>VZTG01001868.1:865506-909641 GCA_013397845.1 Melanocharis versteri | reverse complement strand
CGGCCGGAGGCGAGCGCTGCGCCGTCCGCGGCCACACGCGGCCCCGGGCGGCGTAAGGGGCGTCCGAGCCCCGCCGAGGGTTTGCCGCAGTGAGGGGCTCTGCTTGTTGCACCGTTTTTCATCCCCAGACAGTCCCCCAGGAAAGTCTCATCCCGCTCCAGGCACTGTTTTGGACATGTTTTATCCATGTCATCAAAAGGGACGTGACATCATCAAACGCAATCGCTTTTATAACCTTAACTTACTTCCCAGGCTCAGTGAAGTGTTCCACATTTCATTCATCTTGGATAAGGGAAAGGGGGAGGCAGGGACGGTTTAGAGAGCATATCTTTAATTACGGAAACACTGGCAGTCCTCGTTTTCTCAGAAGTTTTGAGCTCATATGTTTGTCATTTCCCTGTCTTTTCTGAGCCCTCAAAACATATGCATAGCATTACAGAAGCAACTATTTCCACGGGAGTTCATGGGAAAATTCACAAGAATAAGGACATTGGGGTTGTTCTCTGGAAAAGAGAAAGCTCCTGGGAAACCATATTAGAGCCTCTCAGTTCTTGAAGGGAGCTTCTAAGAAAGATGGGGACAGACTTTTCAGCATGGCCCGTTGATATAGGACAAGAGGGAATTGTTCTAAACTACAAGACAGTCAATTCAGAGACTAGATATAAGGAAGAAAAGTTTTGCAGTGAGGGTGGTGAATCACTGGAACAGGTTGCCCAGGGCAGCTGCAGATGAACCATCCCCGGAGATGTTAAAGGGCACGTTGGGCGGAGCTCTGAGCAACCTGATGGAGATGTTCCTGCTTATAACAGGGCAGCTGGACTAGGTCACCTTTAAACGTGCCTTCGAAATCATTCTGTAAGGGCACACACACGTGGTTTGGGAGGCTGAGACCTACAGATGGAGTTAGACAGCAGAGGCATCCCTTCATATCAGTAAGATTTGTAGGAAATAGATAATTACTTCAGAAAAGGTTTTTTTGTTGGTTTTTTTAATGCTAGGAAGTACTGAAATGAGGCAATAAACACTATGCAAAATACATTAATAAAACTTTTTAAACTTTCCATACAGTGCAAAGAACCTGAGAATTGTTTTCCAGCTGAAGACTCCTCCTGGTAAACCACGGACCTGACAGAAGTCTCACTGGCTGCTGTGAAGTTGTTATGCTGACATAACTTCTGCAGATCAAACCCTACCATTTGGAAATTACAGCTCTGAGTCACAAAATAAATTCCCTGGAGCTGCTCCCTGTGCCTGGGCAGACCCCCAGTGGCTCTAAGTTGCCAAACTGCAGCTTCTGGCCAGACGGGGTTCCATTGTCTGGGCTGCACCTAAAGTGCCACAGCTGCACTGGAGCGAGCACACTCGGTCATCCTTGGCTCCAGCCCAGCAGGAACAGCCTGGCTTTTTTTAATTGCATACCTCTCCAGTACAAAAACCTGGTAACTAATCCAGTTGTCCTTGAAATTCAGTGGGAATCTCTTCACTGATGTCAGCAGTAATGGCAGCCAGCTCTGAAAGAGAAAATTAAATGAAAAAAAAAAAATCTAAAATGCACCGAGAAAGCAAGAAGTGGGATTCTCGCCTGCTAAAATTTTAAGTATCTCCAAGCTGATGTTGTCATTTCCAGACTCTAGACATCCTTGGACTCTTAAGTTCATTCATTCCTCTTCATTTAAGAGGCCACAGAACCCAAGTGAGAAGGAAGGGGCATTATATTTCTCAGGCTATGTTAATTCTTTGCTCCAGAGTACAACTGGGCAGCTACATCACTAATACAGGAAGCTGAACTCCTTTCACCACACCACGTCTGTCTGGGTCTGGTATAACTGGTGGGGCTTTTCAAACACAAGCTACATGGAATCTGTAATTAATTACTTTCTCATTAACACCTGTGGCTGAGTGTATGTCATATGACTACTTGTATGTCAAGTACCTGAACCAGGAGGCCTATGAAGTTCTGGGACACAGTCTTGGATCTGGAGCATCCAAAATAGTAGAGAACAGCCTTAAATGTGCTTGTCGAGATCTCTAAGCAGAGTATTTCTAGGATTGTAGTAAAAAATTACCTTTAGGGCATATCTTTAATTGTAACCATAACCAGTGCCATCAGTAGGATTTATGCACTGTGGGTTAAACCAGCACACAGAGAACATGGGTTTGTTGCTGTTTCAGGGTATCTCTCTGACTGACTCTTACTAGACCTCAAGGAAAGAACTGACTCCTTTCCAGAGACATTTCTGAGGTGTTGGAAGTACCCTATCAGGAGCTCTATCTGCACTGAGGAGTGAGCTGTGAAGATTCATAGACTTTTGAATAGACTCAGATAGATATGCTGAAGGTGGCCACAAGAAAAGAAAAAAAAAAGTGCCAAGAAACACCAGGCACTAAAAAGTGTAATTATTTTGTAACATAAAACAGAAATGCAATTTCTGTTTGATCCATTGGATGAAAAAAAAAGAAAACCACTGGTAGCAATCAAACTTTTTTTTATGTACAGATTCTAAAAAAATATTTGTCTCCTCCAGACTACTTACAATTCTGGGAAGAGCATTCCAATAAAGCTTTTCTGATTAGATTTTGAGAGCTCCATGGAGAAAGAATCACACGAGTACCTGATTGCTTCCTTCGATCAATCTTCTGCCCTTTATAGCATGCTCTGGTTCACTGCTACCCCTGCACACCTCAGGGAAGAGATGGATCTCAAAGAGCTGTGATTCATGCCAGAACTGGAGCCTTCGCATGCTGAAAATGGAAAAGAGGAATTGAAAGCCAAATTTTTAAAAGTTCTTCCAGGTGCTGATTGTTCAGCAGCAATAACCATCACAACACAAACAATTTCCTAGGAATTATAGGCTCAAGGTTGCATTTCAGGCCACAGGCTCTTCACAGCTTGTTACTAATCTGCTGGAAATTTCCTGAATTACAGCTGCTACTGCCTAATTGTTTCTATAGGTGAGTTTTGTTTATTGTACAGGCTCTTATTAAAGACAGGCTTATGAAACTGGGTTGGTGTTGCTTCTGGGCTAAAGCTTCTACTTTTTAACTTACTGGAAGTTAATTTGTGCATCTGAGTCATAAAACTTCTTCAAATGGAAGTGTCAGAAAGAAGTGATTCCACATCCTTATGATCAAGTTTTCCAACAAGGTACCTAAGTTTATGTCACTTTGGGGCCCCTGCACGCAAATACAGGAAGAATATGCATATTACTTACGGGTACTCTAGTTTACACCATAAGGAATACTACTAATGCTCTGGGCAGAAAGGGAAGACTGCAAAAATATAATGACCCAAAGCTGTCCAATTTGGAGCAGTTACCCTGGCTGGTAATACTTGTCTTTCACTGAAACTGCCAATAGAATACGGTTTAAAAAAAGGAAAAAAAAAATCAGAGTGGCCATATTTAACTGCACACCACAGCCAGCCTTGATCACAATAGCGTATTCTCATTAGTTATTCCCAGTTTCATTCATCAGCTCAATGTGCAGTGTCAGCCACAAGGAGCATCAAATTGTTGAGCACAGTCAGGAAGGGAGTTGGGAACAATGCAGAGAGCATGGTTTTGCCAATGTGTAAAACCTAGGTGCACCCACACCCTGACTGAGGCTTGTCACTGCTCTCAGCATTGCAAGAGGGACAGAATGGACTGAGGGAAGGTACCAAGAAGGGGAGGTAAAGAAATGTGGATGATGGTGCAGCTGTCTTATCAAGGGAGCCTTAAAAAGCTGAGAGTTTTCAATTAAGAGAAGAGAAAGCTCAAAAGCTCCCTGGAAATGAGATGAATTAAAAACTTGGTCACTAAATCCAATTTAACAGTCACAATAAAGTGCTTTCGTACATGGCAGGCAACGAGCTTGTGGAATATGTAGTCACAGCAGGTTTTAAAGGCAAACAGTATGAGCAGTTCCAAAAATTCATGGACACATTCATGGACAATATGTCCATAAACAGGGAGAAGGCAGAGACAAATCTGTAACATTTGAATGCTGGGAATGGTACTCAGAGAGCAGTCAGGTTTGTTTGCTCTTCCTGAACAGAATCTCCTAATGCCATTGCTGGAGACAGGATACTGGGTTGGATGGATCCATCTCTGACTGGGCAAGTAGCACTTTCCTTGGCTACTGTTTACATCCAGAACAGTGCAAAGCATAAGGACATAGCAAATATGAGAAACAAGTGTATTGGCATGTGGCTTGCTACCTCGAGAGTGAGACAGATAACATGTAACAGTGTGTGTTACTATTGTCATTCACAAGGAGGAAGCACTCTGTGCTGTGATTTCACACTGAGGTCCAAGAGGTGCTGTGGCTTTGCTTACCCTTGCAAATCCTCAGATTCAGGAATTATGGGACATCTGTGACTCACGCAGGATTCCAAATGCACTTCTGTCCTGTCCATCATTGCTCAGTGCCCAGGAGCTATGGGAGCCCAAAGTGCTCTTTCTGGTTGACATTGCTCTGGCTCATACTTACACCACCTCAGACCTTGAAAGGGTCCTCCCGGCTTCCATGTACCACCAAACCCAGAGATGAGTCTTTTGGGAACAACTCTCAAGCAGAACAATGAGTCCCTTTTACACTGCAACAGAGGAACGCTACACTAACCTCAGCAGCAGCTTTGGTGAAAACAGGGTGAATGGCTGAACGCCTTACCTGGGGATGGTCCTATCATCATGAGGGATGCAGAAGGATTCAAATGCTGGATGTGGCTCTCACCTGGTTTCTGCTGGTACAAGCTCTCCATAGCCTGTAGCTGCAGGGGATACTGGCTAGGGATTGCTGTGTATTATTTTAACTCCTAAACAGTACCTTTTTATTTTTTCATCACAAGGAATTAAAGGTGCATTGAGCTGCTAGCAGAGCCCTCTTTCAGACGGAGGGTAAAACAGACAGGATATTCAAAGAAAACATGTCACTTCTTACAATGAGAGAGAAGTTAACCTGAGTTCTGGTCAGGCCAGGTTTGGGATGGTTTTATTTTGATTGAAGGAGAGAAGACAATTTTTGCTGTTGGGGGCCAGCAAAGAAAAACTGAAAAAAAAAAATTAGTTCTCTTTTTTTTTTTTTTTTTTTTTTTAATGCAACTTTCAAAAGACTTCAAAGTGCCGTAGCTGAAAATGACTTTTTGGAAGTGGGTAATGCCTTCAATCTCTGAAGTTCACTCAGTGGCCAGCTTCCTTTGTGTGGGAAGGCAGGTGAGTGGGAGGATATCTTTCACATAGCAATTGAAGGGAAAATATGCATTAAAACCTCACAGACTAGCACACTCCAAAGCATTGAGTCAGCTGCCCTGGCAGCCACGAGGGCCAGCCATGTCCTGGGATGCCTCAGGCACAGCATCAGCAGCCTGTCAAGGGCGGTGAGGTCGAACGAGGTGATTGTCCTGCTCTGCTCCGCACTGGTGCAGCCTCACCCGGAGTCCTGTGTGCAGTTTTGGGTGCTACGATGTAAGAAAGACATCAAGGTATCAGAAAGCATCTGAAGAAGGGCGTTGAAGATGGTCAAGAGCCTGGAGGGGAAGCTGTATGAGGAGCAGCTGAGGTCACTTGGTCTGTTCAGCCTGGAGGAGACTGAGAAGAGACCTCATTGCAGTTACAACTTCCTTGTGAGGGGAAGAGCAGAGGCAGGTACTGATCTCTGCTCTGTGGTGACCAGTGGCAGGACCTGAGGGAATGGCCTGAAGCTGTGTCAGGGGAGGTTTAGGTCAGATATTAGGAAAAGGTTCTTCACTCAGAGGGTATTTGGGCACTGGATCAGGCTCCCCATGGAGGTGGTCACAGCACCAAGCCTGACGAAGTTTGGACAATGCACATGGTGTGATTTTGGGAGTTCTCCTGTTCAGGGCAAGGAGCTGGACTTCTTGGGATCCTTGTGGGTCCCTTCCAACTCAGCATATGCATGATTCTACAGCACCTGAGCTACTTCTAACACAACAGAACATTTTTGTAAGTGATTTGAGGTCAGACACCACCCTTTTAAACAGGTCATCTTCTACACAGGAATGAATGGATTCTGTTCCAGTAGGAAAGAAGTCGTGGTCCTGTATCCTGTCCCACCAATGCAAGGTCCCATGTAATCACTTGGCTTCAGCCAGGAGTAGTGTCATGGGTTGCAAAGGGCTCTAGCACAATAAATATACATCAGAGTTTTACTCAGACTTGCAGAAAGGGCAAGAGGAAAGCCCTGCTCGACAGCATTCCCTGTCATATTTCCAAAGGCCACAGCCATAGCTCAGCTGCCCCACACAGCAGCTAAAGGTGGCACAGAGAGCCAGGAAGCAGTGACTGGCAGGATTCTGGGAAATACCAGAAGCTGGCAGAAACACTTCCTCTTTTCCACCTGTCAATTTTTTTGTCCTTATCTCCAAGCTTACGAAAGAAAGGCATAAATTTTTCTCATCACATAAAGCTCCAGCGGAATCACTTTCAATTACTGTTTAAGTCCCATAAATGACACCATATAATCCAAATGAAATAACACCAAGCTAAACTTGGTACTAGAAAACATTACAACAGCTGAGTCTGCCCTTGAGAATGAGTGAAATCACCTGCTTCCTGTAAACCAGCAGGTGTGTGCATGACTGGCAACCTCTGTCAAGGGCATTAGAAAAGGGAGTGGCTGCATACCTGATATTGTCCAGAAGTCCCATCTGCCATGACCTCCTACAACACACCCTGCCACCTTTAAGCACTGAAACCTTAAGAAACTTGTCAGAAAAACCATGGTTGTGACACCACTTGCAAAAATACTGTTGCTCAAACAGCACCAACATTTCCACATTGGAGGATTGTCATTCCAGAGTCACAGGTGACTGCTGAAATCCCAAGGTGGCAGACAGCCATTAAAGAAGGAAAAATTTAAAATGTTAAAAATTTAATGTACTGAAATTATTTGACAAAATGAGTCAGCCTCCTTTTCCCTTTCTTATGACATTACAAATTGTGGTGGAGCAGAGTTTGAATGCTGGGCTTTCATGATGTTTTGCTTATTAGCAAAACCCTACCCCCACCCCACCTTCTCCCCATAAATAATAATGTGGAGAAATGATGCAGAAGTATGGTTGTCTTCCAAGTGTGATCAGGAAAGGACTGTTTATGGACATCCTAGGAGAGCAATTAGCATCTTCAGGATCATTTAACTTTTGGTCCATTGCAGAGATTGCCCCTAAAATATAGGCACATCATCTTGTGCTCGTTTTACAGATGGTACTGAAGCATGAACTATTTTCATGGCAATGTACAGTTGGCAATACCATAAAAGTGGGAGAAGCAGTTTTCTGAGCAATAAAACTACTGGCTGGAATGCAACTGGCCTGTTTTACACATAACCAGTATTTTTCTGCACAAATGCCTGCTTTAAGGTAAACATCTCCTTTTTACAAAGGTATGCAAAACATGACAGGAAGCAAAAAGGCAAAAAGGAAGAGGTGATACTGAATCCCCAAAGTGCTTGTATCCATCACTGTACATCAGAAAGATATCTTAAGGCTTGTTTTGGTGGATATCAGGTCCTATTTACTGTGCTCAAACCACTGTAGTTGAATTGGGATGGTTTCAAGCAGCTTGGCAGCAGCCCTTAGCTTAAACAGAAAGATGGCAAGAAGGCTAGGAAGACATTTTCCTGGGAAGAAAACAAAAGCTGACATCAAAAACGATCAGTTCACATCCCAGCTATCACGGTTGAACTCCCTGGCTCTGAATTTGCACCCCTGCACTTGCGATTCTAATGCCTGGTGATGTGCTCTGATGTTTGTGTGTTTACTTGTCCTGTCTGACTGGAAATGATGTTTTGGCAACAGCCTGCTATTTACTGTGGCACCACAGCCCTAAACATCCTTTAAGACATGCTGAGGCTTAGCTGGCCAAATTCTTGTGCTGGCCTTTTAACTCTCATTGAGAGCCAAGTGCCTAGCTTAATACATCCTTTTCAAAAATCCCAGGTTCTGGGTTTTGGTAACATTTTTTAAAATATCTATTTTTAAAACAAACTGCCTTCCATCTACCACTCGAACCCAGTCAGTGCTGTACAGCTTCCTGATGCTACTGTTAAAAGCTTTTAAATGAATGTCCACTGAACTCTAGTAAGTGAAATAATAGACTACACATCAAATAGTGAAGTATTGCTATTTCCCTGAATTCTTCTTGCATGAGAACAACGATGCACCAGCACATTGCTTTTAGGATTATTAGTTTGTGTGTGCAATGCTTCCACCTGCAATTCCTCAGCTGAACAGGCTGTTCTGAACAGTACTTCTGCTCCCCAGGAAAGTAAGAGTCCAAAGGACAAGGAAGCCACATTCACAACGACCAATCTCTGTGGAAGGTACAGATCCTTTTAAAAACTGATGGAATAGATTCAGTCTGCTTCAATAGGCACTCACCAGCAACAGTCCAAGTTAATTTTACAGCTGACAGCTTAAAAGGTTGGGTGAATAATCTGTCCTCTTAAAAGAGAAAACTTCCTTTTTCTGAAAGATCCTGAACTTTCCAGAGTGCATCTATACAGATACAAGTTGTTGCAACAGCTTTACCGGTTACGGAAACAAGGAATCATTTGATTTTTTCTGTACTTGTCCTCTTTACTCATTGCAGTGCAGAGTAACTCCAAAGCACACCTTGCAGAAGGGCAGTGGGTCCATGGACTATGTTCTCTGCCAGAGGTGAGGTGGCTTCGCAGTCTTTTAATTCCCATGAGTGCCTGGCTAAGGAGCTGTACCTGTCACCTCTGTTTCTAGTTGAGAGATTAAGCACATAACTCCTTTCAGGTAAATACTCTATGTGCTTCTACAGCAGTACACTTGCTCAAATTAACTGTGTCGCTGCAAAACCACTCCTTTTTGGCAAGAAATAACAGTGGCCAGGGAGAATGGAAACAGGGAGCAAATAGGGTGAGGGGGAAACAGGTATCAAGGGCATAGCAGAAAATTACTGCCCTATTTCTCCATGGAACTCATACCTCCAGGTGACACCAAAGCAAGGAAATAAAGATTTAAAGCAGCTGATCAGGAATAAAACAAACTGTCTAGAACATGAAATCAGGAGGTCAAAAGCAAGGAAACATTGAAACTAGGGTTTTTTTCTTGTTGAAGGAGCATTGCTGCTACTGCACTAAGCGGAGGTAGGGCTCTGTGGCTGCAAGCACTGCAGGAGAGGCCATAAACACATTGCATGGGTTTTCTGTCAGACTGTGCTGTCATCTTTGACAAAGCAGACAGTGCTGAGGCTTTCTGCTAGGACTAAGCTCTTCACTCCCAGTCACTGGCTTCTTTGTGCTGATGCACTCTAAGAGCGACACTTAATGACAGATACAGGGAAAAAATCATTGTCATGGGAGTAGTCACCACGCCCGTCTACTACAACGATGTGACCAGCCTTGCCTGGGTCTCAGGCAGGTGGGTGTCTTGTAGTTTCAAAGCAGTGTGTCCTTTTGAATGATTTCTAATCCCTGTAGCTGAGGAAAGCAGGAGATAATGGAGGATGTGCTTATGCTTCTTAGTGATTATCAGAGGGAATTACAATGGAGCATTTTCAAAATTAATCCATTTCCTATATCTAGCATACTTAATTAATCTGGGGAATAAAACTGATTAAGTTTCTCTTCTAGAAAGCGTATTTTATCTTCACCAGAACTTGATCTTGCTTTTACTATTAATATATGGTTTGGTGAGATAACTACGACCCAGTTTAAATGATCTGTTGCAGCATCAATCTTACCTAGTCTGTTAGCCGGTTCTGATTCTCCAAGGAGCATGTATCTCCAGGATGCAGCAAGTCTTTGTCTAAAGGTAGATGATTCAAAATTAAAGTTAAAACCATGAATATGTTGACCTGAGTAGCCAAGAGATTCTGATTAACTATCAAAGTTGTTTTTTCTCCTGTCCTTCTCAAGAGGTCCTCAGGTTTTAACTTGCCCAGGTCTTAAGATACAGAAAGATTAATCTCTATTGCTGTCTGCATGCTCATTAGAAGTTTTGATTTTCTAAACAAGCCTTATAGATAAGAGAAATAATTCAGAGTTTTCTTTAGAGGATTAAAGATTTGATGGAGTAACTCCTTCCCTTTCTGATGTGTGTCACTGGAGCTTGGTGCTGCATAAAAGCATGGGCTGAGGAAGAAGTAGAGACAGGCATAGCCAAAAGAAAAGCAGGAGCTTTAGCAGAGAAACAGCATGGGTGAGGAATTTATTTAGTCATTGGTGGTGCTATTCCTTTCTAGAGGAAGCCAAGAAGATTCCTTAATTTCCCTCCCCTTGTTCCTCAGCCCTCCTTCTCTGGACACAAGACTGCCATCCATGTCCTCTTACTTCTGTAACTCATTTACCCACAAATGCGGGCTGTGTTCCCTCTTGGTGTCTCGCTAGCTACAGCACTTGCTTCGGCCATGTGAGCTTTGCTGCCTCACCTAGGCTCTGGCAGAAGAAGCTGGAAGACAGCTGTTAGCCAAGACATAGCCTTGCTCTCAGGAGGCCCTGCCAGTCCCCCTGCCCCCCCAGATATCAGCAGGTAGCCACAATGCATTCTCCAAGAGACACCCATTGACTAGTAAAGCTGGTAAGGAAGTAGCAGTGGCCAAAATGCAGCGCAAAGTCTGATCTTGCTTCCAGCCAACTATAAATAATTGCAGTCATCTCAATTTCTCTGATTTAATTTCACTTTGACTACAGCAGCACCACCTTTAACAGTGTGACTGCCAACCTCATGACAGTGGTTTTTTTCTTTGCATTTGCGTCACAGGCGGGAAAGACTCCAAGCTTTTATTTAAAACGAAATATGGTTGGATCCTGAAAAATGATCCAAAAGCTCCCTAAAGGATGCTAACCCAGAAGGTGGGAGGGGTGGGGCAAAGAACACATCGTTTCTAAGTTCTCATGATCTTTGAACACCTGGCAGAGCCAGAAGGAAAGTCTGGGGTTTGAGGAGCTTTTGACACTTTAGAGGTCGCAGACTTTCATTCAGTCCTGTGTCATCTTTAATTTGGGTTGCAGATCGACATTCAAGATGCATGAGGTAAAGAAGGAACACCTTGAATTCTTGAGTTCCTGCCACTGCTAAATCTGTTCAGTGCCTGAAACTCTGACCCTAAAAGCCTGGCCTGGCCAGACAGTGCTGTTTGGACAAGGAAAGTCTGCCCAGGTGCTTTTAATTACCAGGAAAGTAGTTTTCCAGAAATAGCTTGCTGGCTGTTTGCCAGATCTATTTCTTCCGACAGGAAAAGCAAAATGTAAACATCCAGCACTTCATAACAGACCACAGAAATCCCTCTCCAACTGGAGCAGGACTCTGGAAAGACTGTGCTATCCTCTTGTCTCCTAACCCTGGGCTACCTCCTAAGCAGAATTATCCCACACACCTTAGCAGCTTGCCGTGGGGACATTGTGGGAGCTCCCTCACGCTGCAGGAGACACTGCAGTGCTGAGGAATCTGCTGGGTCTTGGTACGGAAATGTTGCTTGGGAGAGCGGATTGAACAGGGAGCTGCTGCCATGCAAATGCTCATAAAGCCCTTGGGTACTGCCAAAAGAGACCCAGTCCCACCCAGCTGCCTCTGAGTGGCAAAACTGATTGAGAAGGAAGGGTGCTCTCATTTAGTCCTGTCTTTGGCATTTATTTCTTCTTCACACCTACTACTGTGGCTGCTGTCAGCTTTTCCTGAACTTCAGAACTACTTTTTAGTTATGTGGCACTGTGCTTACTGGTGATACAGGTATAGAGGTACCTCATGGTATCTCATATGCTGCAACATCTCCAAAGGCAGCTCTTTGGGGAGTATTTCACTTTCCCTTTCCTTGATCTGTGCCTGGGAATGTCTTGTAGGAGACAGACCCCTGGGAAAAGTATCTTCTGATAACTCTAAGCATATGAGGAGGCAACAAAGTGTATTTTCTGGGTTCTGTCACCTATGCACAACGCTCTGGCAGGAAGAAGATGAGACAGAGAATGTTACAGTGAATAAATAGAGCTTTACTCTTTGCAGTAGCTGCCAGGCAGCTCATGGCTCCAATTCTCCCTTTGCATCCTTGTTCCCTGCTGGCACAGCATCTGTGCTGAGTCTTTCAGCATTGAAAGTTCCCTATTTCTGGAACCTTTAGCCAAACTACATGACAGGAGATACATTCTTATTAGTGCTCTCGTTTCTAGTTTGGCAATTTTTGGAAGATATCCAGAGGACATGTTAAAGGATGAGGAAATGGCGTGGTTTGATTACTCAGATATTACTCTTAATTCCAGTGATGCCTTGGGATTATCAGGAGCAAAGTTTCTTTGCTGGTAAGTGCTACACAAATATGTAGGATAACATTTGCAATAAGGAGGTGATGGATAGAAGAGGAGACACAGATAAAGGAAGTTTAGAGATGGCACAATAAGTGATTAAGGAGCTTGCCCAAGGTGGAAGAAAGAGATCGTGTGAGAGCCAGAAACAGAGATGATGTCTGCTGAGTCATAAAACACGAGTTTACTCATCTGAATTTTTTCCCATTGCATAAATACCGAGGAACTCATCTGCAATATAACACACACAAGTTGCTTAAATGCAACTGAACTCAGTAAACAGAGGGTGGTTTCATGAGCTTAAAGAAAGGCAGACCTTCATCTTACAGAGGGGGAAAAATAAATTACTTATTTGCAAGGAAGGCATTGGCTGGGCAGTATCACTATTGTGCTTGGTTCCAGCGGGGAGACGACTCAGTGGTGCTGACACTGATGCTGCTGTTGGTCTCCCTTGCACATCTGACTTCCTTGCTTTGGGCAGTTTTCACAACGGCACACATCCTCCACAGGTCTCCAGCCCATTTAAAGTCTCCCCAACCATCCCCATTCGGAGTCTCCATAGCCACAGCAGTCAGGTCAGGAGGGAGCTGTGTGAAAACACCGCTGTCTGCTGCTTGTACCACGCCAGGGAAGGCTTCCAGCTCAATGCAGTCCTTGCAATTTACAGCAAAGAGAGGCTGGGAGAAGGTGTCAGGGGGGAATCGCGTTGCAGAGCACTGCAGATTGAATTGGGATTTTCTCCTCTGGAGACCAGTTATGAGAAAAACAACACAGGATCATCTTGCTTCCTCTTCACAGGAGGTCAGGCAAGGCAGAGAGTTGGCGGCAGCCCCAGCCAGATGAAATTAGCAAGAATTAGCAAAAAATCCAGTGTCCATAAATAACCTTTATAAAA
Organism: Melanocharis versteri; assembly: GCA_013397845.1. NCBI lineage: Eukaryota > Metazoa > Chordata > Aves > Passeriformes > Melanocharitidae > Melanocharis > Melanocharis versteri. The sequence goes on along the minus strand of VZTG01001868.1, from coordinate 896,482 downwards.
ATTAAGACCCTTACATGACACCAAATAATGCAAAGGAGAGCTTCCCAAGAGGACTTTGGAAACACCAGCACTGTGCCGTGGGCAAACAAACAGCTAATTCAGTCACTCAAGAGATCTGATGCTTTCTGGGGAGGCTCTGGAAATTGAAGAGGTGGTATGACACAGGGTGGTAAAGAAAGAATCAAAGCTGGACCAGAGGGTCCCACTGTGTAGGGAAAAAGCTCCAGTCGGTCAGAGTCTGACTGTTTGCCCTGTCGGCCTCTGATCTGGCAGAGTTCTCTCAGCTCTTTCTTTAACTTGCATCATTTAACCAGTTTGCTGAAGACAATGTGGCTGCATCTGGGCTGGAGTATAACACACAAACTGAATGCTCTACTGCACTGCTGTCTTGAAGTGCTTCCCAAAAACACAAGAATGAGCCTCTCTGGCATTGCCTACACTAGAGTTTTGCTAAACATTTCCCACCAGTCCACATCAGCTGTCATGGAGAGACAGCAACAGTGTGGACTCTTGAGCAAAGCAGACTTTGAATTTGCATATTTAAAGTCTGAGTCCATGAGAAAAGATTTTTAGAAGGCTTAAATGTATTAGGAGCTTAGCTAGCATCGATCTGCCCATTCTAGAAAGAAAATCTGTGCCTCAGAACCCATCTAAACGTTTCTAGAAAAGTAATTTGACTTTCAAAGTAACACCTGTTCTCATCTCCAGTGGGACTTGCACACGCCCAGAACTTATGAAAAAGCAATATATTCCTCTGTAGGAGACCAAACCTAAACATTTATTAACATAACTTTAAACATCTACATTTGCAAGATGCTGACCTTCCTCTAAAATGTTATTTTACTAACCAATTTTTCTCATTATCTAAAAGTTGTTCATGCAGTGCTGTTTAATAAGTTTGGTGTGAAATAGGTCACACCCAAATTGTGAAATCGGGTGAATTCACACCCAATAGGATGAATGTGAAAATGAAGACTATGTCAAAACAAACCTCAAAAAAAATTATTGAAATTTTTGATCTGTTTGGGTGGTTCCTTCAGTTTGTCTTTTCGTAAAATGGCTTCTTGCCTGAGGAAAAATTTAAATGCTCTTAGTTTTTGAATATTGTCCAATGAAAATTTCTGAAGGTTATTTTTTTCCATTTGAGAACAGAAACATGTCCGCTCCATGGTCCCCTGCCCACAGCTGTTAAAAGATATGTAAAAGCACAGAAAGGAGCCCAACCCAAAACAGTAGTTATTAAACTTCCCCCTTCCTCTTATTTTGCAATAACAGTTCAGAAACATGCACAGTTAACTTTTCATCATGAAAACTATTCTCATCTAAGTTGCTAATACACCCATAGAACTGATAAGCTAAGAATATTTCCTGATTTTTTATTATTTCCACTATTTATTTCCATGCCAAGCAGAAGCATGTTCTCTACCCACTTTGAAATTCATACTCAAAGATGCATTACCTGTGGTAAGGCAGACTTTAGGAGGTTGTTTTTCTTCTCTATTTTTGTTCTATCTAATGCTTTTGATGGTTATAGAAAAATGTTCAAGAATCTGATCACTCAGAGTGCTCTCAAAGGACTTTTATTAGTAACAACCAAGACTAATAGGCCAAGGCAGCACATAAACAAGAAATTTCTTCTTTTAACATCAGGATCCCTGAACAAAGGAACCTATTGATCTTCTGAACTGTAATGCAGAGCACTCAGCCCTGTTGCTTCAAAAGCTGCTCTAACTTCCCAACAGGAAAATGGTGCCAGACTGACTTCATAAGGCACCCTAAAAATTGTTTGATCTCTTGTGAAAACTGGCAATTACATGGCTATTCTTAATACTCTTATAAATATTACCAATATTCTCTTTTAATAGGCTGCTAAGAAAATTTTGTGTTACCTTCCTCTGGTAGCTTTTACTGAAGCAGCATTCTGCAGGTCCTTACTACAGAAGCACACTTGGGTAGTGGCAAGAAGAGGATTTTGAGCACAGACACCCACACCACATGTCACAGGACCCTGAGAGGACCTCTGCGAGTGGGAGCTCTGTTTCTGCTCAACTCTGCTGCTCCTGAGTCTCATGAGCGTTTCTGGTGTTGGCCTTGCTCCAGTGAACTGTCCCCCAGCTGACTCCCTGCATTTAAGCACAAAGCCACCCAGCCTTGCCATCCCAGGGCCTGTGGCGTGCCACCTCGGGGCTGTGTTACTTGGGATTTGGCAAGTTTGGTAGGACTGGCCACACTGGGTCTCCACCAGGTGAATAAGTGACAGCTCTGCTACCGTGGGAGGTGCTTGTGTTCTGCAGGAAGTGAGGCGTGAGGGATGACATCAGATCTCCTGTTAGCCTGATATCCTCTAAATGACAATGGCCAGCAGCAGCAGCCTTGGGAAGAAAAGGAAAAGAGAATAACACCATGCTAAAGACGTAGTAATGGTTTCCCAGAGTTTTGCCAGCAGGTTTTCTGAAGCATCCAATCTGCAGCTCAGGGTTCTAGGATGTGAAAAAACAGGAGTTTGTAGTGCATCCACATGGTTAGATCCTGCCATTGACACTTTTCTGTGTGAAAGAACACAATTCAACAAGAAGCAAAATACAGATGTTTCTTTCTTCAAAAGTTAAATCAGACTTTCAAATACCAGAATCATTTGATTGTAAGCCAGAGGGTTTTTATGGAAAAAGAAACTAAAGAGCAAGAAAGAGGGAACTTATCAGCCTGCCCTGATCTCATATTCCCTTGTCTACACTCCACCCAGTTGACACTGGTGAGCTGAATTGGTATCAATAATATGATAAAGTGCAAACTGGGTGAGGTTATGCCAGTATTACAGGCAGTCATCCTTTCTTAGCAAAACCATTTTCAGAGGAACAAGAGGAAGGACTAGGAAGACCTTTGTAAAGTGCACAAGTATATCAGTGCTTTTATGGCTTGGTTACTGGAAGCCCTACACATGTTTCAGTTGATAAGGCAATCACAAGGTTTTCATTCTCATCTGAATAAGAATATTTCATCTTTGCAGCATAAAGTCCCATGTGCTAAATTAAATTTCCTGCCAGCTCAGCAAACAGTTTTGCTACTTTGAACTGCATTGTGCATGATTTCCTTTCATCACAGGATGCATTCTGTCTCGAGCATCAACAGCCAAGAGGGAAAAGCCCAATCTGCTCCAGCACAAGCATGAGCATGCTGTGGTGTTCAGAACCACCATCCACCAGCAGGCAGCTGGGGTGGGATGCAGATGACCAAGCAGAGGTACCTGTAATGGGGACGAGTCTGTCTGAACGAGTCACTGCAGGCTACTTCAGCTGTCCACGGAGTTAAAAGGCTGCTTGGTGGCACAGTGCAGCCCATCTGACAGAAGAGCCTGGCCATCCTAAAAGTGCCTCTTTCTCTGCATTGGTTTTCAAGGATGTGTGGGAAATTAGCTCAGGTGTAGACAGCCACATTGCAGATCTCTGCGATCAGGAGAGAAGAATCTGACTTCCAGTTTCCCTGCAGTTCTAGCTAATAGAAGCCTTTTCCGCAGTAGATTTGGGGAGGCTTCTCTAGGTCTCCTCCTGCAGCTCACTCATCTACGAGTATGTTTCAAAATGCTTCATGCTTATAGGCTAAATTTTGCCATTTCATTCCAGAGTTACCTAAAAACCTAAAGCTGGTCATTATTTTCTTTCAGGGGAAGAGAAAGAAGAGGGGGAGAAACTAATGGTATTATTGCAAAAGCAGAGGTGTTATTTTCGTATCACATACCCTCAACAAATTTAAAACATCGCATCTTGGTAAAGTTCACCAAATGTTTGTGCTGATTTTGTAACAAAGGTTCATCTGGTTGAATTCTTTGTTAAACTTTCCTTATTTACATTTTTACTATGTAAGTGTGGGTGACAGTTGTGATTACGAAGATTTTCAGCAAACACAATGGATGCTACAGTACAAAGCAAAAGGGAGACTGGGGTCCCCCATTGCTAGGGAACAGAAATTCAGTTGCCGTTTGGTTAACTCCATTCACAGTTCAGCCCCTTCTCAGCTTTTCCTGCATCCTTTGGTGTTCATAGCATTTTAGAGATTTGCTGACACAGGTTCAAAAGTACAGGGATTTTGGCTATTAAAATCAAACTCAAAAACACACTTTTCTTTGTTTGACCAGTGAAATGTGACAGGAAGATGAGCTTGACCTACGAATCTCAATTCCTCAGTATCTCAAACTGTAGGCTTACTTGACCAGAGTAACTGCAAGTATCTGAAGAAGAAAAGCTTCATTTGCTATAAGAAGGAATTAAATGTGTATAAACAGGCACTAGGTTTTGGCAGGCTATTCTCTTTCCTAATCCTCAGTATTTCCCCAATTACTATACAGCCCAATCATTCTACATAAGTTGTTTTTATTAACACTGTAAGAGGCCATCTGTCTGCAAATACCCAGTCAAATAATAGAAACCAACAGAAGAATAATCAAATTCAGCTACTGACAGATCGAAAAGATTTGTGTGCAGAATAAATATTTACTTTTTTAGGCACTTCAATATCATTCTGGGAGTTTTCCAAGCATTTATCATTTCAGGGTGGCAGGGAACGGTAACAATTCTTTCTCCACCCACTTCAAGAATTTTCACTTTCAGTCACCAAAGATGATGTAACATGAGGCCTTTCCAATCTGCATCATGTTATCACACCCCCAAAATAATGAGCATGCTGTCATTGTTACAAGATCATAGGAAAAAAAACCCAGCACCTTTTGAACCCCAAAATTTTGACTCTCTTAGAGGTGTCTCATCCAAAAGATCAGAGTTGCTCTACAAAACTATGGCTGCAAAAATGGGTGGGTCCTCTGAATGGGTCCCCTGAATCAATGTAGATGGATTTGGTTTAGCAATCAAAATGAAAATACTTGGATTAATTGAACAGTTTCTGTTGAGAACTCTCCCACCAGGCAGCTTTCCCAACCACTCTGCCCTCAGCCTGCAGGGCTGTGACCCATATGACACATGGGTTGTTTTATTTTCTAGCAATGGCAAGCAGGTTGTTCTAGGCAGCATCCCCATTCTTCTTCCTCTTCTTCCTTGTTTTCAATGGAAATATTGAATAGGACAAACAATGCTGATTTAATACTGAAGATCTTAAAGGAAGCTTCTATGCAAATTGGTGTGTTCCAAAAAATAAATTAAAAGAGCTTCTTCTCCCAGGTTGCAAGACAGGACAAGAGGAAATGGCCTCAAGTTTTTCCAGAGGAGATTTTAATTGGATATTAGGAAAAATTTTTCCACCAAAAAGGTTATCGAGCAATGGAACAGGCTGCCCAGGGAAGTGGTTGAGTCACCATCCCTGAAAGTGTTCAAAAAAGGTGTGGATGTGGGCCTTGGGGACATGGTTTAGTGGTGAACCACAGCTGGCTTAATGGCTGGGCTTACGATCTTAGAGGTCTTTTCCAGCCCTGACAACCCTGATATTGTGCGATTTCACTGACTTACGTCAGAACCGAATTTGCCTCAGTGGCCATAATGATTCTAACCTGTAATTGTGGGTTTTAAATGAAGTGTCAAAATGCATCAAAAGCATCTGAGCACAATGAAAGCCAATTAAATATGCTGATGAAAGATCTAAAGCGTTTTACGAAAATAGACTAGATTGCCTCTTGAATGATTATCTCTGCTTGAATACTGAGATGCTTTAAATACAACTTGTCTTTCTTAGAAAACATTGCCTTCAAAATAAATTTCTGGTTCCTATGAAGATGAAATTACAGGAGGGATATCTTTTCATAACTATCTTACACTGCAGAGTTATGGTATACTGAGAACAATACCACAGTAACTAAAAAGGTACATATGTAGCAGGTTTGTGTAAAAAAATTACATAAATGTTTGCAATATGGTCTGAAGTACTGTCATTACTGCTTTGAGAATGAAAACTTTTCACCAGGGATAACTACAGCTGCCAAAAATCAACTATTATGTAATAGCTGAAAAAAAAAGAGAGAAAGAGGGAGAGGAAAAAAAACCCACTCTGCATCTCCTCATGGTCCCTGGAGTATCTATCCAGACCAGATGTTAGGAGGGAAGGATGTGCTTGTGCTGCCTGCTGCACAACAAACGATTATGCTTTTTGCAATGGGGTGAGTAGAGAGGTTTCAGAAATGCTGGGGTACTCATTCTTCTGGAAAGAAATGGGCAGGACAACACTCCTGTTCCTAATTGTAGGTCTCACCTTCAGAGGATGAGGGGCCAGCTCCTGGCTGGGATGTTTGGTAAATTGACTCCTCTTTTTTGGTGCCGTGGCCACCTCTAAGATGGCTTAAGCCAAATTGCAATTATGCATTATTTGGAGTCATGTTAAAAATTGACTCATTAATTTTAAAATCACTACAGTCATGTTAATAGATATTAGTTATTATACATTGCTGCACAATAAGATAGTTGTTATAAACTACATTTGTATCTGCTTTGCAGATTAAAAAAAACCAAACCAGTGTATTTGGAAAGCAGTTCTCCAACGACAAAAACTCCACTAATAAAACATATTCCACTTCCTGCTTGAGCTATACTGTTCTAAGGCACTTACCACCCACATAGCTCAGTAGAGGGAAGGCAGTGAACTTCAGAGCTCAGAGAGGGACCAGCAATAAAAAATGCTCTTCGTCTGTTAAAGCCACACACCATTTTCCTGGGACTGAGAAAAGGATGGACGAGTAGCAGGAGAGTTAATGTCAGGAAATAATAATAACACTAATACTTCACTAATTACTCTTTTCCTCTGCACTCGATCAAAAGTGAGATTAGGACTGCAGCTAACCAAAAAATAAACCCCCAAAATTTATGTTAAGAATAAGAGGATACATCTGTTTCCTGCCTTAGCCAGATCTGCTCACCCCTGCCATCAGAATAGCTGCACCGAGACGTGAAGTTCCAAAGATTAAAGCTGAGGGCCACTATTTTTACTCAGAAGAGCTCCAGAGTATGCGTAAGAGTAGTTTATTATGTCATCTCTGCCTGTGACAATGCAGAAGTGCTGCCAAATGGGGAAACTCCTAATTGTGAAAAGCTCATTTGAGCGAATGCAAGTAAGAGATTAAGGAAATATCTGTCCCAAAAGAGTCCTTTACGCCATTTCTGGAAATTAAAAAGATGAGCTTACCATGGATTTAAGTAAGCACAGCACTGACATTTGGCTTTAGCAGGACTTTGACAGTTTGTCCAATGCATCTCAGTTCCTACTGAGATGCATTTCCTACTGTGGAAAGTCTTTTCAGTATTTTAGATCTGGGAAAGAGACACTTTGAAAATGGACTCCTTCATTTAATTTTTCTTTTACATACTTCCAGTTTTGGCCTGTTGGCAAGATTTCTTAAAAGATGAAAATTGCTAGCAAAAACTATCAGAGTGGGAATACCTAGTCACACTGACAACTTATAACCATCTGTTACTGGTTACTCATGAGTGGTTGGAGTCCCCTTTCTGCTAAGCACTTCATGTATGCATAGCAAATGAGAAAATGCCTGCCCCAAATAGCTCAGAACAGACAGAGCTAAGATTTGCCCAAGACTGCAAGATGTACATGGCAGAATCGGAAAATGAGCCTAGGTTCTCTCATCTCAAATCCAGCTCCAATTCATCTTTCTAGCTGAAATGGATTGGAAACCGTCCTATGTCTGTAAGGAAAAAAGTTCTGCACCTCTGACAAATACACACAGGGGTTTGGTAGTCTGTGGCTAAACACGGGGAGATATCCTGATGCTGTGAAGGAAAAGGCTGAATTATTGTTTAAGCTGAATGGAGGTGGAGGCCCTGATACTGCCCATACTGTTCAGAGTGACAGCAGCAGAAGTAATCACTTTGTTTCAGACAGGCTCCTTTCCCAGTTAAGACTCCTGTCCTAGAGGAAATAACAGTGCAAGGTTTGTCATCCTTTTACTCCCTTCCCTAATATAAGCCCCATGACTTTCTGTCACTCTAGCAGCTTTCTGTCTTCAAAATGCCTGAACCAGGTTTCTACAAATCAGAAAAACCTTTGGAAACCTTTTTAGTTGTTTCATTTGGGTTTTGGTGGTGTTTTTGTCCAATATCTGAGAATCTGATTGGGCAGAGATCTGAGTGGGGAGGAAGAAAAGGAGAAAAGATCCCTGCTCAAATAAAGAGCCTGTTCCTGCTCCTCCTTGCCCAAAATATCTGGTAATATCACAGCATCTTTGTTGCAGAAGATCTCCATAACATCTTGAACCATTAATATACAGTGCCTAGTGTTACTGCACTCCTAACTCACACATTCAGTCAGATGGAACAAATCCCAGCCCAGGGATATTCCTGGATTACTAGTGTATAGCTCTCATCCCTGGCAGTGTTCAAGGCCAGGTTGGATGGGGCTCTGAGCAACCTGGTCTGGTGGGAGGTGTCCCTACCCATGGCAGGGGGGTTGGAACAAGATGCTCTTGAAGGTCCCTTCCAACCCAAACCATTCTGTGCTTCCACAGGAGGCTCAGAGCCAGGGAGGTGCAGGAGGTCTAGAGAAGCCACGTGCAGGAATTGCACGTATTGCTGCAGCGATTCCTTCTGTAGCAGGCAAACAGCAGGAGCTGATGTGTGCCCAAGGGGACAGGTCTGTGTTTGTCCTACTGACCTGCAACCAGGTCTGTTTCTCACAATCATTCCACACAGGAACAGAGGAGGTCACAGCTACCACTGCAGGCCAGGAGCTGTGGCAGTGACCAGGCAGCTGCTCTATGCTATGTCTGCCTTAACGTTGTATCACCACCAATTCCGGAGCCCAGGCAGCCCTCACACAGAGCTCTTTTGCCCTAGCTTTGCAAGGAATTAGTTATTGGAACCAAAAGACACTTAATTGTAATGTAAATGAAGAACCATGGAAGGTACTGCCTGGGTTTTTGACAGCATGATTCACAGTGATTACTTTTGTCCTTTCAATGGAAGCAATGTAATTAGGAAAAGCACAGTCAGATCGAGTTGGCCTTGCAGGAGGAGACAGAACTACAGTGATGAAGCACATAACAGAGCAGTGGAAAATCAGCCCTCCTCCACAGTTCATGCAGCACTCGCATTGTCAGCTTTGAACTATTACGCAGTGTATTTTGAATAACACATTACATATACGCCTGGAATAAAACATAGGAACCCTAACACTACATTGATTGGATTTTGTAAGTGGTTAACTCATAAACCCTCTTCATGAAACAAATGCATCCAGGCTGAAGATTGAGATTGGTTTTAGGATACATATATTTTTTAAAGTCACTACTGCCAAATTTTAACTGTAAGGGAAGGTGTTACAAGTGCGGTTTCTAATGTTACTGCTCAGCCTGCAATGAGATTATGGTATTGTTAAAATGAAGGAATTCCTGTTCCGTGGTGTTGGTTTTGGCTGATCCTGTACTGTGAGTTAACTTCATGCGATGTATTTTCTTTCAAACAAATTTCCTTCAATTCATCAGCAGAGGTTCAAGCTGCTCTGCTAAGAGTTTGTGACATTCTTCTGGAAGTAGTTATGAACTCACCAATGCAAAGTTAACAGATTGTTGAGAACACTCCCTTGAGAATGACGTTTCTAATTTTTCTTTATCCTTTATCTTTTGTTTATACTCTTTTTGCTTTCAAGACTATATCTTCCCAGCCCAGAAAAACTGTTGTGTGGAGCTTTTGACACAATCCTAGAGAGCTGCAGAAGAACCCAGAGCAGAGAAAAGCATTCTAACTATCTACTAAAATGGAGGCCTCGAGCAACAGAGATTCGAGAGATTAAAGATTCAAACCTGCAGTTTGTTCCTGGCTTTCTCTCAGACTCATTGGATAGTCACAGTCAATTGATAACAGTGGGGTATTTCAGGCCCAATCATAAAGACAACCAACAAATTATCAGTGGGGCAGTTGGTGCAGAACCAGCAGGTCACCTGGGGAATTACCTCCCAACAAAAATAGGTTTGTGTTCCTATGCTTCACAAAGGACAGAAGCAACCAACACACAGAGCAAAACTGGAATGAGCTTTTTGACAGAATATTCTGGATCATGACAAGAGTATGCTATTAAGTATTTAGTCAGGGGAAACAGGTATGTGATTGTAGGTAACATAGCTAAGTCATCAGTCTTGGTAATTACAGGTAAGAAATCAGTATACTCAGCCAAGCAGTGGAGAAAGATGGATTAAAATCATATGGTGTCAATAAGAAAAAGAAGTGACAAATTCTTTTGCTTTCAAGCTAAAGAATGCTTGCTCTTTATTTTGCTTAGAAGGTCTTTATATTTTATATAAATGGACCATTTTGAAAAATTCTAATTGGCTCACTTCATATAAATACCTGTCCAAGTTTTTTCAAATCCATTGAGAAAGGCAGAGAGGACTAGCAAGATAAAAAAACCAATGGAAACAGTTAATGAATGACCTTGTCACATAGTCCTGTTCAAACATACACTTTCCTTAACAAGTGCACTAAACTGTAGCTTTGAATTGGATACGGAAAGAAATATCCCCCCTGAAAAGTAAGATTTAGCTCAGCCGTGAAAGCTGCTCTCTTTAATGCGGCAACAACAGGAATACAAGAGCTTCACATTCCCCTTTTATATGTTTAACCTTTGACAAAAAGGTTAAACACTTTCCTCACAACTGACTCACATCAGGAAACGCAAGAACTCCACTCTCCAGATGAAGCCTGGCTAGCTGAAAATGCAATGTCAGCATCCAAGTGCATTAAGACAAGGATTCCTTGTGCAGTTCCTAGTACTGCTACAGGGGCAGGAAGTGGGTCAGCAAGAGGGTCTTTTACAGACAGGAGGAAGATGAAATAGTGCCGGGAACAATAAGGAAGTTCAGGGTGGAGGGAGAATTAACTCCAATTACAAACATCTCACTGAGATCTATTTTAAACACGTTGATGTATTAAAATCCCCCTAGCAACATAGCAGGAACGTTTACAAAACATTAAACAGAATATCTATGAAAGCTTTCCGTGTTTTCTATTCTTTGTTTGATGGATATTTTAGGGCCAGATACTCATCTGCTGTCAATATGCCTAATTTCCTTCAGTTGGCTGATGAATGTAAGCTCAAGTTTGGCTGGATGTGTTGGTTTGTTCATTGGAAAACTGGTGGCCAAACTCCTGAACTGTAGCAGCTCCGAAGTCAATCAATTCTGCAAGCATTTAATACCTCAAAAATTCAGGACGGGGGACCAGATAGGGCCATTGATTCTTAGTGCCCTCACTGGCTAGAGATGTCCAACAGGATATAACAGACCCTGTCAGGTGCGACAGATCTGCCTATGGAGTGCTGAAGAATGAATGCTGGAGGAAATGCAGAAGTGCTAAGCACGGACGTCTACCCAGGATAAAGCACAGAGAAATGACCGGAGGTGAGTCCAAGGGTGACTCCTCACCTTATCTTAATATTTGGAGGGGTCACCTACACAGGTAAGAGTGTGCCAGCACAGGGCACACCCAGGAGTGCAGGTCTTCTACATGGAGTATACTGGGGAATGGGAAGAGAAGAGAAATTGTTAGGAACGCGGCAGTCAGCATCTGGAAATAAGGTCTGCCTGCATCCATGGATCAGGTATGACCACGGCTAGTATGACAGCCAGGCAACAGATTTCCTGGAAAGGTCTTGGTGGGGGCAGATGGTGCTACTCCCCTTCCCCGTACTCTGTGACAGAAAGGGGAATGGAGGATGTGAAGAACCAAGCACTGCTTTCAGGAGCAGATCCTCTCTGAGGTGACCCCTGAGCTTGCCATCTGCCCCAACTTAATCTCTCTCCTGTAGCCCCCACTGCTCTGATCAACCATCTTCCTTCTATATCTTGATTTGACCCATTCTTCCCTGGCAGAGGAAAACCCACTAGAAAAAGTCATAGTGCTCCAGAACTTTTTGCTCTTCCAGGCTTCCTAGCTGCTGCACCTTTCCCTGCTGCTCACAACCAGCCCGCCCCACTGCTCTGCTCACCCTTCTCATGACATCATATGGCCTCATGCAACCCGTGCTTTTGGTGACAACAGCACTCAGGGGAATATTTCTCCTGCCTGAAGCCTGCATTTTAGGGTAGAAGGGTGAGCTGGCACCTCTGCTTGGCCTAGGACACAAAAGCTCTTGCAAACCACAGCACAATGTAAGGAGCTTAGGAAATGGTCATGGCCAAGTTCCCGGTTCCCTTCTGCACAGTGAGGCAATTGTGAAACTCTGTAGCTCAGCACAGCATGGGATGGTGTCCCAGTGTTGTCCAAAAGTACTCTCTCCAAGACAATGTGCAGAGAGGATGTGAAGAAGAGGCCATTCCAGGACTCTCTTGACTCAGAAGGAACAGAATTGCTTGGCACAGCAGCACAGACCCCTTCAGCCAAGTTGGTGTGGATGAAGGATTTACAGCATATTAGGGCACAGAAATGGAATCTTCTCTGTATTGAACCTACAAGGAGGTGATCCTAAACCATGAAACAAAATTATAGAATAAAATCAGATCCCTAGGTGTCATCTGCCCAACATATGTAGAGATTACCATGCTGTGCTGAAGGTCTGTCTCCTGCAGCCCTCATTATGTGTGCAATGTAGCAAAGGAACCTTGTGAGACTTCTCACTTTAAGGGAAGCAGAAACTGGCTCTCGAGGAGTGATTCGATGTCCCTCCGACACCAAAGCCATATAAATGAAAAGGAACTCTTCTGCATTTTGAAGAGTTTTCAGAAAAGAGGAGTTTTCTTGGACACTGAGATGAAGAGGTGAAAAGGTATCGCCAGTACACTGATCTGCAGCCCCCATTGTATGGCACAGCGCTAACAGGGGACACAGCCACCGCCTCAGTGTCCCCCAGCAGACCCACCCTGCAGTAAACGACAGGATTATGCTGGCTTTACAAATGGCACTATGGTGGCAACCACCATATTCCAAAATCATCACACACCCAGGCTCCAGCGTTTTGGTACCAGCTGTGCCCATCCTGCCCCTCTCACAAGAAGCCTTTTGAGCCATATATTTCACATGAAGCCCACAGCATCTGCCACAGAAATTGTCATAGTAACGCTGCGTTTCCTGCAGCCTGGTATACGATGCAGCAGGCACCAGGTGGCGATAGCATTACGAGATTAGCTGCGACATTACAAAATCGTGTTGTAGTAGAAGCGTTAAAATTGTTACCTAGACACTGTCATAGATCATTATTGATCCAAAATGAAAATTTTATCACTCTCTAGCAACTGCCTGATTTGTCATGCGCTGACTTCCTGATCCTCTGCAGCAGGATAGGTTTGACCTTTAAAAGACCAAAAGGGAGCTCACGTCAGTGTGGGATAACTGACAGCTTTCAGCAGGAATTTCTGAGACAGATTCTGAGTGGGTTTGCTCGTGGTTTTGCGTGCACACGCACATGTGTGTTTCAAAGAGTCAGAATAACTCGTGAATGGGCAGAGTGAACTCCTGCCCTGCTCGTGGAAATGGCAGGCACTGTGCACCACTGCACTTGGCAACAATTCTCCACCGGGGGAGAAAGGGGGGAAAAGGAGTGGGTAGAGCAGTCATGTAAGGGCTGACTCAGTGAACAAATGCTCACTTAGTGGAACAAGCAGAAGAAAGTAGTAAGACAGTAAGGAACATCCCCAGCTTGCTGGCCGGAATAGCTGGCACCGAGCACTCAGACCTGCAGCACTAATGGGCTCTCCAAGTCAGAATCAGGAGCAAACAGACCTCAGGCCTGTTTCTCCTCTCATCAGGAGTAGCAGATTAAAGTCAGCAGAGCTATTCTGACATATATTCCCGTATCTGGATGCCAGATGGGAAATAAGTAACACATTTTTAAGAGTGAGAGTGACTAACCATTGGAACAGACCAGCAGGGGAAGCAGCAGACTCTCTGTTTCTGAGCCCAAACTGGATGCCTGCTTTGTGCAGGCTGTGGTTTAGGGGGACACAAAAAGCTCATTGTGAGGACAGCAGTCTAAGGTCTGTGATTAGAGAACATACTACTCAATCTGGCTCTGAATTTTATTAATCTGTAGCAGTCCAGAGTATAAAAGAGGAGAACTGGGCCCTGCATTGTTTCCCAAGTGGGAACCATGGACCAGGCTTCTGGTGTATTTGCAATGCAGGAATTAAAATTAATTTTTTCATAACTCATCTACTGGTATTATCATATAATTTGAAATTCACATTAGCTCATCAAAGATGGTTATAATAGAAGTGAATTATCCTGTTTTCTGGAATGAGTACCTTTGCTCTGTGTTGTGATTTTGGATAAGCAGGATAAAGCTTATTTACAGGCAAAATTGGTGACCCCAACTCTTCTGTTTTACTATCGCATTTCTGCTAGTTAATCCCACCTAAGATTCCAGCCAAATTTCAGCAGATGGACAAAAGTTATTGAGGTAGAATTTGCCTCTCTCTGCAATAAAGTACAACTTTGAAAGTTCAAAATATATAATAGCAATATCTAAGATCCATTTGCACATCAGCTCTTCCACATGGCAAAGCCTGTGAGGTAGTTAAAAAACATTTCTTGTCAAAAAGACATATAATTCTCTCCAAACGACTAATACAGTTTGAAAATGTTTGTCTATGTGTCCTCACACACATTGCCCTTCGATGAACTGTGGTACAAAAATATCCAGTAAAGATGGGTCCATGCTTCTGTAACTGGCTGGAAAAACTGATTCAGGAAACTTCATCAGCTGAGTTTTGTAAAAAGTTCTGGATGGACCAGCTTTTGATAAATGAGCTAAATTGTGCCTACACTTTCATTTCCTTTTAGCAACAATGAACATGCCACCAGCCATAACATTTTGCACTGGTTCAATTAATCCTGATGGTCTGGTGCATGGAAGAGGTAAGATATAACATCGCTAAACTGTGACATTTTATTCTTTGTGTTTCATTATTATTCATTTGGTATTCATTGCAAGGCATCTCATCTTGATTAATGCAGTGGATATTCATGTGGATTTCCCTTTTCTTCAATTAAAACTGTGTTATAATTCACAACCGGCATAACTAATTGAAATAATGCTTCCTTTTTCAACCACATAATCTATTCATTACAAAAGTATGTAACAGTCTTATTGTCTGCTCATTAGGAAGTTGCATGAAAAGAATAGACCAGGACTCTGTTTCTTGAAATAAAAGAGATGAAAAGCTTATTTTCTTCTGCCATTTAAATATATAGACGGATGTGAATATTTGTGAAGTTCCCATTCACACAGGCGGCCATCTCCATCTCCAAGCATCACTGCACATAAAAAAGGAACTATTCTGTTCAGAAAGGAGTGGTCCAGAGCAGTCTCAAGACACCTTACTGAACTGTATGCAAGAGAACACAGCACTTTATGTCTGTCCATCCACAAGTTCCATTTCCAGTCACCGTGACATTCTGCCCCTCATGTAAAACAAATGAAGTTATTTGGGATCTCAGCTGCCTTCCACCTGCAGAGTTCAGCATAAAAGACAACATTTTTACTGCTCCCAGGCAGAGAAGCCAGGATCCCCAAAGGACTGACTGCACTACAGCAGGCCAAAACGCTTCTCTGCCCTCACAGGACCCAGCCTGTCAGAACTCCTGTTCAGAAAAAGCTGACTCCTTACAAAACCTCAGCTTTGGGTCCCAAGTGCTTTTTTTCAAAATTTGAGATCGGACAAAGATCCACATAATTGATGTCATTCAGAGATTAAGTCATGTGCCGTGGTTAATATGGTGAGTGAGCCCACTTTTGGTCCCTATTTTACATAGTGCTGCAGAAAGTGGACCCTTCTGTTCCCAGAATTTCTACTCCTGCCTGCACATTTGCAGCCTCTTGGGTCATTGCCCCTTTTCTTGAACAGTGTGGTTTTTTCTGCTTCAAACAAAAAAACAAATGAAGCACTTCCTCACAGTACTCTTCTAGTTTTACCATCTCCTTTCTTTATATTGAACAGGATTTAAAAACTTAGTTCCACACGCATTTTTGACACACTCTTGCACTGCACCAAAGTTAAAAGGTACATTTTCTGGGGTAGGCAGATACTCATTCTCTTTCCAGCTACTGGTGTGCTTTGTAAAGCATAAACAACAGACAGCTATTTCAGCAGAGCCCAGACTAAGCTGTGTTTTCCTGGAAAAATATATTACCAAGCAGTAACAAACACAGCTGTTTGCTTTTTGTTTTGGGTCAGGTGGTAGGAGATCTGAAATTAATTCAATCTCCGAGATTCAAATCCTGAATGAACATAAATAATACGAAAATCTACCACTTGGGAAATTATAGTATATGTTCATTTTTCACTGCCTCTCTTTTAGGAACAAATTCAACTTGCTATTACACCAATGTAAATTCACAGCAATAGCACTGGTGGTGATCTTGCTCTGAAGTATAGCCTTGTATATCAAATTAGGGAATGGTCCTCCATCCAAAGGTGAAAGGCATTGTATGAAAAATGCTGATTACTTATTAACAGTGGAGTGCTGCAGGGTCACTACCAGCTGAGCTAATGTATATTTTCAAATTCCTGAGGATCACTTACTCACAAAGCTTTTAAATATATTTTAGAATACAAGTTTAGAAAATGGAAATCCTGAAGAAAGCATGTGTTGGTTTTTAGTATTTCTCCTCACTACTCTGAGAAATTTTTCCAAAATCCCAGAGAAAAGCGTTGTCCTGCATCCACCATAAGCTGGGCTCAGAGCCCTAAGCAGGGCTTTGGCTACCAGAATCGACGGACCCCAGTACCACCAAGCAAAGGTGTGTGGTGGGACAGTGGCACAGCTAATGCACAGCCACTCTCTCCAGTGCAGCGGCAGCTGCTCCCCTTGGGACTCAAATCTGAAATCTCTGCGGTGCTGCTCTTTAACTAACAAATCAGTCTCTCATACAGATTGAGTCGTTAATTAAAGAGGTTGCTTTATGCTCCAAAAAGCTAATTTCAACAAGCAAATCCTCCTCTTTGTTCTCTGTTCCCCTTCCACCTTGTCCTATCTTCACACCTTTGGCTCCTTATCTGAAATTGGCACCTAAGTTATTCTCTGTGAGGATGTAAGGGGGTCTTTTTCCTTCTGTGCTATTTTTTTCCCTTTTTGGAACTGCCCTTGACATTTTGCAGACAAGTTCCCAGCTCCAAAGGAACAGTGCATGACTGCTGTGGGTGTTATGTGAACGGAAATTATGTGGTTTGGATTTTTACGTGAGAATTCCAGAAGGAGGCAAAATGTTGCAAATAACCTTCATAAATCATTTGAAACAAAGCTGAGGAAATGCCATCATGATTTAGCTCTCAATATCTAAAAGAGAAGTTCACACTGTTCTAAGACTCCTGTTAGGTAAGTATGTTTGCTTAAGATGTGATTGAAAAAGTACTGCGTTACTGTTTACATTTTCCATTTTGTATCCCCTGCCCAGGCACAGCTCACTGCTGGCAGCTCTTAATTTGTACTCTGCAGTATTTCATCATCCGAAAAACAGTCCCTCTGGGGCTACAGAATAAACGGCTGGAGGGAGATAGGTACGAACCAAAACGTCTGGGGAAGGCTGGAGCGAAAAGCTGGTGACATCTATGGAGCTGCGGAGTTACTGCAGTTTCCTCTGCCCTCCCCTTTCCTCAGCCATTCAGGATGGGAAACAGCCCTTTACTCAGCGTGGGGTTCCACGCTTAAAACACCAGGTTATTTATCTGTTGTCCTGTGCTGCCTCGCACATTTATTGACGTCGACACAAAATCCTGCATAAGCAGATTACTGGTTTTTAAGGAATGCTCTTTACAGATGGACAGCCAGACAGCAAAGAACCTGGCTTGTTTAGTCCAAGCCAGTGATGAGTATTGCTTGGGGAGGAGGTACATTCTCTACTGTAAAATACCAGTTTTAGTAACCAACTTCAAAGAAACAAAGTTAATTTTACCAACCAGAGATGCAGTTTCAGGACAGCAGCAGATGTCTTGTCACATCAACTTCTGACATCCAAAGACGGGCTGAAATGAGATTTGAAAAAAAAACGAACAACACTTAGAGCGCAAGAGTAAAGTTTAGGAGCTTCTGATAATTCCCCTTATTGATCTGCCACTAGGCTTAAAGGTAGGATAGTAGATGAACTCGTTTTGAGCTGTTTTGTGAGTATATGCAGTTATAAAATTCTCTCTTGCGTCATTGGTTTTATATGAGGAAAATAGTTGTCTATAATCAAGCCTATTTACTTGCATTTCTCCCAAATAAGTTTAATAGTGTTCAATAAAAGCTCACCTATCTTCATAAAAAGAGAAATTTTACTTATTTAGTATATAAAAGCAATAACAGCAAATTCCACAATAATTTCAAGGTATTGGAAATAATTCAGTTACATGCTTACACCTATTTTTACTTCTGTATTTATTGCTTAGCTGCCCCAAGAGGGCTTGGGTTCCAATACACCTATTTCATGAGAAATGGCCTCAGTTTGGTGCTCTGATACAAGACAGAGAGAAAAAATATTATCATCCTTTTTTCTTACCAGAAGGAACTGAGGGACATGGTAATTTGCTCAAACACTCCAAAGGTCTGTGTCGGAGGTGGAATTTTAATTCGGATCTCTTGAGTCTCTCCCAGTGCCATTCCCAGTGTCTCAGTGAAAGCAGACTAGAATTTCTGTCACATTTCTGAAGGCAGAGGGCCTCACACAGGCTCCCTTCAGCTTCCATACATGACTGCAATGCCTCCGAGAGTTGCTCTGAGTGACAGGAGGCGCTTTCTTTCCCTGCTGGCAAGATAAGTGTGTTTATTATTTTTTCAACCTGCATTTTGGAAGGTTACTTATGCAGGCTTAGAAGCTCACATGTGACTCTTCTGTGCCAGTACCCAAGAGTCATGGTCCCTGCTGCTGAATATTTGCACTGCTCTTTTGATCCACAGCTTTGAAGAGAGATCTATCAGAGAAGAGGGGGAACTGCCACAGCTGTCTTTTCTATAAGTATTTATTTATGCTTATGAAACCAGATGGGAAAGGTGCCCATCCTGTGCTCTACACACTCCTGATGATTATTTAAAAGCACAGTATAACACAAAGACAAAACCAGTAGACCCACACATCAATAACCTTTGCTTAGAGCCCACATCAAAACTGTGAGAGTAATATGAAAGAGAGAGAATATTCAGGCCTCTGGGGTGAAAAAACCCCCATGCATTAAGAAGCAGCCATGTTTCTAAACATCCTAGAATTTTCCAACTCCTCCAATCACAACAGATTGGGGAATTCTGCAAAAATATGTGGTAGAAGTACCAAGGTCAAACGGTCTGACCATAATAGAACAGGTCCCAAGAAATCCAAGTTTAAAACTTTAAAAAAAAATCCAAATTAAAAAAAAAAAAAACAAACACTAATTTTTCTTGATGACTGAAGAACTTCTCAAAATTGCTAACCTGGAAGTAATTTGCTCATCGTTGGTCACATGTATCAATAACTCCACATAAAAATCCCCCACTGGCTCTCTCTTGCTCATGCTCCTGAAAGTACCAGGGATAAAAATATAGCAACTTCACAGTCTCTGCTCTGATCCAGTACAACAGCATTCAAACACGGGATGCAACCACATACTCTAATGTCACTGGGGATTAAATCAACAACAACAACAACAACCAAAAACCAAAAACCAAAAACCAAACCAACAAAGAAGTATTGACAAATGCCTTTCCCCCCCTCCCTCTCCCTCTGAGTCCTTTCTAATCATTCAGTGCCATTCACTGGAAGCTGTTGTTTTCTCCCAGGAGGGAGACAGCTGCCTTGAGAGAGCAGTCCTGAAGTACCTTAAGTGGCTTTCAGAGCCAGAGGTGACATTTAGATGCAGGCAGAACAAACCAGGAGCCTTAGAACGCATCATTGGAGGGGCAGCTGAGAGCTCAGAATGCCTCAGGACACAGAATTACAGCCCACTCAGACAGGAGGTACGAATTGAGAACTAATTTTCAAATATTCCAGTGAAATCCCAGCCATTCCAGCTGCAATTCTTTGCCTTCCTGCAAAGAAGTTGAAGTGGCAGCCAAAGACTAACCCTGTACAGCAAGAAAAGATGCTATTATTTTCTTCAAAAATTATGTCCTAGTTCATATTTTCCTTAGCTGCTAGTTTTCTAGAAGGTCCAGGTTGGTTTCTGTAGTTCGGGTAACTCTAAGCAAGCTTTTTGAAAAGTCTCTGCGTTTGACATGTTGGAAAATATTTGGACAGCATGAAGGTTTGCTGAATTTTCTCTTATTAGACCTATTTAAACATCTCTAAAACGATGGCCAAATGCCCCTTGGGATGGGGACAGCTTGCTAAAGTCATTGATCTAGGTTTTGAAAGGCATTTTCCAGATAAAAATACAGTCTGTCTTCAGACATCATGAACCACTTACACCCGTGGCAGAATCACAGGATTCTGAAATTTTATGTTAACTATAATTTTCCTCACAAGGCACAACCATTTCACCCCACCCAGGTTTCCAAACTCGTATTAGCACTGTTCTTGTATATCTTGCATTCTCCCACTTGTCCTGCCACGTGTTCTCTTGGATTTCTCCCTGACACCACTATCATGAACCTGGTAGATGAAGGGATTGCTTCAGTCTCCTGATGCCAAGAGCCCTGGCCTTTGCTCCTTCTCATCAATAAACTTCATGTTTTCAAGCCAAACTGCAATGGTTCCGAGTCACATCAATGTTAATTTGTGCCTGTGAACTTCAGTACCGCTGCCTTGTGCTTTTTCCGTTCAGTCCCAGCTGAGTTCTCCTGTTAATTCTGAATGGGGACAAGGTAGGGCAACCAACAGTGTGCCCTGGGACTCACTTGGCCCCAGGCAATTTAGGGAGACCCAGTGGGTTGGCATGGCAACCACGAATTATTCAGGTGACACAGAGACAAATCAAAACCAGAGACAAGTCGAACTGAATTCAAATTAAAAAATCAAAAGTTCAGGAAACATAATACAGCCTATTCACTTTGGGACTACAGAAATACCTGAGGCCTCCATTTCCTAATCAGCACTTAATGTAACTTTTCAACCCACAGAAAGGAAAGCATATCAATATTACCATGTTTGCCTCAATTACTGATAAACACAAATTTTCAAACACCAGACTTTCAGGTGAGAAATTTAGTTTCTCTTTTACTGCAGAGAGTGGGAAAGAATCCTAGGCATAAATATATGAAACTCCAGATTACTTCTGCTTTTAGATGGAGGGATGGAGGCACAAAGAGACTGAGCTCTGACTGATCCAAGGACACAAAAACCTAGTAAATCACTCAAATTACTCTCAGGAGCCAAGAATTCTGACTCTTTGTCCACTGCTGTAATGACTAAATAATTATGCCAGCCATGATAAAACCATATAGCAGGAGAAGGTGGGCGTTAGAACACCTGCAATTAGCAATAACCAGGCTAGTCTTATGTAGTCTGTGTAATCCAAACACTTAAAAAAATACTTTCTCCAACCCACAGAGGAAAATTGTATCACTCTATACTCCTACAATTCATTGTACTGAATTTCTTGTTAAAACAGTATCAACAGTTTGAGTAACACCCTTTACTAACACATTCCTAAACTGGAAATAAGTGAGTAATGACAAAAGCAAGAGCATCTCCTGTGTTACTTTTGGGTGTGTTTGCAATATATTAATGATGTGTGTCATTGCTCTGAACCAACAAGGGAAACACCAGGTCACTTGAGTCCTGGGTGGCATTAAATTGAAGCTGGAGGTCACCCTTTTGTTTCTCTCCTACTCTCAGGGGCATTGTATCAATAAATATAGACAGGACTTCCACACTGTAAGAGAGTTAATGTCCACAGAATTGACATTTAAATGAAGGGATTAAAATACTGTAAATTTAACAAGCAAAATGGATCTCAGATGGAATTGACTTTGGAATACAGCTCTAGTCATGCTGCTAGTGCTGCTTTAGGCAAGTCTCTCACCATCACATTGCAATGGAAACTGGAAGGGATCTTTCAGCTGATACTTTGGCAAATAAACAGGAACTTATTCTTAACTCTTTTGTGTCCTAGTTGTTGAACTGTTCCAATAGCTATTGGCATCCGAACAGCTCTAGGCAGTCATATGAAGAACACGGAAAGAGAAAAATCAAACTTGAGGCCTTTTAAGAGTTAGTCGATTCTGGATATTAGTAGACATAACTTACATCAGCTTCAAAAGGAATTGCCCTGGCTTATGCCATGGATGAGTGTGACCTTTGAGCATGTTTGTTTTATATACTAACTCAAATATATGCAGGTATGAGCTCAGAATAGCCCCTTTGAAGTTAGGCCTGGAGCAAGAGGTTAAGGAGGCAGTAAGGCAGCTTTGTCCACAGCCATACCATTTAAATAAATTACAAAAGTTCAAAGTAAAGTAAGCTCTGAAGAATTCAAGAAAGAAACTTAAGTACTTAATAGTTTTGACCTACCATTTCAGTTTAGAAGGAATTTTCCTATTGCTTCATTAATATTCTGATATATTATTTTGCTGATACATTGCTGATATATTTGAATCTCCAATGGCACTAATACACAAAATAGTACTGCAGTGTCATCACACAACGTCCTATCCTGACCCTCCAGACCAGGAACGAGAGAGAGTCCTCAGGGTGTGAGGCCTTTTTCTCCCCTCATATCCCATCCTCTCCACTCCCAGTGAAGCCCCAGTGCCTGGGGCCCTCTCAGGTGAAGCCTGAGAGCCCAGGGATTCACAGTGATTCACTCTTGGCCATTTATCTGTGTCTTCATAGGGATGGGGTGGCACTACAGGAAAGTCAAGCTACATTCCCAGAGACAGAGTCTGCAGCTTGTCCCTTTGACCACCGCAGCCGGAGGGAGACTTTTTTCAACAAGTAATCGTAAAGAGGGGCAGTGCTGAAATGAATCCCTCCCTTTTCTCCTACAGTTCCAAGCCATCAGGTGTGCATTAACAAGCCAGGTATAACCAAAACCATTCTCAACAGCCCACTTTCAATTAACCAAGCTCCATTTCCCTGACAAAGCAGCACTTCACAAGAGGCCCTAATGACCAGGGCTCGCTGTTCCAAGCTTGGCTATTGCTTTGTTCTGGTGATGTTATTTCATATAGGAAATAGATGAAAAGATGAAAATGTAACTCCCTCACTCCCCCCACAGCAGGCTGGGGGAAAGAATCAGAAGGGTAAAAGTGGAAACCTCATGGGTTGAGATAAAGACAGATTTATAGGTAAAGCAAAAGCCATGCATGAAAGCCAAGCAAAGCAAGGAATGGATTCCCCCCTCCCCAAGGGCAGGCAGGTGTTCAGCTGGGCTCCATCACACATTACAGTGATCGGGGAAGGCAAATGTCATCACTCCAAATGTCCCCCCATTCCTTCTTCTTGCCCAGCTTTATAACTGAGCCTGATGCCATGTGGTGAGGAATGTCCCTCTGGGCAGCTGGGGTCAGCTGTCCTGACTCTGTCCCCTCCCAGCTTCTTGTGCCCTCCCAGCCTCCTCACTGATGGGGTTGAGATGCAAAAAAGGCCTTGCCTCTGTGCAAGCCCTGCTCAGCAATAGTGAAAACGTCCCTGTATTACCAACACTGTTTCCAGCACAAATCCAAATCACAGCCCCACACTAATTATTGTGAAGAAAATTAACTCTAGCCCAGCCAAAACCAGCACAACCAGTAAGTCTCAGAGCTGTATAGCTTGGAGAAAGTGCACTTGCTTTCTTTAATAATACCCATTTACTTCTTGCCTCCTCCTACTCAGGCCTGTGACAGCCCGCCCCTGCTTAATTTTAAAAAGATAAAGCAACAGAGTAGGGACAAAGATGCAGGGTAGGGATATAGATGTTATGTCACTATACATAGTGATACAACAGTTGGCCACAGGTAAGTAATTTCTTTTTTATCTTAAGATGGAGCTCTCTCTCCAGCTGAAGTTTGGATGACCTTTCAGTTTCTCTCACTGAATTCCATGCTCAAGTGCCATATGGATCCCATGTCAGCTACTCCCACTGTGAGTGTCACACGCACCAACTGGTGTGTTTTCCCAAGCACTGGATAATGGGAATGGCTTATTTCCTTTACATGTGGTTATCACAAAAAGCTAAAATTCTATATTTCTTGCATTATATAAACTTAAACAGTGTTCATATGTTGCATGTAAAGAGGTAATAAATTGCATGGCAGACAGTGCTGTTCAACAATAGCAATAAGGCTCTTACTCCGTTTTTTTCATTTTCCTTCTTGATTATTGATACTTTTCCAATGAGGAAAACCTGATTCATAAGCTCCCATATGTCACAGCTTGGAGTAACTTTTGAGCAGTGCCTGGTGAACTGGCTTTGTCACAACAGGCAGAAAGAAAGGGCGCTGCTGCTGGCAGTTCAGTAGAGCTAAGTGACAACGAGACTGGGAACGAATACCAACTAGAAGAATTCAAAGAAAAAGCTTGACAACAGCTTCAGGTGCCAGACAAAGCAGTCTTGCAGAGCATATGCCAACTTCTGATGACTACACACAATATGTAGGTCCTTGGTTTCTTAATCAAGTTATTTTCAGCAAAGGGACATATATCTTGTATTTATGTTACCTGCCATGATGTATAAGTTAAAATTCTTAGCTGATTATATGCCCTGAAATTTAATTAAACCAGAGACAAATCTTGTCTTTTACCAATATACTAAAGGCATTTTTTAAGACATCAAGATACTATTAAAACACAAAGAGTTATTTTCCATGGTGGTGATCTCATAGAAATACAATACTGAAATTATCTCTGCTCAGGGTACTGATCATAAGGCCCTAATCAATTTTATTTCCCTGGTTCAGTATTTCAGCCTGCCATCCCTCAAGATCCCCATTATTCATATACATCCTTTACATCTCAATGTACAACCATAATTGCTGCTATATACTGGCAATGAATGAACCTCAGGAGCAAAGGTTATTTGTCACAGACACGTGGAAAACTTAAGAAGCATCCCAGAAATTATCACTTTCTGAAAAAACGATCTGAATTCCCGTATTTTCAAATATTTCTCTCGTTGGTAGGACTATTTCAAGTCAGAAGATACTTTCTATGGAACATTTTTCTATGGTACTCTTGGACCAAATGTACTTCTTCAAGATTTTGGATGATTTGGGACATAAATTTTTTCGATTCTGGATCAAGAGGACTATTAAATCAGACAGATAAACAGGTAAAAATCTTTAGCCATAGCCAGCTATAGAGACTCCAGTTATCTAAGTGTCTGTCAGTGCTGCTTAGCAGCAAGGCATGCTGCGAAAGGCTTGTTTACTAATATTTGCAAGACTACAACAGATGTACAAAATGAGCTAGGCTACAGTGAACATTAAGAAAGGGCAGCTGACTGTGTAATCTAGAGAGAGGGAATTTGCTAGAAACACCGCTAGCTCTTTGCTGGCATGGAAATTTTTATAGTCAAGAGGAATATTCTCTACAGCATCATCCCTTTTGTTCAGATTTGTGCCTTTTTCTCCCCAAATTCACTGAAGCTGGGCTATGGATTTTCGTGTATAGGAAAGTCTGTCTGGTGATTGCTGCTGTTTTTGTCAAAACTTCTGTGATTTCACTATTTGTATGTAAAATATGCAACAGCAAGGAGGGAAAATGCATGCAGAGACAATGTTTTGTATGCAATGTTTTGAATGGACAGGAGGGATCCTGCAGAGAGATGAAATCAATCTAGGGATAAGTGGGGTACTTTAATGCTTCAGGAAGCTTGACATGTATTAAAGGGCAACATTTTGGAACTGACTGTATACATCTCATTGGTTTCTTCACAGTTAGCTTTACACAGCAGCCATTAGTCCTTTTTCTTATTGGCTAATACAACAAATTTTCATGGCTGTGAGTATACACATATATAAAAATATATATGTGAGATGCTATACTTCTCAATTCAGATTGCATCTAAAATCCAGCTCCTGTAGTTTCACGATTCTGTAAGAGTCTCGCCTGCTTTGTTATGACTGAGCCCTGTTCAGTTGGTATGGAAAACTACAATCCTGGCCTCAGAAATTTACCTTCCAATTTAGAAAAAGATACTTTAATCAGTGATAACAAGTATCAGGGGAAAGAGGAAGAACAATACAGGTGATAAGATCAGGCAATTACATAAGTTAACAAAATTATTTTGATTTTAAAATTTCCCCATCAAATATTAATACCCAATTTTCTGTTAATCTTTTTTAATAACCATTTCAAAATCAGCCTTGCCCAGCTGAGCAGTCCTGAACTCACAAGAGTGCCAAAAAGTGATTTTGAAATTTTATATGCACTGCATTTGTGGATTCTGTCTCAAACTACCTGCCAGGACCCGACACCAACAATGCATAGAACACTTAGTGACTTCTGTAAGCAATTTTAAGTTGAGCAGCCACTAAAACCAAACACCAGCTGCTTTTGGAAGTATGTGCATTGTCTATTTTAGTTCCTTTTTTCAGATTCACACATACAACGATCTAAAGCTCTTTCACTTCTCATTATCAGACCACTTTCAAAATCATACCTTCTCACAGTGTCAGAGCTCTTGTTCTCTCCTGCAGCAAAGGTCTGTCATGCTGTAGCTATAGAGGTCTGCAGGCCTGATCCCCTGAAAACATCCTGCCATCAGTATACTTTTTGTCCTCAAACAAGGAATAGCAAGCTGCCATTCTGACTTCCTCTGAGCCATATGCTTCAGCATCTTGAAAGCATCCTAGCCAAGACTTCCCTTGCTTTGCTTGAACCTCTGAAATGAGATAACCTCACCGTCCCAATCTTATACTTCTGGATTTTTTCTAATCTGACTTTCGTGCAAATTGAGGTTTATAACTCAAGCAGAAATTATGCTCTCAAAGTTTTGAATCTGACCGTGTTAACCTTCTGTAGTGTGCATTTATCAAAATAGCTGCTGGTGACAAAGCTGAGAGGGGAAACCCCAGGACATGCACCATATGGTGACAGGGACAGCAACAGAAACCGCAAAAAATAGTAATTACTAAATAAAACAATCCTTCACGGTTTCAAAATGGCTTTTCCAGGAAGTATTAATAACTGCTGGTTAATTTTTCCTTGTGACTATTTGACTCTGAATAAACACATCTCTTTCTCAACTTTGGGAAAAGTTTTTTTTCCTCCTTCTGCCTTTTTTAACATTTGAAATATAAGTAGTATTATAGTAACCATGGTATCCTGATGACATAATGGTTACCATGAGAACAAAGCTGAAATAGTGTCATCAGAGCCCCTTCTCTCTGCTGTGTGTTGAGTTTTATATTTAATAAAGATGGCCAAACTGCTGCTATCCAGCCTGGCCAATTCTATCTGGCTTCGTGGTTTCAAAGCTCATAAAAGCAAAGCTGCCCTGTGCTGCTGCCTTCTACCTCGGTACAGTTAGTTTTGCTTCAGGGCAGCTGTGCCACCAGCTTATAAGCTAGGTCTGCATAGCAGCAGGTAAGAGGATAACTGTTGTAACAGATTCCCCCAGGACAGTGGCATTTGTCATGTCCCTAGGACATCCTCCAGTATAGCCCTTGGCCATGTGTAAAACGGTGGTTCTTGGTCTCCACTCACCAGACTAACCAGATTTTAAATAATTTTTACTAAACTGTGCTAGAAGATTTCTCTGCTGGCCTGTACAGGGTCTCTCAGTGAGTGAATACCTGTGGTCCAGTCCTGCAATGACCTCTGCCCAGAGAGTGCTCTGCTCCCACAAAGGAATCCACTGGCCACTGCCAAAATGCTGTACCCAGAAGGCAGCTCCAGCTTCAGACAAGCAAAAGCTATCCCCAGCTAGTTTCTCCAGAGAAGATCCTCTCTTTTACTGCAAGAACCGCTGGACATGACTCACTGCATATTGTTTGTTCATTTTTCTATATATATTTCCCAAATGCTATTTTAAGTTGCATTTCTCCCTTATGCTCCTACCAAGTTTACTGCATGAAAACAACCCTCTAGTTTTAATTTCATATTTAACCAAAACAAATGTGGCGTGGCTCTGCTCACTTCAGTAAAGCTATCTGGATTTGTATTCTGCATACAGATATAACAAAGTTGGTCAGAGGGAAAGACATGGAAGGTACTAGAAAACAACTGCCAACAAAGCAGGCAGCATTTCATACAAACCTCCCTGCATTCTGCCTGTGTTTCCACACCAACCCAATTCACTTCCTGCAGAGGGTTCACACGCATTTTCTTCCTCCTCTAACCAGAATCCACTGCACAGGCTCTTACCAAAGATTCTGGCCGTAAACTGTTCTGGCTGAACAGGCCCAGCTCCCTCATCCATTCCTTATAGGAGAGATGCTCCAGACCCTCAACCATCTTTGTAGCCCTCCACTGGACCCACTCCAGGAGCTCCATGTCTCTGTTGTACTGAGGAGCCCAGAGTTCAGCAGAGTATCCCAGGTGAGGCCTCACCAGGGCTGAGCAGAGGGACAGGATCACCTCCCTCGACCTGCTGGCAATGCTCTTCCTAATGCCCCCCAGGATCCCACTGGCCTTCTTGGCCACGAGGACACACTGATGGGTCATGGACAGCGTGTTGTACAGCAGGACCCCCAGGTCCTTCTCCACAGAGCTGCTTTCCAGCAGATTAGCCAAGGTCAAATGGATCTCATGTCCAGCAGGTCAAATGGGAAATAAAACCCAAAGTCGTTTAGAAACCAGATGGATTACATTTTTCAATGACTTTCTGGACCATGAAATCAAATGGACATAGACTATTAACAAGGACATGAATACATCAGCGCATCAACTTCAAATGTTACAAATTTCCAGCTATTCCCACCTTAACCCTTACAAGGATCCTTAACAGCTGCATCAGACACAGCATACTGTAAATGCTTCACTCTAAACAAGATCAAACTTTTATACAAAATTCACCAATAGCCTCTGCTCTACAGCTGTATCACTGGGTGCCCCAAAATTATTTACATCTTCTGAACACCACTTCAAACCTGCCTCATCAGTTATGCTTCGCCCAAAGCTCAACCCTGATCCCAGCTGTAATCCTGAGTCAGCAACCTCTGCCTGCCTAGCAGGGAGCTGCTGCCAGAGTCAACACTGAAGCCCCTGGCATGGCTGGCAATACACCCAGCTCGCTGGTCACTGAGTCTCCAGCCTCTGCTCCATGCCTGATGCTGGCCTCACCACAATCTCACACTTAAACCCTTCCTAATTGTGTCAGGGTGACAAAACACCAGAGCAAACCCAGGTTGCCACCAAGCTAACTCAAGCTCATCATACCCTCATAGCTCAGTCAGGTACCCAATCCCAAATCATGGCCCCTTTTTTCTGACACAGTTTGAACAGCAAGTAGGTGGTTGACCAATTCCACCATGTTCTCTGCAGAGAACAGCTGGCGGAGTACAAGGTACCCAAATGTTTTTATTTAAAATCAGTTCAGGCAGATTTGGGATGTTTTTCAGCAAAAAATTGCAAAGAACCACATGTGGTTTTAATGTCAGACCTCCTGCACTTTGGTACGCTCAAGAAGCAAAATGATTTCTCAGAATAAAGCAGAGAAACCCTTCTACCTCTCAGCTCTTTGCTGCTGCCAGCCCCAAACCCCTGCAAAGCTGCTGTGCACCCCACGACAGTGAGCAATAGATGGCTGGTACAGTAGCTTGGAGCACTTGGGAATAAGGAGAACTGATTCCATGGTCCGCTGCAGTCTTTCTGAACTCTCAGAGGAGGTCCCAACACAAGATGATTCCAGGTTTTCATAACACTGACTTCTGGAAGGGAAGAGGATACTGACCTAGTGCAGTAGTAACTGATGAGTTTAGTTTTGCCTTACATCAAACTGACTCACCCTGCACTGATACCAGCTCACAATTTTCTCTTAATTGGGAAAAACACTAGGATAGTACTCACTGCCAGAATTCTGGGTCATAAAGTCATTCTCTGACTCAGAAGAAGGTTTACAACAGCTGTGGCAGTAATATGTACTGTAGGTGAGTCATGTTGAACTATTACCACAAACATAAGAACCTTATAAAACAAAAACATAAAGGATTGCACTGCCCTATCTAAATTGTAATGATACATTCATTGTTCTATAGCAAAAGACTTGACAATGCTTTATTGTGCACTCAGTTTTCAGGAACACAAAATTTAAAAAATGAAGCTCCTAAGACACTTCTCCCCACAGAAATCAAAAGCAGCTTTTTTTTAAAATTCAGAGGCTAAAATTTTAGCTGATATAAATTTTCTGGCAGGCATTAAATTTGTGGAGGCAAACTGGCTTCAATCAGCCCAGAATGTGATTCTCTGTTCATGGGACGAAACCTCATGTTTATTGCTTATGTAACTGCAAATGCAGATATGTCTCAAGTGCAGCATGCAATGTATGCGCCAGCATATAACAAAATATTCCATGCATATTCAGAAGTAGAAAATGTTCTTTTCAATTTAAATTGTATGAGATTTAAATAAATAAATAAATACTTTTGAGTGTTCAAATCAAAAATTCCAGTGAATAAAATCAAGAAAATACATGAAATATTGATTAAAGGGGTTACTGATCTTCAGTGAATGGATACTGAGGTAACTTCACTGACTTTGTACGCCCCCACTACCTGAATATCTAATCCTTTGACCATGCAGTAAGGCTACTAAAACCAACACCACAAACTAAACTCAACAATAGTCATGCCAAAGCACTGGGACAACCTCTGCTCTCCAGCCAGAGGTTGTGAAGTGTGTGCTTAACAAGTCATAAGCATTTTTGGGTACAACTGATCTGAGGGAAACAAATGGATTACAAGGCTCTCCCACAGTACCAACTAATGACTGGGAAAACCAAGTGGGCTTTAAATGAATTTTGAGATTGTTTCCTCCCTCCTGTCACTTCTGGACAAGAGTCCTAGTTCAGGTATTAGGTGCTGGGTTTTTATGAGTATAGAATGAACTGTCTTTGATGGAGCAAAGTGGCTTTATAGATGAGAAACCAACCAGTTGCTCTGGCATCTCTAAGACCGCAGTCGTGTCTCTTGCTTGAGAAGGCATCAACCTTCCACCTTCTGCCCTGTGGGAACAAACCCAGCGGAGGCTTCGCAGTGCGTTCAAGCGGCCTTTGAGCCCCCTCCGAGCAGAGATG
>VZTG01001868.1:733348-862399 GCA_013397845.1 Melanocharis versteri | reverse complement strand
AAAAAAAAGAGTTAAAAAAAAAATCTGTTCTTTCTGCCTCTGTCTAAAAAGGTCAGCCATGCAGCTCTGGTTTGGGCTTGTCAACAGAAGAGATGAGACAGGGAAGTTAAGTTTCTTCAACAAAGGGAATGAAGTAATGTACAGTTAGGAAATTTCTGTTTCCGGAATAAAATGAGTAAATTTGCCTGAAGAATTTCACTTGCTTGGCTTTCCCTCGCAATTGTCCACAAACCAACCCTTGCTGAAAGGCAGGGAATTTTGCTAGGTTTGGTTGGTTGTTAGTTGCTTAACCAGATCACTTTGACCTGTGGAATGTTGAGTCCAAAGGCAGAAAAGGCAGTGGAGACTAGAGCCCTGTGGGCTTTTGTAGAAGAGTCTTTCTGACTTGTAGCTTTTCAAAAGGTGCATGGCAGAATCCCATAACTGAGAATTTTTCTCCCACAGGTCTTTTTCGGTTCCCTGCTTACCTTGTGTAGGCCACAGCAACGTGTGACTGATGTGACCCAAGATTCAACCTATGATAGGGCCTGGCTTCTTGGTTTAAACTGATGCTTAGAGAGTTTATCTCAAGATTTCAGAGATAATGTGTTTCTAGTTTAGAGAATATTTGAGACTTCCTTGCAAAGAGAACATGCAAATGAAATTTATGAACTGAAGGAGTGATTTGCACTAAGGTATCTTTAGCAGAATAAGGCCAGAGGAGATACAGAATATGTGTGTGCTGTATGTATCCATGCTACCACATAGAGAGCAAGCCATGATATTTAAGAAAGGCAAGGCTTTTGAACACCTCTGGAAGGTCACAGTATTTTTTCTCATGATGGAGCTCATGTTCTTTTCAGACTCCTCACCTAATTCTGTAAAACCAAATTGTCCTGTGATTTTAAGCAACATTTTAAAGGGCTAGTATGGTGATAAGTCACATCTTAGAAATCAGATTCAAGCTCCTGTGTTGTAAGAGTCCTGATCTGTGACCAGCTGGAATGACAGTGAGTTGTATGTTATTGGTTTGTGTCTTTTTTACTTAATCCTTCCTTGTTTAATGACCTGCTGCATGTAACCTGACTCCTAACCTGTTTGGGGCAGGAGCAGCCTTTCCTAACTCGTTTCAGTAGAGCTCAGATCCTTGTTTGCAGCTCTGAGAGATGGATGTAATAGAAAGTATCAGTCTGGTAATGCTGCTTTAAGGTTGCAAATAGGTGCCCAAAATATTTAGTGTTTTTAGGACTTGGATCTCTAGCATAAAAATTTTGTTTCTTGTTTGTTTTGTGATTCAGTATGGTAACTAGTTTCATTGAGTGTTTTACTTCTGTGTGTATGAGTATGACAGCTAAACAGTGCAACTTTCTGTATTTTTATAGCAATTCTGTCATGTGGACACAACTGCATGTGCTAACAGAAACTTGTTTTTCACACAAGCTCACCCTTCAGGTGTAAGCAATTTTCTTAAGTTTCAGGGAGATTGGACCTCCCTTATCTATCATCAGGTAAATACCTTTGGTTATTGCAGTATATAATAAAGCCATTTAGACCATCTTTTAGAAAATAATTAAATATGTGAGGCTGGGCTCAAATAGCAGTGAGTGCCAGAAAGAGTCAAAACTATGTGTAATATATTTTATGTACATGCATTTGTTTAGGATGATGACTGTCTTCATAATCCTGTGTGTGCAAATTTGGTACCTCCAGATGGGCCAGAGTTTCAGGCAGGTTTCGAAAGCTTCAATGAGAATTTACCAATCACTGCAATGTGCAGAGGCTGCTCCTCACTAGTTTTGCCCACTGCCACACCCACAGCTAACATGTCACCATCTAAACTGATGTCTGTGTGGATACACTGCTTCATCAAACTGCATAAGCTGTGACACAGCTGGTCTTAATTACACTGCTTTTTAAAAATAATTTGAATGTTGTAGTCCATGTATCACTAGAATTGTTTTGCCCCTCAATTGCCCGCAGATCATGTTTCATTAAAAGTGCTGATGAGCACCCAGGACTCTGAAGGCAGCAGTTTTGTGCAAGATAAGAATGTTCCTTAAAGAAGCTGATGGAGGATAGAGTTCCAGAGTTCCTGGCAGACACTGACAGCATAAGATGTCACTGTAGTCTAGTCTGAAATTGTATGTCTGAAGGAGAATTGGATGTCCTTGACTTTACAAGCAGTTTTTGCGCTGAAGAAACTTAATAGTGGGTTAGAGACTGCTTTCAGGACCTATGTAGATATGTTTATTTCTGTTGAGTTGCACTAATATGACTATGGAGCAAATAGGTTTTCTCTACAAGTGAGTGTGAATTGAAGCACTCTACATTAGAAGAAGACATGTAATTTATCCTGGTGAACCTGTGGTCTCCACCCATCAGTTCTGAATGACTTTGTTTCTAGAACTGCTTGGAAGTCAAGGAAATGGATGGTGTAAGATGTATGGCATAACAGCCTGCTGGTTCCAAAGGAGTCTCTGTTTGGAAGCTCTTCCAAAGATAATAGTTCACTTGCAGAAGGCTCTTTGAAACTTGAAGTTGACAAAGGTCATTAAGTCCTTGATGTAATGAAATATGCAAAATATCCCATATGAATGATTTCCATACCTTTGCAAAATGTGTTTTTGCAGCCTAGGCTCCTGTCAATAGGGAACAGGCTGGAAGTTGGGAGGCCAGGACACTAACAGTGCATGTGATGCCCTTAAATACATTCCACAGCTGTAACCACAATATTAAATACTAACCCAACACAATTCTTGGCAGATAAATGATTGATCACTGCTCTGGGGGGGGAAAAAAATCACTGGATATTTTAGTAGGCAAGTCCAGTGGACTAAGATTTTTCCATTTCAAAAGGTGGAAGAATTTTATCTCTGTCTTCATTTCCTTTCATCTTCATTACACACTTCTTGTAAAAAACAACAAATGCAGAAAGAATCTTGCAAAATACGTTTCTCTTTGTAAGTAGGCAGTTATCAAATGCTGTCTCTTATTCCTGTGTGACCCCGAAAGATATGGGAGATGGATTTATTTAATTGAGAAATTGAGGGCTAATTTACATATGGAAATTCACTAACATTAGCATACCAAGCTTATTTTCCGCACATGTGTGGCTCTTATAAAAACAGGCTGTGAACTGGGAATGTATATGCCTAAATATTTGGAATGGCTGTTTTGGTGTGTAGCCCTGTGTAGACAGACTCTTAGATTTGAATTATTATTGCAGCAGTTGGTGAAATCAAATCTAAACCTAAAGGAGAATAAGACAATGAAAGGAGCCCTTTAGCAGTGTGCAAGAGAGGTGTAGCTAGAGCACAAAGATCTTCGAGGTACGTGTGCTTTGGCAAAGATGTCCCAATGTCCCTAGATCCCATGAGTTCTGTGTGTCTGGAGATATATATATCTTTATCAAAATGCAAGGAGTACAGATAAGGATAACTCATACGAAGTGCTACTAAGAATTAGATGGTGAAAACTGGCATATGAATAGCACTAGCCTGTAAACTTAATTCAGTGACATATAAAACTGTTTTAAATAAAAGGCAAAGGAGGAGCAGACACGGGACAGTGGGGGCTATTGATGCAGAGGAACAAACAAGATGCTTGAAGGAAATTGTCGCTTCAAAAAAAAAAGTGAATTATTTGTTAAAAATCAGTAAGCAGTTTAGGTTTTCTTTATAGTGCACATGGTTTAACTTATGTTTCTCATGTCACATGCTGAAGTAATTGACAGTGGAATATTTGCGCTGTGGGACCACATCAGCCTATGAACTCATCTCAAAAGAGAGTCAAAAGATATATTACAGCAAATTCAGTCTGTCTTGTGAGAAAATACGTTCTAAGATTGTGACAACTTAAATTGAAAAACTTTTACAAAAGAATGTTTTATTGAGGAGATATAATTTAGGATGTTTTTTACCTTCAGTTATTTAATTTTTTTTTAACAACCTACCTGTATTGTTTTTGACTTTCTTAGAAGCAGAGACTTGAAACTTTCACATTCTTAAAGACTGAACAGGACCATTTATATTTACTAATATGAAGTTTGTGCACAGCTCCCTTCATTATTGAAACTATAGCATACTACTTAGGTTACTTTTTCATATATAGCATAATTCCCCTCTGATTTCCCCTCTTAACTTAATTCCCTTCTGATTTCACTTCTTAGTGAGGGTGGCTTAGATAAATTTAGGTGATGACTTCATTTGGACCAGTGCACACATCACTTTCAAGATGAGGTTGTATCCTGTTTTTCCCCCTAATGCCACACTCCAGAAAATAGCAATCCTTGTGGTTTCTACCCTGAGACAAACATTTCCCTTTTCCCTGTAGATAGTTGCTACTCCCCTTCAGTGGGAAACCATATTCTGTTCATAACATCAGTGATACGAGCCTCTAATGGTATCTTAGAGCTTGTTAGAAAATACAAATGTTGACATTTGGTAAAGAACTCTTCTGGATATTGTTGGATAACCAAAGCAGTTGGGGGGGAAAAAGCTCGGAATTTTGCACAGTGAGGGTATTTGTTCTGAATTTTATCTCTCAGTTGCTATAAATAATAACTATTTTCATAATAGATGACTTGCAGTCTGTAAAAGCAGGTCATTCCAATTATTACCTTCTTTCTCTTCCTGCTGTTTCAATGGCAGGAGATTTTTAGCAGCCAACAGCATTGCTGGCATTTTTAGGTGGATGTGACCACTTCATGGATGCAAGATAAGGGGAAGGCTCTGCTGAGGTATGGCAAGCTTTGTGTCCTTTGGGAAGGCAGGATTTAAAAGGCCAAACCAACAGTTACCTTGCGTTTGTAGCCCCATTCCTGCCTCCCACCAGTTTGCCAGGAGCACAGCTTTACTTCACTTACGTACAATGACAGTTGTTAAGTGAACCTTAAAGGGATGGGGAGAACAGCACTTGGTGAGTTTCTTCTTTGGTTGAGAGGAGTCCAGGGGAGCAGGACACCCTATTGGACCTGCTCACTGACCCCAGCTGGTCTCTGAAATTTGGGTTGTCACAAGCAGTCCATGGTTTGTGGGTTGGCGGTTGTCACGTGCAGCTGTGGTGACAGCACAAACAGAAGAAGCTTTTCCACACAGACACTCCAGAGCCCTGTTCTTAAAACTAGCTGTTGAGTAGCTACCTACTCAAAAGGCAGCTGCTGGATCTCCCTGGATGCATTCCATGTGTTTCATTTTGCAGCTCATACTGGTGTCTTGGACTTGACCGAAGTTTGGGATAATTAAAATACAGGCATATACTCCCATAAAATGGTAGGGGAGGCAGCCCATTGCAGGCCTGCTAATGGTGGTGAGAATCCATATGGGCTTGAGGTTTCATTTTACTCCACTCTTGCAAGATTTAGGTCATACTGTTTAGGTCAGGACTTAGAAGCAAGCTAGGCATCTTGATTCAGCCTCCCTAAGAGAGTACTTGTTTTACCAGAGATGTTATTTGAAGCATTCCTTGGATATGTGATACCACTTTTGAATTTACTGTCAGTTCACTGAATTACACTTGCCTGTTTGTTTTGGAGTTTTTTGGATTGGTTTGTTTGTTTGGTTTTGTGTTTTAATGCAGGTAAATGAAGTATGCTTTACATGTTTTTTCGTAGTATCATCCAGAGATTCTAGGGAAGGGAATTCGTTTTATTCATCAGGCAGTGCATTTTTTTCCTGGTGGTTCTGCAGAGTCCTTTTTACTTTTAGGAACAGAGACTTACTGCTTCCTTCCTGTACCTCGACTGGTTGAGTATGGCCAGGTTTGTTTGTTTTCTTTTGCGAAATGCCTTCCATTTGCTACTCCAACAGCATCTGTTCCCTCATTTTCAGTGTCAGTAACAGTGTCTATTACCAGGCTGGGGCTCGGCTGCAGCTGTCTCCTTCAGGAGCGGAGCCTCCCTTGCCAGTGGAGATCACTGCCTCCATTCCATTGCCCTGACCAAAGCCTCTGCTCCTTAAGTCTCAGAATAGCAAGCCAGAGAGGTGGAATAATTTAAGTGGTTGCCTTGTTTCATTCCTCTTCTAAACATGGAAATCGGAGCCTGAAAACATTCGTAAGATGAAACGTTGGCACAGACGTGGTAATTTCTGTGAAACTGCAGATGTGACTACTTTGTTATGAAACTTCTGGGAGCTTCAAGAATTATTGTAACAAATCCTGTGACTAAAAAGCATGTAATGGCTATTTTATTGTGCTCGTGATTGCTTTTGCACTTCAGAGCCTGTTTGAAATGGTCATGTAATTAAAATAGTTATTATTTTCTTTTGAATTAGAAGAGGGCTTCTCTCATACTTGCATGATGCCTGATTTGCACCAACAGATACAAGGAGCTGAGTGCCTAAATGCTGCTTGTAGTTCAGCCTGATAGTTATTGTTTTAAACCATGTTTTCAGATGGTGCTCTGTTCTTTGTGGTAAATTACTGCAAGTACGTGTAACATTCTCCATGCTGTGTGCATTTTCTAACATCCCTAATTTCTTAATTATGTATATTGTCCCCAAAGCAGGCACTGCCATTTACTCTTTTATCTCTTTTGAGCTTTTTGCATCATGTACAACAGTGTATGTCCTGAATTTTTTAGGAAAAAACATCTTCCCTTTGAATTTCCTATGCGCTCTCTAGCACTGTAACCCCTCAGACTCCTGTTTGGAAATGCTGTTGATCTTGAACGTAGTTTTGGCCATTGTCACAGGTCTGTGTGTTGCCAGTGGGCAGCAGATCACAAATGGAGATTGAGTGCTCTAAAGTTATGTAGTGATGCTAAATAATGAACCAGCAATTAAGCAACAGTGTTTTATCTGCAGTGTAGTCTGTGCAACTCAGAACATCAATTTTCAGTCTGTTATCCATGAGTAGATTAGATTACATTAGTTTAAATTGAGAACTGTTGCTTTGTGTTAGCCCCGGGCATGACTTTAATGTTAAACTTACTAACTTTAATAAAGGGGGTTTTTAACCCCCCAAAAATGGTGCCAGAGGTAAGATACTGATTTAGGCATGATGCTGATTCCAGTGTTTAGACAGAAGAGCTTATTGTCTATGTATCCAGGATTTAGAAAAAGATTCTCTTCTGCTTGGCAAGCTTGCTTCAAAGTCCTGCTAATGCTAACTCTGGCTTCACTGTGTTCTGTCACAGTCTAGTGGCCTGGGATTTGTAAAGCTATGCCTATGAGATTGCTGATCACACTGGGAAGAGAAGGCAGTCCAAAGCTAGCTGGAATAGTGTCTGATGTCATTTGAGAATTTGCTTGTAAGGCATCCAGCCTTACTTACTCCCTTGGTTGTTGATGCTGAACAGAAATTGAGAGTAGGTCTCTAAGCTAATTTATTGTCTGTCCTTGAAACCGGATGTTTATTCCAGTTTGGAATATAGAGTTTCCTATCTGTGTCTACAAGCTTTTCTTCCTTCTTTTTTTCCCAGCTGATACCAATCTCTGCTGCCCTGTGCATGGCTTCCACCCTGTCCATCTGTGTCCGTCACCTCTCCAGCCCAAGAGTCAGCTCCTGTAGCTTTGTATTCCTCTTCCTCTCAGAAAGAGCTGAGTAACCTTCTGCCACAAAGGTTTCAAACCAGGGAAGTACAAACTGCCCTCTTTGTCCACTACATCCTGTCAGATTAGCAGCTTCTGATAGGTGGTGATATTGCTGAGGATGAAAGAAGCAGCTTTTCCCCAGGAGCTATGGAATCCCTTGGTTCTAGGGGACTTCATCATGGGCTGAAATGAGCTGATGGCCACCACCACAGGATACGTGAGAGTAATTTGCTTCTGAGTTTTTTTGTTCCTCTTCTGCAACTGATTGCTATGGACATCATTCTGATTCTGAGAACACAGCAGGTATTCAGAAACATCATCCTGATGTCCTGGAAAATGCCTCATTAATCCATCTAGCCATTTTTAGGCTTTTTCCTGGAATACTGAACTTAAGCATTGCATTTAGCTGGTTGTAATTGCTAATTTTCTTCCTTGGTTGCTTTTGATTTTAGGAGCTGATGCTTCATAAGTTACCAGAGGTAGAGATGAGCAGAAATCTGAGATCCTGCTAACATATCAGGCTAGAAAAAGCCTTGCTTGCTTGTCATAGAGATTTGCATGGTCTTTTGCCCTAGAGAAGCTTTTCTTTCTCTGTTGTTCGAGAACAGGTCTCAGACCTTAGATCCGTGTAAATTTCAGAGCTCCTCTGCTGTGCTAATCCCTCATTGCATTGTTTTGGAGCTGTTAATTGGTGATAATTCTGGATGCTTAACGCACTTTGTTTGAGGATTTCTAAACCTTTTCCCAGCAGACTCAGTGACACTGGTTGATGCGGGGAGTGGTTTTGGGGAAGCAAAGGGATTGGAAGGCAGAAGAAGCTGTTTCTGTTTTGTGTCTTTTGTGTGCAGTGGTGCCATGAAAAGCGGGAACTGGAAAAGGTGAGAGAGCGATGGTTCGTATCCCACTCTGCACCTGCCAGGCTTTCACATTTGAAGAGTATGATGCAGAAGCAGAGCTCCATCTGCTGATGTTCCCTTTTATGTGAGATAGCTCCTCAAAGAAGGGGGTCTTACATAAATGACTTTGCTGACCTGTGTTTCTGTGTACATGCCATGTAATATCTGTGGGCATGTTGTTAACTACTGCACAGAAAAGTGAGAAATCGAGTCAGTTTCAGGGCCAGAGAAAGTAAGCACCCCTTTTAGTTGTGTGCAGGTCATCATTTCTAAGCGAGGTTTAGCATCTTCACAAAACCTGGACCAAGATCACTTCAGATGTTACCTCAAAATGAAACTTGGTTTTTCTTCATGTTGAACTTGGATGGCAAAGGGAACAAGGCCAGACTATGTGGCAAGTAGGAAAATTTCAAGGCCTGTCCACACAGGCATAAGTATTTTTTTCTGTCTGAAATGATTCTGATACTCAGCTGAGGGGCAAAAGCTGCTCTTATGTTTTGGTTTGAAGTGGTGTCTAGGGAAGAGGAAAACAGTATTGTCAGCAGCTTCATTTGCTTTGAGCATTATGTCTGTCTATTCCCTGGAGAACTCATTAATTTTTAAGGCTGTGGCAGCAATAGGCTAAATGGATACAGTAGTGATACCCTGATGCATTCATTCTTTTGGGATAAGCAGTTCTGCTCCCTTCAGAGATTGTGTGGCACCCCAAGATCACTGGGTCAGTCTAACCAGAGGAGGCACCTATTTAGCAAACGGGAAGGTGCCCTTTGGTATAATAACGGAAACAAGAAAACTGTTCTTTTCAGAGCATTGTCTGTTCTTTTTAGAGCACTCTTGTCTGCTCTCTGAATTCTCCTTAAGATTAATTTACCCTGCTACTAAACTCCACCTGTTTGTAGAAAAGGGGTTTATGCAAGAAGGTCAGCGCTCACCACGGTCTGTGCTGTGGAGACAACAGTGTGTGAAAGACAAGGTTCTGAGTTACATTGATTTCTCCTCAGTAATTGCTACTTGGAATGAGTGTTGATTGTTGACTTACAGGGTCCTAATGTTGTGGATGGATAAGCTTTTCAAATGTGGATATATTAAGGGTGGTCATGTTTCAGGTACATGTATATATAGCCCTTTTGTAGCTTTTAATGTCCAAATACTTAACAAAATCAAGTAAAATTAAAACAGTGCTGTCCTGCTGTGGGAAGTCTTGTATGGGACAGGGTGGGGAACTCCTGAGTCCTGACCTAGGAACTGAGTTGTTATACCCAGCTTCCTTTCCAAGAAAAGTCATAGCAGACTGCCACGGCCTGCCGAGGCACAGCTTGGACTCTGTGACAAATATGTGGCTTTTTTAAAATGGGTAGCTTCAAAGGGGCAATAATCAGTGCTGAGCTGGCAATAAACAAGCAAGGGAGGCCGTGGCATGGCCCTGGAGCCCTGGTACCAGTTTGTTGTCACCTGTTACACAGCCACAATGCGTGGGGCAGGGTAAAAGAGGGATCCCTGCATGCCCCACTGTTGGGGCTGGGGTTCACAAGTGGGACAGACCTGGCTGCAGCCAAGGCCTGAGGCACTCTGCAGGCAGTTCTTGGGTACACAAGCACAGCTGTGAAGGTACCAGGAGTATTGAAGGATACAGGACGTTTAGAGGCACTTAGGACAGTGAGGGA
Source organism: Melanocharis versteri (assembly GCA_013397845.1). Classification (NCBI taxonomy): domain Eukaryota; kingdom Metazoa; phylum Chordata; class Aves; order Passeriformes; family Melanocharitidae; genus Melanocharis; species Melanocharis versteri. The sequence goes on along the minus strand of VZTG01001868.1, from coordinate 852,328 downwards.
TGGAGGCAGTCAACCCACGGACCTCCATTTGGTACTGAAAGCACTTACTGGATTTACTTCGAGCTTACCATCCTTACTTTTAACCCTACTGGCCTGACTTGAGTACTGAGACAATTTAATGCAGATTTGGGTGGTCATGCAGTGCCTCTGTCTGCTCTGTCCATTTTCTTAACAACGTCTAATGCTGCTTCCCCTCTGCACTATTGCAATCCATTTCCAAGAGCTGGAAGTCAGAAGTGTGCAGTCGGTTCCAGCTGATGGGGTTGGAAACTGTAGGGGCTCCAAATTAGATGCTATATGGCTTCTAGTTAAAAAAACAATGCCAAGATACCGTGAAATACTCCACATATAAACATCAAGGGGAGAGTAATGCTCCATCTAATGCAAATTATATTCAGTGCATAAAGCTTTTATATGTACTGTATATTTCATCATGTTTGCAAGTTTATAGTGCTTATCTTCTGGGCCCTGGACTGTAAACATCATCATCCCTGTGCTGGAAGAAAGATCAAGCTCTTTAATCCAAGAATAACAGAGGAAGTATAGATGGACGGTGATCCAGACCACAGAAACATCTCTGTGCCTTAAGAACCATGGATGTAAATGTGTACTCAAACTCAAGGGCACTTACTACCTGCAGGATTTAGTCTTAAATGCCTGCCAAAATGTTCTCTGCCTTTGGAACTTGCAGTGGTCCTAAGCTTCTCCCTTTTTTCAAATTTTAATTTATTTTTTTATTTTTAAAATTAAAACTCGAAATCCAATCTACTGTGGCACTAACACTTTCTCCCCTCCTCCCTCCCAGAGTCTCTCTTCCTGGACTGGAACCCTTTATATAATTTTTTCAGTAAGTTCAAGGTTTTTTTCGCTTACATATGAGGGATTTAAAACCTAAATGCTGGCAAAACCTTAACTAGCCTATTGCAAATGTGTCACTATTCATTAAGGACTCTCTAGGGTGCAGTATGTTCCTTGGTGGATTGGCTTCCTGGAAATTTAATGGCAGTTTGTGAATTGGCATCCAATTTTGTTTTTAGTCTATCTCCTGCTACTATAGAAAGCAATTTTGGTTCTGATAATTTGAGAGATTCTGTTTTGCTTTGCTTTTCTTTCATGTTGTACTTTAGGCAGGAGGATGAGTCAGCTGGTGCGATCTTTGAGAAACAGTACAAAGAAAGATTTCTTTAAGTCCACTTACTCCTCTGGAAATTAAGCAGGATATTTATGCCCAGCCATCAGTAACCAGTTGAATTGCTATCTCACCTGCTGGTGAAGTTCAGTTAAGTTCAGAAAAGGCACCTGAGACTTGTGTGTAATTCTAGATTTATTTCTTTCCAGTAATTTTATGGGGTTGGGATAAAAATTATAGGGTGCTGTGGGATTTACTTAGTTCCTGGTGCATCTGGAGGGGAGATTATTTTGCTTCATCACACTAAAGTGTTGAATTGCTTTTATCGTGGCATGCTACAATATTCTGCAGTACTTATATGCTGTCCATACAGCCTTTTTGTGCCATAACTTTCTAAATAACTTCATGTACAGGCATAGTCATTCTGGAATAGTTATTGTTTAAATACTCATGCTTTTATACTGTGACATAACTTGTATCTGTAGACAAATTCATAAATGTTACATAGTTTTGGGGAGCTCCAGCTGTAAGACCTAAAAGTGGCCTGTGTAGAAAAAAATATTTTGTGCTGAACTGCTTAGAGAAAATAGCATCTTTTATAAGATCAACCCCCCTTAAAAATTACCATTACCATTTTGTTTTCAGCTTTGTTTCTTGTCAAATACTTTCCAGCCACTCTGTTCTTTGTTACTTTCGTGGCCTGTACTCTGGCTCACCTGGAAGCACACAGGCAGGCATACACCTTCTCTGAATCTGCTTGGAATTCCACGACCAGGGCTGCACCTCTTGGATTGAGATTCATATGTGGGTGGGAAGGGGCATTATATCAGTGGTTAACTTATGGGTAAAGAAAGGGGAAAGTTGTGGCTGTGCAGAGAAGTAAAGAAGATAGGGAAAGGGGAAAGTTGTGGCAGTGCAGAACTGAGTAAAACTGGTAAAAGAGTGACAGGCTGTGTGGCTGGACAGTATCTCCTGTTTTCGTATCGAATTTCTCTGATGCAATTGCAAAAGTGTCACTGCTGATGGCCAGAAGATGTTTGCTCTCTCTATAGCCTCTTAGAAAGATGACCTTGAAAGATTGTGTGGATTTTGCTGGGGTTGTAAGACTGGATTCAAAACTGACTCTGTGGATCTGGTATTCTTAATACTCTTAGGAGTTCTAGGCAAAAGAATGTAGTAACTTCGATGCTTGCTGTTGTGCTTTGTGAAATCCAGTGAGAGGGAATTATCCTTACTGCATGAAGACTGAGAACTAAGGAAGCTGTTGTGACCACTTGTAGTGGCAGGCTCTGTTGGCTGAGTTTTTATCTGTTATGTGGGAGGCTTAGGTTTCATCAGTGGAGAATTAATTTCCCCGTTTCACCGAGGTTGGATTTTTACAGAACTGTAACTCTGTGTACCTTGCAGAATCTGCATGATTTGTGTTGAGACAGATCTCCCACACGGCTGTGAAAACAAGTGCACAAATTCAGAGTAGCTGGGTGTAAATCTGAAGTAACTGTCATGGAGATTGATGTTCTCTCTAGGAGTTAATCTAGATTTACATCAGGGAAACTGTGACCAGAGTCTCCCAGGATTCATCTTCACTAGACTTTAGTAGCTCACTAAATTAATTGCTAATTAACTTGAGATGGTTGATTATTGTGGATGCTTCCCACATATTTCTTCTGTCTTACTGTCATCAAATTTAGAGACAGAGCTCCACTAGATCAGACCAGATCTTACCTGTTCTGAACTCCTGCTTGTCAAAAGCTGTTCCCTTCAGCTAGATATGAACACTGAGTGCAGTCAGCAGGCATTACACCAACGAAGTAGCTGCAGTACGCTGCAGTCCTTGGGAGTCCAAACCTGTGCACATTTAGGTCAAAACCAGCAGGGACATGGCAGCCCATATTGCTGAAGGCAGTTAGAATAAGCAAGGAGTTTGGAGAGGTCCTGCAAGGTAGTCCCAGATTACCCTTGAAGGCTGGCCTTGTTTCTACAGTGGAGTGGAACAGAGTGAGGCTTCTCCTTGGCATAAGTGCAGCAGTCAGTGTGAAGTGGTTTCACCACTGAGATATCCAAGCAATGGCATGAGCTACCTCCACTCAAAACACTTCTTCCCTTGTTCCTCAGAAAGCTTTGGTGCTTTGTTAATTCTATACAAAGGAGGTTGTAACACAAAGTATCTCATGGTAAAATGCCAGTTTGCAGTATTCAAGGACATTGGGAGGGAAATGCCCGGAGCTATTCCTTAGAAGTCTGACAACATTGAAGCACCCTTACTCTTCAGATTACACCATCAACATTACATTAAAAAGCACACCTTTCTTGTATGTGTTTTGTATGGCTTAAATGAAATTGGGATGCCAAAAGGATGGGGCGTGTCTGATCCTGCTGTAGTCTGGGCAATGAAGTTTTATGGCAGCCTTACTTGAAAACTAAATTTAGGTTCTATTCCAGGTCACTCCAGAATGGGGGCAGAGCAGGACAGTTAAAGCAACCAGCTTGAGAACCTCTGATGCCCTTGAAAATAGTAAAAGGGTCTGTGCCAGGGTTGAAAGCAGAACTGAATCGGGCCTCTATTCAATAAAAGGTCCTTATTTGTAAACAAACATGTTGTTAGGTCCCAACAGAGAATGTATCTAAACAGCATGAATTTAAAAGTAGCCCTTTCCTTTACAAATGTGCTTAACAACCTCCCAGTCCTTGGGCTTCCCTTTGAACTGGTCTGCCTCCCAACAGCCTGCAGTTTGCACTGGGAGGGCCTGGTCGTGCTGCCTGACGAACATGCAGTGAAGATGTAAGGATACAATAAATGGGTGATCATCTTTCCTGCCTGCCTGCCAAAGTAAAGGCATGGTGCCAAGCAAATATGCGCATTAGATGACTAACAGCTCCCACACTGCCAGTGTGGGCAGGGAATATGCGATGCAGCCGCATATGTGTCTCAGAACCGCACCGGGGTGCTTTATATTCTTAATGTTTGGTTTTGTTTTTAAATAGGAGTTCGGATCTTGGAGCAGGATGTTTATCTCTATGCACAGAAAACAATGTTGGTCATAGCTTTTAATATACGACCAAGTTTTTAGAACTACCAGCTGATATATCTGTTTTGAGTGACATCAGAATTTCAAGTAACTGCTATAAATGCTCTCTAGGATGGCTGTGCATATCATATGTAATTTTCTGAGTTTACCTTTATTTAGCAGCTAGAAAATAGCTTTTTTAAGAAAGTGAGAATTTTTTTTTTCCAGTGGGATTATTGTTTTAAAGTTTTGTATTTAATGTTTGGGTTTCTATTTAATTTTTTTAATTAATATTTTTGTCCTGATTGAATTTTGATAGCTCTTTTTTGGGTAAAACTAGTGGGAGGTGTTCGCAAAAATCATTATGCTGTAACAAAGGACTTGAATTTGATTTGATACTTGCTTAGCCATAGTTTTACAAGTACATGTGAATGTGCAATGAGCTGAACCCCCAGGGAAGTCCTGTAAATCCCTGTAAGCAGAGTGCAGTTCACCTTAGGATTTAATCTAGTAGTGAGCTTCCACTGAAGAGGGCCCCCTTTTCTTTCCCCCAATGATGGCTAATCCACACCCCACCCAATTAATTCATTTTCTGTCAGTTCTGCAAGCTGAAGCAGCCTTGTTGCTGCATGCATGGCTAAGACAGGGAGACAGGATGCAGTAGAGGAAACTGAAAAGGATGAAACAAACCCCTCTCTTTCTGCAGCAGGGTAAGGTTAGATCATCTTAAATGCAACACAAAGTGAACCTCAGGGGTTGATGGTGGACTCATAAATTCCCCAAGAAATAGTAAGGACCCTCTGAGCTAAGAACTCTACAACCACAGAATGGCAGAGAGTCTCCTGAGCTGAATCTTTAAAAAATGGAGAAACAGGAAACCAAAGACAGACTCTCAAACCACCAAGTTACAGGTATGTGGCCTCACAACCGGATGATCCAGTGTTCAATTAATAGACCTCTGTTGTTCCCAGAGCTAAAATTTCTTGAAGTTTATCATGCTTTTTACTGACATCTCTTAAGCTTACAGTATTGCAGAAAGCAGATTTCCAGACTGCAGGTAGAGAAGAGCTGAAGTCCTCAGATGTTTTCCAGGGCACGCTCTTACTGACAGTGGCAGAATCTGTCAGTACCTATTTAGCACTGAATAAAAGTCTGATGGCAAACTAATTTTCGAGTTTGAGAAGGAACTGAGCCCTATTTCCCTTACAGAGCTATTCAGTAGCCTGTGTAATAGGGATTGGTCTCTATTTTAAACACGTTTCTTCTTTCTTGATCTCTCTCTAAGTTGGCATTCAGATCTCTCATCCCTGTTACGTTGGTTTTGCCAGTAAAAATTGCTCTTATGTAGACTAGCAGTTAGAAGGGGTTGTGTGGAATGACTGGGATGGCACTCCACAGACAGTCTGCATTATATAAGCTGTGCTTTCTGCCCAGGTGGTTAATTAAACTTGGTCTTCAGATCCCAGGACAGAAACCACTTATGTGCACACTTTGTTTTAATAACGTGTTTCTGTTTCTCTGCCGCTGGAGACTTAGCCCTGTCTTCTGGTTTGTCCATTGTCAAGAGGGAGAAAAGGGAATGTAAGGACAAAAGGAGGGTGTGTGGCTCCATGAAGCCTCATTTTGGGCAGTCTTGTCTGATTGGGGATTGTAGATGGAGTGAGGGAACATCTTACAACATCTCTGTGGATTGCGTGAATGATGTGTCTTTTGGAATAGATGCTATGTCTTTCCCAGAAAAGAAGAGGGAAAAAATTAACAGTACAAATAAACTATTTTATCATTTTGTGTTCCATCCTCTGCAGTTGCATTACTGTTCTGTGATGATGCTCCTGCAATTTAACCTGCTTTGTTTCCCTGTCAGTGCCGGGGTATGTATACAGATAATTGTGTGTACAATTTTTACTTGCATCTGGGCAGACCACATCATTGCTTTCAGCAAAAATTAACTTGGTAGCTTAAAAACATGGGATTTTCCTCATACATAGCCCAAGATAAAGTCGCTCCTGCTTCCGTGAAGTAGTCTGAATGTGCTTCTGGGTATTTGCTACCAGAAATTTGGCAATTGCTTCTCAGTCCTCTGTGACACATCCTCTTGGGATTTCACACAGCTCAAAATTAGGTGCCGAAATCTTCTCTTAACTTGGAGCCTGATTTTGCTGGCACTTTCACACATGACCGAATGCTCCTGTGACTGGTTTTAGCTGCTTGTGTCAGAATAACAAAGGACACACCAGAGTTTCAGAAGGAAGGTCATGCAGTTGTATTGCCTTTATTGTTTAATGTGAGTCGCTTTCTGTAAAACTACTTGGCCTTGAAGGTTTTCCTTGTAGTCAAGGGCAAATGGAATTATGTCTTCTACATCAGTGAATAGTAGGTATAAAATGCTGCCAAATCTCAGCATTGTTTTCATGTCAGTTTTGCACCGATAATAACTGCAAGGTGTAAGTTAATTGAGAATAAGCCTGTATGCATTTTCAGAGGCAGGAATGATTCCTGTCTTGCTTTAGTGGTATTCTCCTTTGATCATTCATCTGCTGTTGGAGAGACAGAAAGATGGGGCATGTTAGGCACTAGATGGGTATTTCTTTCAACAGTGTAAAACTACACCTGTCCCTAAATTACATGATGGGGAAAGAGAAAGCAGAGGAGGAATGCTTGAGTTTGGAGGCAATGTAAAGAATGGAATTAAGCGTGTAATCTGACAAGGCATCGACAATGAATGCAGACTACAACAGTAACATAGTTTAGAAGAAGCAACTCTCTCTTTATAGAAGAGTATAGAGCTTCAATATTAATTCTTATTCATTTGGCCTCTCTGGAAATGTTGCGATACCAAGTTCTTTGCACACTGTGTGTAAAGAAAACAGTTTTATACCAGCATTTAAATATTGTGATGAACTGCAAGCACTAAGGGAGGTCAAAGAAAGCATTTTGGGCTACTGTGATTGTAAACAGCTTTATGCTAAAAACTAGGTTGTGATCAGGTTACCTTGTGTCAGCTGAACCACAGTAACTGTATGTAAACATTCTTAGTCTGCTTTTCCAAAAGCACGAACCACTTCTGGCTTGAATTTTAGCTCTTGTCTTCTGCTTGCATTGGGCTTAGGGCATGCAGAGTTAATTACATTTCCACTTAGCAGAAGTAATAACATTTGCTTGCTGGGGCAACCTGTTCAGATACCAGAGCCCTTTGTGTCAAGACAAAAGAGAGGTATAGCATCCTTTATTAGATCTCTTGATGTAGTTTGGAGATATAATTTGGCCTTCAGTAGTGATCCAAAGACAGCAATTATTTTTATTCTCTGGCAGTCCCTTATGAAATCCAGTTACTCCTTGGTTCTGCACCTCATGGCCGTTCTGCTGGAGTGACATGAGCACATTGCAAAGCCTGTTTCTCAGGAGCTGTTGCACACAACTGGCAGTTTTGTCATTGGCAAGTTTGAGGGGCAGTGGGGGTGCTGTTGGTAGACTCAGAACTATCCACACCACCTCTTTATGTTGCTTGTTAGTTGTTTTGAGTAGCACCTGCTCTGTAAAAGAAGGTTGACTTCCTTTGAGACTTGTCTGCAAGACATCTTTTCTGTTTTTGAGCCTGGATGGAAGAAATCACATCAGAAAACTAACTTAATAAAAACATCTAGTTGAAAATAATTGGTTGTCATATTTTCCTGGGAAGGAGGGAGAGGTGTTTCTAAGTGGCTATAAAAGTATAAATACCATTTGTATGACGTGTTCTTATTTTTTCTGGTTTTAGGAATAACTTTTGGGTTATGTTTTGAGACACACTGTGTACACAGACAGTGATTCTTATTCTTGGACTTACATGCTATGTTTGTGTTACTACAAGAGAAAGAGACAGCACGTATCCAGGCCTGTACAGCCAGTTTCATCCCTTGTCCTTGTAGCAGAGGATTGCTTAGCGCTAGGATGTGCCATATTGGATCAGGTGATTTTTCGAGGAGCGCCTCACGCATTACTCTGCTGTTTTGCTTTTACCTGGATGCTGTCTTTGTGTATCCTGGTGTCTTCTAAGAATGTGACTTGCTTTTGAATATTTTTTCTTTAACATATGTTTTTTTTTTAAACGTACAAATGTGCTGCTCTCTATGCAGTGATCACCTCATGTCCCAGTGTCAGAGGTAAAGTATGCATATCTAAATAATCTTGGATTTATTAACCTGTTCAGAACCAGAAAGAAGATTTTCTAGTCAAAGAATTTCAACAGTACCTCTGTAGGAGAGGGCACTTTCATAGTTTAGGCCTTTGAACTCATGTTCTTCAGGAGACTTCTTGGCTGGGTTTGTGAGGCACAGTGTATTGGCATCAATGTAAAGAGTTCTGTTTGTCTCTGTGGACTTTGGAAGAGACTGTGAATAAACTGGCCTGATGTTCACAGTGCCAGATCCTTTAGAAGTAGATGACAAATCACATAAGCCCCGAAGGCAGAGCACTTTATAATCTGGACAAAATATACATCCCTGGCCCCTCCCTTAGCTGAATGTGTGGAGGAGGAAAAGGTCCTTGCAGTTTGTTAGGGGTGCATTTCTTTTTACATGCCCACATGACCCTCTTTGCCCAAGTTTTTGCCATGCTTTTAGAGGCATGTTGGGCACATGGTCTCTGAGGTTATGATGGACTATTTCCAAATTATGTGTTCAGTTAGCCCCACTGTGTGATAGGTATGACACCTTTGACAGTCCTTCACAAATAAGGGGTTTTGGCTTGTATTCAGACCTTTAAGCCCTCTCTGAGATTTTAGTGAAATGGGGCATTATGATTTCAGCTGAAGGCTTTTTCCACGTGGTGCAGATGGCTCCTAAGGGAGCTTAGTTTATGGATTGCCTCCTTTTCCTTAAATATCAAAACATTTTGTGTTATATACGCTTTGGTTCTGGTAGATTCCAGTTCCTTTATGCAGGCAATAAGCAAGAGCAAGTTCATCAATAATAATACAGTAATATACTTCATCTCCTTTTCATGTTTCGCCTTGCCCCACACATCAATGGGTTGACTCTTTCTTTATGGATGAACAGCTCGTCACAGTCTTTGAGAATTTATTGTCAAGGAGAATTGTGTGTAAAAGCCCTGAACAGTTCTTAGATATCCGATAGTCTTAAAGCTTAGATTTTTCCCTTATTTTTCAGGATTCTAGTGCATGAAGGACGTAAATGATAATCCCAGAGGACCATCTGTCCTGGAGCAGGCATTGGAACCAAGTTACTATGTGACTGAAAGGACTGAGTGCAAGTCAGATGGTAAGTAAGACAAGGAGGATGAGATGTATCATCCTGTCACTTCAGTACAGACGAAAAATACCGCCATACACTCTTTCAAAACTTATCCTAACATTCAGGTTTTAGGTGTTTTGCCAAGCCCAGTTAGCATGGAAAGTAGTTTTTGCTAGATCTTTTCATGGTGGAGTATATATTTTAACCTAGCTGTGGTTCTCACATCGTTCAGAGTCCATTTTACCTCTAGTGCCTACCTGATGTCTATGAAATTCTTTCTAGGTTGGATTTCTAGGGAAGTCTAAAGGATTGAGCCTTTGTCTCTTAAAAGCTCCCTAGAAAGTCCTTTTAAATCCAGTCCATAGCTGTCTCAAGCGTTTTTTTCTTTTCAGTTGATTTGTGGTAAACAGTAAGTAAATTGGTTTTGTTTAATCAAAGAAGTGGGTGTTTTCAAGCCGTTCTGGACTTGTTTCCAAACATATTCCGCCTCTTACAGGAAAGTGTCTCCTGTCTGCATAGTGAGTTCTCTTAGAGCAACTAGGGCTTTGAATCATGCATCCAGTGTAGATAAACCTTTTTTGTTTTTATTGGTTACCTGATTGATTTACCGGTTGCAGTTAATGCTGCACTTGGACTGGCCTTTGGTACCTCCTTGCAGACTGTTGCAGTTTGTGGTTGTTTTTATGCTGGAGTAGCCACTGCATCTGATGTGGGCAGGCCTTTGGTCAATCAACTCCACACTGTGAAGGAGGCCCAGCTTATGAAAAGAGGATGCTGAAAACCTTCATTAGGGGGTGTTTGAAGGGCAAAAGCATGTTCTGTGCGCAAATAAGCTGTGGGGTGAATGAGTTCATTCCACATGTTGTATAATTTACTGCTAAAAAGCCCTTTATGAGCTGTAATCTTTTCCTATTTGTGTAAGAATCCTGAAAAACTGCAGGTAACTTACAGGTATTTTTTCTGGGCATTCCCATTCTCTTTACAAATTAGATAAAAGTGGTCAGCTTTGGACAACTGAAAATCAATGCCTGCCACTCATTTGGTGGCAGAAAGGAGGTGCTGTCTTTTCTGTAAGCTCAGTGAGTCATGTTAGCATTACACGTTTTGCAGCCTTTTCCAGATCCTTTGAGGCCAGTGTTAAACCTAGGCCACAAAACATCAATGTTATTTAATTTTTTATTGAGGTGGTGGATAATTGTGCCAAATAATTGCAAGCCTAATTATGTTAGGACATGTACAAACATACAATAAGTGACAAACACACATTTTGCTTCAAAGCACTTACTCTTGATAGTTTGGCATAAGTAGAAGCATGATATTTTATTTGACCCTTGTAGTCATAGACTATATTAATTTCAAAGCAAGACGTGAGCACAATTCTGGTGTATACAAAATAATGAATTCAGAAATCACTTTGCCATGTTTATCAAATTTATTGCCTCACTGAAATTTGTAATAAAACATAGTTAAAAGTATGGAGTTAAAGTAAATTTGTTCCATCCACCAACACAGAAATCCCCTGTTTTTAGCTGGCTATCAAAAAAAAAAAAAAGTATGTGCTATAAATCCAATATATGATTCTTAGGGCTACTGAGTATATTCAGAGGTGTTTCACATTTCACTTTCTATTTCCTGCCCACCAATATGGCTGCTTTGAGAGGGCGGAAATGTGTGAATGGTTCTGGTAGAGTAATGCTTTTTATTTATTTATTTATTTATTTATTTATTTATTATTTTCCTCCTCCTGGTTTATATGGGACTTCACTTCTTCCCCTTGTGTCTTTGCTTAGGCTTTGGCACTGCCTTTCTCTCATCTCGAGGCCAAAATACCCAGTGTTCATGCACAGAGCCTGCAGGCTGTTCATCCGAAGGATCTTTAATCCAGCAGTGATTACTGGCTTACCCTTTATATGTGGGCAATACAAAGGGAAGTTTTTCAAGCAGTTTTGTTTTTATTGCAGAATAAGGCGTGGGTAGTTCTTGCCTTGCAGAAAAGCTTAGCCTGGAAAAACCTGGTGTGGGAGGGGAGAAAGAAAAGATCGACAATCGTTTATCATGTGACATCAAAGTGGAATAGTTCCAACAAAAAGACTGTGCTAAAACTTCCCAACTGAATGTGAACTGAAGGTCATGCGCTTACCTTCATGTCAACTTGATAGAGCCAGCACGGAAGCGTTGCTAAAGTACCCTGGAAGAAATTCTGTGTCTATAGGCTCCCCCTGGCAAGGGTGCTTGCTGAAAAGTACCCTGGAAAGGCCTCAGTCTGAGGTGGCTGGGCAGAATGGTTTTGGCACAAGAGGTGACGGCACTTAGAAAGTATCAATGGTACTAATTTCAGGAAAGGCTCAGATGTATAAAATTCAAATCCGTGTCTTTAATCTGTTGAAAGACGCTCCAATGAATGTTTGAAGTAAAAGTCATTCTCCACGCATTGTCATAGGGCTGTAGACTGGCCCGTGTTTCAAATTTGGCAAAGAAAAGGGTATCATTCTGTTCAACTGTCAGAAACACAATAATAAACTTCACTATTGCATAAAATACCATGTAGAATGTGGCCAGAGGTCTTAAATGTTGTAATGCTTAAGTTGAGCAATCAATAACATTCATACAAAGAAAATACTGCTTTCATTGCAGGGCATAGGAGCTAATGAAAAACTTCTAAGGCATGGCTTGATTAGGGTAATTTGGAGGGCAAATTGAAATTTTGAAAGATTCCTTTGGAAACTCTTAGGATATGTTTATGCCAGCCAGTTAATACAGATGGTGAAACCATAAAATTATGGACTAGATGGAAAAATGGTCGTTTCAAGTAACCAGAAGTTTACTTATTTCGCAGAACTGCCTCATACTCACATGCTCACATCCAATAGAGTGCATGAAGCAAAAAACATAGCGAGTGAAATGAAATTGGATGGTGTTTCTGGAGGCTTGAAAAGTTCTGCTGTAGCTGCACGACAGAGCCACGAGCTGCTCTTGTGCGGGTGGGAAACAGGATAGAGATAAAAGAGGTCACATGAGTTTGTGGGGATGAGCAAAATTAAGATGCTATTTTTGAAGGAGTGTGCACTCGGGTTGACAGTTTGAAGTTGAAGCCTTTCAGTCAAATCTTTATTAAAGCAAGTTTATTCTGCAGTGTGTACACAAAACACGGTAGAAAATTAAACTGATTAAAATTTCAGTTCATCTCTTAATGGCATTTAAGAATCAGAGAGATGGTGAAGATGAGGCAGTTTGCAGTGCGAAGGTACACTATCTATATGTACCTATTAGGGACCCTGATTTCAATAAAGAGTTAAATTGAAAATCAGTCTATTCTTTCTGACAAGCATCTATTTGGTAAATTATCATGTGCCAGTTTTAGTTCTATGGTCCGTATTGATTAAGTACAGTTTTAATACAGTTTCTTTCAGTATATCATATCTTTATGAAGGGCCGGAGAAGTTCTTAGGTATTGGGGGGTTTTTCTGTTAATTCTTCTTACACTTGATTCTTTCTCAAGCTGGACAGGTAGTGAGTTGACTTGGTGCTCTTCATTCTCCTGTGCTGTGCATAAAACTGTTATCTTGCTTCACACTAAGTAAAGGTAATTGGTAAGCTGGCATTTGTAATTCAAAGGCTTGACCCTGTTGATGCTGTCCCTGGTATGTGTACTCCTCTGCCAGCTCCTTTAGCCCAGCATAGCAGTCACAATATCAAGGATATCTTATTGGTGAATACCCAGGGTATTACTTTGTTATTCACACTGGGATTTCATATGGCATTTAAGGGAACTGATTATTTGCTTTCCGAAGAAGTTCCAGTGAGAGTTGGAATTTTTTGATACCTTTCCAGGCATCCTGAATGAAAAGGCAGCAGAATCGTTTGCTGATATGTTCCTGGGTTTCAGTCTTCATACCTTAATACAAGAATATCACTTGAAAAATTTGAAGATGTATAGAGAATCATTGCATACACTGACAGGACTTTGGGGCATACTTTATATGGTAAGATTCAGGGCCTCCTGCATCATAATATGGTAAGATTCAGCTCTGCTGCAGATGGTCATGGGGTGAAGGATTGTGGTTGTAGTTTGTTCCTGCTGTGCAGTCAGATGTAGACGTGGCAGCCTGTGCACCATGACAGAAAACAGGTGGGGCGTGGGGGGATATTCCCTGAAGTTGCATTGCTTGCCTTGGCACATCTACCTGCCAGGCCGTGTTCCACCCCTGTGAGAGCTGACAGAACTGAAGTTCTATTAGGGCCTGGCCAGCACTGTAATCCTTTCCCATGTGGGACTTTCTCAGGTTTTGTGCAGGTGCAAATATCATAAACATCGCTTGCAGTTTAAAATTTGCAATGCTGGGCTGTCCTCATGCTGCCCAGTTTATAGTATTTGATGTTCTCACAAGTGCACCTGTGTTTTCTTAATTGTGAGTGACAACACACACATTTGTGTGCTGTATTCACAGACACAAAGGAAGCAAAAGCACATGGTAGGCAGCAGTTTGAAAACCATGTCAGTCTCACTTTCAAAAACAATTGTGCGGTATTGTCTCACTGTCAGTGTGAAATGTAATCCATATTTTTAAGCTGCTTTTGAAAATGAAACTTAGGCCCATCTTTTGAAGAACAATTAAAGTTGTTTCAGCAGAACTAGGGCTCTATCTAGGGAGATTGGGGCTTTTGAAAATTTTTCTAGGCCTTTTGGAAACCTGTCCTCTTGATGCCGTAAGTGTGTTAGGAATGAAGTACTCACTATCATGTTTCCCACTAGAAAAATAAATAAAAATCAGTGTCTGATTTTTGTGGCTTTATGTCTGAAAATTTTCAGCAAGAGCTCGCAGTTGTAATTGGGATATGGCAATCACCAAGAAGTTTAACTAGATTTTTTTTTTTCTGTTTCAGAGTTTAGAGCAAGGTATTTCAGAGGAGAGGGAGGGAAGACTCTCTATCTTAATTCTGAGGTTATTTAATAGCCAAGAGGAAGGAAGTTTCTAGTATGCTGTACTTCTTGCATATGCTACCTTGTTTGATTTGAGCTACTGCCAGATGCTGTTTTTAGTCTCCACTCAGTCCTTCTGTCAGGCTTTTCACACTCCTCCTCCTCCTCCTGTGGGCTTCTTTTCTATGGCCTTGTATTTATTTTCCTTCTTTCCTCTCTTATCAGATATTCTCCTTTCCATTATTCCCAAAGATAGACCTTCTTTTGCCATCTGTATTTTATCTTCTCCTTCCTCTGCTTGCTGCTGCTAGTCCACTGTCTAGCTTAACTGATGGGAGTGGTTTTATAGGACCCAGTTTAATGCCATAGAACACACATTTTGTAAGTCAGAAATACTGAAGAGCCTGTTTCAGGGATGTGAGATCTAAAACAGTGCAGTATTTTGAACTGGGCACATTGTTACATACTGAATTATATGCACACCTCATGGTCACTGTTTGGTTTGGTGGACTAGCTGATTAATTAATGGACAAACTAATGCCATAGCTGAAATAAGCTGAAAATCAGCCTGGTAAAACAACTAGTCATTTTTTGACAACAGAACCTTGCTGACGTGTCACGTGGTCCATGTGCAAGTTTTACAAACTTAATTCAGCTGAAGCAAACCACGCTTTGGAAGTCTGATGTTGTCACCATATCTCAAAGCTCTACTGTTTCTGGAAATCATGGTTTCTTGACCTCTGCCTTACTAGTTTGCTGATTGTGGTATCATGCTTTCCTTATGCCTGCTGATGACATCACCATGGGGAAATGGAAGAAACCTCAACAAACAAAGTATTTTGATAAGGATAGCATTAAGAGGTGAATAGTTGTGGAATACCAAGGATACTCTCAAGAATTAGGGAGTATTTTAATGATGGAACGTTTTCTTAATTGTATCACTGTTCTGTCTTAGAAAAGAAGTCTTGGGAACCTAAGACTTGATTTTTTAATGAATCTTCTTATTTCTTTCCACCTACACATGGTGTATGATCTTTGTTAAGATCTGGGCCTGCTCTGCATCTTCACAAGGAGAACTCTAAAAGGAGAGAGGAGGGAGCGCAAGGATTGAGAAGTTTAAAAAAGTGGTGGGGAGCAGGCATTGGCTCGTGCTTGGCTGAAGCAGTCTCCCAACCCTGAGAAGAGCTGTCAAAGAAGAGGTGATCATGCTATGGTCTCACCCATTAGATTTGCTAGATCTCCAACTGCAGTGTGTTGCACCAGGAGATTTGGTTGAATGCGACTTGGGAGTTCCCCATGGCTCTTTCACCACAAAATGAGCCTTCCAGCTGAGATCTGGCTGTGTTGCCAAAAGAGAGTCATAGTCAAGCATGTTACTGAAGGAAAGAACAGGAAGGGGAATCTGCCTCTGTGAACCTTCCTTGGGAGCATTCAGAGTGGAACTGAGGAGTGTAAACTCTCAGTTTAAGTGGAGAAAGGAGAGATTTGGGCACTTCGTGTGAGGAACATGGAGTTCTTCAACAGAAGCATTGAGTAAATACTGACAGGTTTGACTCTTTTGCAGTACATTTTCACAACATCTGTCAAGCTTCCTTTAAAAATACCCCGCCAGCTCTGGCTTGACTGCGGATATTTTTCATACTTCCCAGTGTATGGAATTGGCATTTTAATTTCACAAACAAATCTACCAGCTTATTAGATTTATCCACCTGCTCATGCAAATGGCAACGCAGTATGTTGAGTTTGTTCTCATGTGTTTTTCATCACAGATTTCTGGTTGTCATCTAAGCTTCACAGAGTCTATTCTGCTCAGGTCCTGTGTTGTGCTGTATCCTATATAATTTCATCCTTGGGATTGTGCCCACCTCTGCAATATGTGGTAGGCAATATGTGGTTGTTAGGCTGTTCTCTCCATGGGATCTGAATACCTCTTCTCTGTAGGCTGTTGGCTTTCTGTGTGCTGCACCCCGTGCTGTGGCAGCAAGCTGCCTGGATATTACTATGTTGTGGTTCTTTGCACCTACCAAAGAGTTTATCTGGTGTCCTTAATGACATGGATCTGCTATTGCTTTATTTTCAACTCAGCTGTTTAGCTAAAAGAATGTGTTATTTAAAAGAGCAATTTCACCTGAAAGGAAATGGCCAAATGAAAATTTTTTTTAGTCCCATCAATAGATGCCATTTGCTGTTGATGATTGCCATCATGGCACGCTTTAAGTGAGAACAAACATACTACCCCCCTCCAATACACACAAGGCTTTTTTCCTAACAGATTTATTCATTAAGCATATGTTCAAAGACTACAGCTATTACCACTTTTAAATAGAACCATTTTTATATTGCTTTTCATAGAAGAAATGCTGCAGTGTTGTGAAAAACCTATTAATGTTCCAGATTCAATTAACTAACATATGTAAAAGTCCTTTCTACTCAGGTTGTTTGACAATAGGAAAATAAATACAGTGTGTTGGAGACTGACCTTCAAATGACAGTCCAAAGCTGCTGCCTTGCACGGTCTTTAGCAGTTTGAATGCCTTTACCTTCGCTCTGTGTATGTCAGAAAGGTCTCTTACAGAAATAGAAGGGAAGCTGGTTAGACTGTAAGACCTGCTCCCGACTTCCTTGCACTGGCAACATTCCTGCTGAAACAGGTAAAAATTTCATCTGACCAATTTTGCAGCCTTTTGATAAGACGGATGGCACTCCTGAAAGACACTAAATGCCTTCCATTTTGGATGCTTTCTGTGGGAGACAAAGACAAATACAGACCTATTTTTCAGAATAGGTCATTTTTCTTTCTGTGCAGGCGTTCTCAAAATGGCCCCTTTTAGCATCCTGTGTGCTCACTGGTACTGATAGGTTCTGAATGTCCTTTGCCAGCACATTGAAGAGCCTGTGTTATTTTTCTGTACAGAAAAACGCTTTTGCAACAGCTCTAAGGTGAAGCTTCCTTTGTTCTTGAGGTTTTTAACACGCTACTAAAGTGCTACTCCTATTGGATGCACATATGGATTTAGGGATGCTATTGTCTGTTCAGCTGATAAGATCATTTCAAGATCTGTGGAGATGAAAGGATGAACTACGATGTTACAGTTATCCCTCAAAAATAGGGCTTGCTACTGCCCTGCTTGCTCTTTTGTCTTTTGTGCCTCTCCTCAGCATATCTGAAATAGATCACAGTGCTTCTACCTGGGCCATGGATAAAATATAGCTCTTGTCCATTCTTTTTAAGATCTTCCCATCATAATTAACGCTACTGTGGTGGTTTGACCTTTGCTGGAGGCCAGGCACCCACCAAAGCTGCTCTGTCACCCCCCTCTGAACTGGATAAGGGAGAGAAAATATAACAAATGGCTCATGAGTTGAGGTAAAGACCGGGAGAGATCACTCACCAGTTACTGTCGCAGGCAAAACTCAGGGAAATTAGTTGAATTTATTGCCAATCAAAATCAGAGCACGATAATGAGAAGTAAAACAAATCTTAAAACCACCTTCCTCTTACCCCTCCCTCCTTGGTCTTAACTTCATTCCTGATTCTCTATCTCCTCTCTCTCAGTGATTCAAGGAGATGGAGAATGGGGGTTATGGTCAGTTCATCACATATAGTTTCTGGCACTGCTTCCTCCTCAGGAAAAAGAGTTCTTCCCCTTCTCCAGCATGGGGTCCCTCCCACGGGAGGCAGTCCTCCATTAACTTCTCCAACGTGAGTCCTTCCCACGGGCAGCAGTTCTTCACAAACTGCTCCAGCGTGAGTTCCTTCCAGCAGGTGTGATCCCTCAGGAGCAGGGTGCTCCAGCATGGGCTCCTCTCTCCCCGGGTCTGCAGGTCCCCCTGCAAGGAGCCTGTTCCAGCGTGGGCTTACCATGGGGTCACAACCTTCTTTTGGGCTTCTGCCTGCTCTGATGTGGGGTCTTCCAGAGGCTGCAGGTGGATCTCCGCTCCTCCATGGGCTGTAGGGGAATCCCGGCTCTGGCTCCTGGAGCACCTCCTGCACTGACCCGGGTGTCTGCAGGGCTGTTCCTCTCAAATATTCTCACTCCTTTCTTCCCTGGCCACATTTACTTACGTGCCATAACTTTATTCTCCTTCTTGAACAGATTATCCCGGCGGCATCCCTGCCACCTGATTGTGCTTGGCCTTGGCCAGCTGGCTGGTGCTAGAACTGTCAGACATGGGGAAGCTTCCCAGAGAAGCCATCCTTGTAGCCATCCCCACACCCTGCTACCAAAACCCTGCTACACAAACCTTTCAGGAAAGGACCAAGCAGGTTCGTTGTACATAATTGGCATTGGGAGATGAGGGGTGCAGACAAAAAAAATTCTTTTTTCGTAGAATCTTGAAGTAATGTGGAGGAAGACAGAGGTGGGATGGTTTGAAAGTGCAGCACCGGTCTTTAGAAGCTAAGAATGAGATTTACAAGATTACTCAGTACTTTATTCTTCATATTGAAGTCAAGTGTGGGAGGAGACTTGGTATGAGGCATTTGGCATCTCCTGTTAATGCAGATGAAGTGTTCTGGATAGCATAGCAGAAATACAGCTCTGTGGATGAAATCTTGCTTCCCATTGACACATACTGTCACCCACACTTCATAAAGACCATCCTAAGGGAAGCAATTGACTACTCATATTCTAAAATATATAATATACGCACCTGTTTCAACATGGAGACAAAACTGTGGTGCAACTGGGAATCCATAAGAATGTTTGGTGACCTGAATCATAAATGTCATGAAATCAGGAGCTTCTGAAAAGAAATGCTCCAATCAAGACCTGACAAAACAATAGTTTTCACTAGTCCCGATTTGTGTTGCGTACTTGAGGAAGTAAAGTAAATTCCCGTGTTTTCATCCTCAGAACAGGACATACCACGAGGCCTTTTATACCTGAAGCAATGGGTGGTTTTAATTGTGCCTCCTTGGCAGGTGTGCCTCCCACAGATCCAGCACACCTGCCACCTGCATCCATGCAACCTCAGATCATCACCATTTCTGCCGCATTTGCTGGAGTACAGAATGAAAATCCCTGGGCTGTCTGTGATCCCAGCCTGGAGCTAGAAGTAGAAATGCTCTGCTTAGGCAGGATCCAAAATGGTGTTTGCTTACCACCACAGTGACCAACTGGTTAATGTCAGCTCTTGCTACGGTCACTCAGCATGGGGCTGTGTGGTGTGAGGTGGAGTGGAGCCTTGGGGTACGTGTGTCCGTCAGAGGTTTGTTTCTTTGGGTTATTTCGCAGAGTGAAGCTCATGACTGCAAACAAGCGGTGCAAAATCCTCCCGGAATAATTGCGGAGCTCAGCACCAGAGTGTGCTTTTTTCGTGTCACCTTCTCCAACAGAGAGCTGTAACAACTTGTGCATGTCTGCTTATCTATCTAGACAAAACATTGCTCAGTGCATGTTTCCTCCCTGGGAAGAGGATGAGAAGGCAAGCTGTTGCATCTTTTTAGTTTACTATTTAAGGCTGTGTATCCATGTTGATGAGCACAGTATAGGAGCCCAGATAGACTAGACACAGGACTGTTACCACTTTCTGCTTGCATTGTTCACTTTCTGTGCTCCTGTGTGGATAGGTAGGGAGAAGGAGAGCTTGAAACTGTCATACTTGTGACATTTTAGTAATCTAAGCATGCCTCTAACATGAAGGGACTGCAGTTACAGAGGCAGCAGAGCGTTGAACTGGAGACAATGATATTTAATTGTGCAGGGTTTCCATTAGGGCCCATAATGGTGCAGCCTGTATGGAAATAGGGCTTAAATACAGAGAAAAATTGATCTTGTCTATGGATGTCCACTCCCTTATCTCTGTAAGTGTTTATTGCAAAGCCTGAATTAGAGGGTCTGAGTGATACTGTTGCTTTCTGGGGAAGCCAAGCCGTGCAAGCATAGCCTTTTTAAATGCATGAAAGAACAGAAAATGCTTATACTTGGCATAATACCCTTGGGGCATGTATCAGGTTTGTGGCTGAAGATGATTGTTGAGACTGGTCTTGATATAATTTACTTTGCTCAGGAAAGAGAATGTCTTTGAAATGAATGTGATAGTGGCTTTCCTAAATGTTTTTTGTGAAGGCTCCAGGGCATAAGATTTGAGTTACTTAGTAAAGCAGGCTTTATGAATGAATGACATCAAAATGTTCCCATTTGAACCTGGCAGGAAGCCAGCAATCACCCCTCTGCTTCAAGGTGCAAACCCTGTCATTCGCCAGAGCAGGAAGCAGATCTAAAACCTACAGAACGCCAGGCCAGTCACTGAGGAGACTTTAGAAACACACAGTGGTATTAGCATTATGACTGTAGAAGTTACTAATTTAACAAAAGAAATATTCCTTCTTTTTTTTTCCCCAACAATAGCAGTGTGGCAACACCAATTCAGATTATAGTAGTATGAATAGTAAATACTTTCAAAAGTGTGTGATACAAGAATGTGCTTGTTTCTTTTAATTGTCAGAGTCACTCTTGTATTGAAAAGGATGTTTGTCTGGTTCCTAATTATTGCTATTCTTTGATTATGAATTCAGGCACATTTAAGTATATCCTGTAGTTAAAGTGTAGAGGCACAAAAATGATAATTAGGGCTTGGAAGGGTAGAGTTGGTTATCTTGTTTCAAAGAGTTCAAGCCTGTACATTTGGATCTGCATCGCTGCACCTCTGACAGTTCTCCCTGCCTGTGTTGCCTGTGCAAGGCCGATTCATAAGCAGTCTAAGCCTTTATCTCTTTAACTGTGGAATTACAGAGCTGCTTTGTGGGTTTCCATTTTCAGTGTTAAAGGGAGCTTGCAGTCTGGGATTAATTTGGGACAACCAACTTCACCGAAAGTCAACTTGTAGTCTGTTTACAAAAGCTCAAGGCAGCTCCAAAATTATCACCAGGCACTTGAAAATGTTCAGTGAAGAAAACAGCATAACAAATCTATTTTTTATTTAAAAAAAAAATAAAATTATATCTGATGTTCAGTGGTAATCAGATGGACTTTCTGTAAGAGAGTTAAGAGGAAAGGAGAAAAGACAAAATCAAACAAAAGAAGCTTTGAATGGAGCCCCGATTGAAAGATGGCAATTGCTAATTATATGTGGGTGCAAGACAAGTTAATTCAGTCTCTCTGCCCTCTGAGGGTCTGCATTCACTTAAGAGCTGTAATTTGATACCATATTTAATATTCTGTTTTGAAGCAAACACTGCTCTAGGGGCCCTGGCTGCCCTGAGAAATGGCATTTCCTTTAACTTGATGTTTCGCAGGAGAAAAGGAAAAAGGACACTGCCTAACAGCACATCTTGTGTTCAAGTCCTGTAAGCGTTAGGAGAGCCATTAAGAATAAACCACTTGTGTATTTGACTGAGTAGTGGGAGTATGATTTAGATGTGGACAAGGGCTTAGCTAGTCTCGCACTGGGAATTAAGAGCAACTTCCCCATTATTAGCAGAGACATAGCAGTTTGTAATGAGTGTAGGACCCTGGCAGTCAGACCCTATGGATGGTACAGTAGCTCCCATATACTTCCCATATGGTTGCTTTATCTGACAGTCCCTTACTGCTTCTTGTGGCTCCTAGCAGTTCTTTGCTGTCTTTCCAGAGCAGAGAGCCCAAGGATTTTTTTCTTCTTGCTCCCATCTAAGTGAGGCTCACACCTAATTCAGAGTGGTGTTAGCTGAGGTATCCTGAGCTGCTTTTTCCTTGCAGCTCTGTTTCATAGGAGCTATTATGGACTAGAGACTTGGTGAGAAGATCAGGTAAATTACCTTGTCTCTTACTGGGTGGGTTAGGTATATTATAAATCAGTCAATACCAGTGTGTAGGACCCTAGGTATGAGAGGAGTGCTGTGCGGACCACTTGGTTTCTTCTGGAAGGGAAGGGCTTGGTGACAGATCAAATGAAGTCCCCCAGGCTCACCCTTTAGTAAAACAAAATCTCTGGTGTCAGGCTGCATCCTTCCCACTTCAGGGATGCCTTCATAGGCCAGCATCCTGTCTTTTAAAGTTGTGTTTTGCAAATTCTTATGATTATTTGGGGCAGAAAAGATTGTATGGAGGCAGGGCAATTTGAGAAGATTGTGAGTATTGCTTTTGTCTTTCCCATATTTCTTTTCCTCTGCAGTTACCATTTTTTTCATGTACTATTTCTTGAGCAACACCACAGTGAGCTACTCTGTGAGGTAGGGAGCAGAAGTTGATATAGAAAGGCATTTTAATGCTATGTCACTTCAACCTCTGAGAGACTGGATTTTGTCTTTGCATTTCAGGTCTGTAGAGCACAAGCACATTTGCAGTAGAATCACTGAAAAGTAAGACTGAACATTAACTAAGAACAGATTCTTTCTCACAGAGAAAAACAGGCTTACTTTTTGAATCATTAATTCTGTTTAATAAAACAGAATCCTTATTTAGCTGCTAACAAGCCCTCAGTTTTTCTGCTAACAGTAGCAGTGGATTAAACATTAGTCTGAAAATTAATCATATAGTCTGAAAGTTAGTTTCAGAAGTAGTTTTTCAGACATGGATTTAATAAATTAGGAATCTTGTGGGCATTTTCTTTTTTCATGACTTATAAAGTGTACTGTCCAGAATTCTAATCACGGAAAAACCACTACCTTAGTAATTTAATTAAAATGTATATTTCTATATGTACGGCCAAACCTAAGGGTCATCTCGACGCTCTGTAACCACAATAAACATGTTTCCCACCGTTGATAATACAGTCCCTTTTCTGTACAAGAATTTAACAGGTAGTAGGAGATGTTGGCTCCTGTTATGCTTGAGTTTTATGGAACCTGCAATAAAATGGCTAGGATTTTCTCTTCATCTTCTTTAATGATGAAGGTTGGAGCTGGTGGACATTTCCGCTGCAGCAACTCAGCTGAAGATGCCCTTAGGAACTGGAATCTATCCAGATGATATTTTCACTTATCATTGTGGCACTTCCCTGTGGCAGCCAGACAATTCCAACACAGTAGCTGTTGGACTGTTGGAAAAATCACAGCAGCTTGAAAGCTCTTCTAAATCACAGCAAAGAGCCTTGTCCATACCCCGAAATTCACAGAACATATCAGCCAGCACATAGCATCAGTGACCGATTGGGAATCAGATGAGGTTTGCGGCTTGTTTAATGGCCAGTCTCCTCCTGTTAAAGAGAAGGGGGAGGCAGTTTGTCTTGCAGTCTGGTATTTCTCTTTTCCATCCCTCTCTAGCAGCTTGCAGGCTTGCTTTAATATGTGACCCCACGGTATCATAATAATGGTCCTGGGTGAGCATGAACATTTTTTCTGCCTTCACCTCTCTCTCTCCTCCCACCCATCCCAGATGAAGTGGCAGGTGGACTGAGTGGGAGCAGTGTGAACTCAATGCAGAGAAAACGTGTGACTCAGCAGTTCAGCAGGGAGCTGCTGAGCGGAAAGGCAGCTATTCTCCTTGCACACTCTGGCATCAGGTTGCTGTTCCCTCTGAGATGGGAAGAGGCCCTTTACGAACGGAGCTGTGCAGCCCCCCAGCATGGCAAAGGGGCTGTGTATTCTTTTCAGCAGACCTTATTTCAAGTAGAGAGAAAAGTTTCTTCTTCAAGTTTTTTAGGAATGTTGCCAGTGAAAGGGGAGAAGGATCAGGCTGGAAATACGTAGACCTTGGTTCCCTACATGACTTGCTCACAGATTTTCTGCATGACTTTCCCCCTTCCTTTCTTCCTCTCTTGATGCATCTTTCCATTTTGGTAATCGGAGTTTGGTATAAGCAGCAGCCAGACTCCACCAGCTGAGCTTGGGAAGTGCAAGTACTCTACAGTACTTTCCCTAGCGAGTAGGTGACACCGCTTTTCCTCTCTGCACTGTCAAAGAGCTCCACAGAGAACGCTTGCCTCCCTCAGGGGGAGGCTGCTGGCTTTCCTCGTGCTACCTGCCCCTCATGGACAAGTAAGCGCAAAGGAAAGTTGATATTTGTGGGTTATCCTCTGTCACACAAGGATAAATGAACTGTCTCAGTATTAAGGAGGGGCCATTGCATTGTCTTTCTGAGCAGTTTTGCAATGGTGCAAAAAGCTGTGGTATTTTATTACCAATTCTGTGTTTGTCTTTCAGAACGGAGGACTGAAGTAGATTTTTCTCTATAGACTGATCAAGGGCAGCTAGACATTTTATACCAGTGGTTGTACTTACTAAAAGCTCAGTTTTAAAGCTGTAGTGTGCATCATTGTCACTGAATTTCCCCAATACGCACACACAAAAAAAGCAGGCACAGGGTAGCGTTCTCTTGAATCTTTGGAGAGCCTGAAACAGTGTCACTGGAGAGCTGTTGAGCAGCTGAATTCCCCTTGATGGGCATATCAACCCATGAATTGGTGTGAATGAAATACAGATAATTCCAGTGTGATCTTTTTAGCAAAAGTATTCAGCTCTCCCGAATAGAATCTTTGAATGTTAGAAATTTCAGTTGTTCCCCACACAGCTGTGAATACCTGTAGCCAGGCTCAACTTGTTCTTACAGTCCAGGGTAGATACACTTACTGCAAACTAAAAGCATTAGAAGTTGTAAAGTGAAATTAATCTCAGATAAGGTAACACAGGAGACCGACACCCATGTCGCTGGTGTGTAGGCTGAGTCTTGGTGAAGAGCCTTTCATTCCTCTGTAATGTGTCAGTTCCAGTTTCTTGGACGTCTTCCTTAAATTGGTGGTGTGTCAGGCTTATTTGTTCTTAAGTTCTGTTACAGAGAAGAGTCTGAAGTCTTCAGTCCTACAAAGGACCACAGGGTGGATCTAATTGGCTTCCAGTTAGATACCAAAGTGATTTCAGGGTTGCTTTGGTGTCTTGCATTTTTTGGTGGTAAATGTAGTGGGCACATGGATCTGCCTGGCTCTTTGCTAGTGTTTGAATTAAGCTGTCTGATACTTTCTGAAGTAGCTCTCGATGTGGTTTTGCATTACAAATGCAAGATCTACCAACCACAAGCTCTTGGCAGCTGAAACTTGGACTTTATCCAGAATGGAATTGGAAGTGCTGAGGAGATTACATTGTTGTAAATCCCCTCTATCTCCAGTCAGTCAGTAGCAGGTAGCTGTAGGGTGCATCTGAGGGTGTTTTTCTTTGCAGCTTTTAATCTGGATACTTTTGGGGCCTAGATGCTCTCCTCCTGAGCAGTGTTTCACTCAGCCATTTGGAAAACGTGAATGTCTTGAACTCTTGTAAACAGAGCAGGTCAGGGATCAAGCAGAGTAGCAGTTGTCGTGATCAGAAAGGTCAAAAAAATTAATAACAGAGGAGCTAGAGAGAGAGAGATGCATTGTTAGGGTAACAGCAAATAGCATCCCCAGTTTTCCACGCAGATCATTATATCTTTAGTGTAAATTTTCAACATAACTTATCAGATGAGTCAGGAGTGCAGACAGAATCAAGAAGAAACAGACTTTCACTGGTGGTGTATTTTATCTGTCTGTAAACAGTAATGATGCAGCTTCTGTCATGTTTACTACTTAATAAATTAGATTGCTGTTCATGAAGAAATTTGGTAGAAGTTTCAGAGTCATAAAATAGTGACCCACTAATTGGTTTCCTGTGGAGTGAAGAACGTAAGTACACAAGTTCTGTTTGTCGTGGAAATATGAGAGGTCCCCTTCCTCTTATCCCCTTCTTCTCATACCACTGCAGTGCAAAAGAAAGCTAATTATTCTGTTTTCATCCTTATCATGCTGCAGTGGCAACCAAAAAAAGAGAACATTTTCTCAGCCAATACCTTTCTCCTAAAGCTCTGTTCGTAGGATTGACAGGCTTTTTACCCTCCAGCACAAGCTGCCTCCTGTTCATGTGCACTCTGAGGCAGCTTTGGTGTGTCTTTCCAGCACCTGGACTTGCCTGCCATCAGGATGGCTTATAATGTATGTATTTAACAAGGTCTTGACCAAATCTGTGAACTACGATGCCGAGGGCTGTGTCCTGCGTGCGCAGTTGAGGTGCATGTGAAAAGAAGCAGTGGGCTTGAGACCCATCTCAGTAGTGTATTTTCACCTACTGGTCTTTCATCAATAGCAGTTCTCCCTAGCAGTGAGATGGAAATTAGAGGCAGAGATTTCAGTAGGCAGTTGCATTTGGACATCTGAAGATGCAGAAAGCCATCTTATGACTCTGGTCTGAAATGTTGGTAATCTTGATGGATGTGAGGTATTGCTGGCACGTTCATACTTGTGATGCTTCCACTGTGAGGTCCATTCCTACAAATTCTCACCACAACTGGCCATCACGAAGACGTGGACAGGTTCAGAGGGATATGTACCTCAATACACCTAAAACAACTGGGGGCAGTGCAGCTGAGCTGCTGTGGTGTGTTGGCTGCTGCAGCTTGAGACTTGGCAGAACAGGTGAGGCTCCTTTTGCTCTCCTGTCTTGTGTGTCTGGAAGGTAGAATCCACCATTAAGAAAATCTGTATTTCCCAGTGAGGAGGCAGTACCATCCAACCCAGAAGCATAATTCCCTCAGGGACACTGTGATGTGATGCATGTACATAAATGTTTAGTAACTGTATGAGCATTGTCTCTTCATTGCTGAGGTACATTTTCATCCTGTTATAAAAAAGATTTTGTTGAGGAATAAGTCTTTCTCTCAAAAATACATTATTAAGTTAAGTCTGCCAATGGAGCTGTGCCAATTCCTTGAACAGTAGCACCCGTGCACAAGAGAGGACACAAGTTCCTTTTAGAATGTTAACTTCATTAGGAAATACAGCCAGAATGTGAGGTTCTGAGGGGTTGTTTTTTGTTTTGTTTTTCTCTGAAGGCTTTAAGTATGAATCAGTTGAGTTACAGAGCTGCTAATGCCTCACCCACAGCAGGATTTGATGGGATCGTGGCATGTTTGTTACTGTAAGGCTTTGTTTACTTGCTTATTATTGCTACAGTGCCTTTTAGTGTTTCAGCTAAGACTAGTACTCTAAGCATTTGTTTTTCTGAGAGTTATATAGGTGTTTTTCAGTTCTTCTGCCTGTTACGTACCCACATATGAAGTCAGAAAAAAAAGATATGGAGATACAGGGGAGTTAAATGGGCATTGCTAGAGTTACAGATGCCAGCTTTTACCTTCTGAGTGAAGAAAGATGTTTCCCTATATAAATTATTCCATAATATAATAATATGTAGTGCTGTGCCGTGTATTTCTGGCTGCTTGTTTTGGTGGCACTGCTTAAGGAAAGAGTACAGGATGAGTGGATCCCTGGCATGATCCAGAAAGTGCTTTTCCCTGAACAGCAAGGATGAGGTTAAGTTTATGGTGCTGTTTTGAAATTTCAACTTGCTTTCACAAGCCATATGGCTGCTACAGATGTCAGAGACCTTTTAATTCTTCTGCCAAGGGGTTTTTTTTTCCTAGCAAGTGTAATCTTGTGCCAAAGCAGAAGTACTCATGGAACTTGAATCCCCATCTCTGTGATGCTGGCAATGAGGAGGCTATCACATGGATGCTACATTTCACTGTCAGTCAAATCACTAGCAGAGGAGAGGCTCAATTCACTCCTGGATGCAGTCATCCTTGCCGGCTCTCTCAAGACCTTCACATTCACCTTGACACGAGAAAGCTTCACTGGTGTCTCACTCATTACCTCACCTGCAACTGAAAGAATCCTGGGCCCTTTAGGGCAAACAATATAGGAATATAGGATTGCAAGACGACGTGTGAGTGCTAATTGAAGTGTTGTTTAAAGCTGGAATGGTTAAATCAATACAGAACCCGAGGTGGGCATCATGATGTTTGTTAGAATCTAATCTTTTGGGATTTGTCGGGGAAAATTTTTGAGTGGACTTCGGTTAACACTAGACCTTCACTTTGTATATCCAAGACATTGTATCTGTTCATTTATATGCATGGATTCAGCCAGTTCTCCATTGTTTTAGTTCTTGCACCTTTTGCCTTCTGTTGTGTTAGTGAAAATACGTCTTGATAACAGTGTTAATTCAGCAGAGCTGGAATCCTGGGCTCCCAGGTCCACAGACCAGGTCTCTCTACCTTTGCAGTGAAAATAATTGAAAGTAAGAGTGGTCTATTGTCCTTCATATAGGGCAGTTGTGAGAAGGAGAATGTGACTTCTGCAGCTGTACAGGTGTTACTAGACAACACTGGGATTCCAGGAACTGGGCTTCTGGGCTGTGGAGAGGCACAGATCCCCATGGTTACAGACACAGAGCAGTGCCCTAACTTTGACATCTTTTTTCCAGAAGATGCAGTTAAGTGGCCTTCACATTGTTTTGTTACAGTCAGGGGTTTGTTTCCAACCAGAAATGACCTCGTAAAATCTCAGGCTGTTACAAGTACAAAACAAAGAAATGCTGTTTACCTGCTACATAAGACAGCACCTTTGGTCAGTTAAAAAAAGTCTCCTGAAATATGAAATATTATGACTTATGAAAACCAGCTGAAAGCCGAGCGTGAAATCTGCATTCCTTGGCTCCTTGCATTCCTTGGTCTGGTTGTCTTCACGATATTGTTTCAGTTTTGCACTGTGTGTATTTTACCTTGAGATCTGAGGAGGAGTATGCAAGACAGGAAATCGTCAGAACTTGGAAACCAACAGTAAATATGTTCATTAATCATTCTTAGGTGCAGAGGTGCATTATTTAAGGCAGATAAAGGAAAAGTAGAACTTAAACCATGTTTAGTGAAAACGGAAGGTTAGAGACTTTAGGAGCAAACAATAATAAACTATAAGAAAGTAGATATTTTTGAAGCTTTAGATCTCAACTACAGGTGCATGTCTCTCTGCAAGGATGACAAAAATAATTTCTGTCACAAAGATTCTGTCCCTGCTAAATTTCAAATTCCTGTTCTAAAACACGGGCCATAAACATCCCACAAAAACAGCAGGAAAAAATTGGCAATCATTAACAAGTGTTTTCCTCTCAATTCTTGTTTGAATCTAGTGAGACATGAAGCAGTTTAGAAGCTTGCAAAATTTTCAACTTTAAAGACTGAGAGGTAGATTTCCTGTGATCTCTTGAGCTATATTCAAGAAACTTCCTGCTTTTCTTGGAAAAGTGCTGTTTTCAAGTGGT
This sequence comes from Melanocharis versteri, assembly GCA_013397845.1. Taxonomy (NCBI): domain Eukaryota; kingdom Metazoa; phylum Chordata; class Aves; order Passeriformes; family Melanocharitidae; genus Melanocharis; species Melanocharis versteri. Next base: position 823,020 of record VZTG01001868.1, on the reverse strand, counting down.
TGTGTTCTAGCATTAAAAAGAAAACAGCATTAGAAGATGATGTCTTACTATGGCCAGACCCTCAGCTGGTACACAGATATGTTTCATTTGCCTCATTAGAGCTGTGGCTAGTTAATGATGCTCATCTGACTTAGAGTTACTATTGTGAGACATTTAGAGAAATGCTTGTCGAGAGGAGCATTTTAGAGAAACCTGACCTCAACAAACCATGGAAAGACCAGTGATGTGGCCTTTCCATGGGACACAGGAGGCTGGTTTAGGCTTAAGGCTACAGCGTTGTACACAGGGCAGCCTTGGGGCATTCCTCGCATACAAAGATGTAAGTCAGGAGTACTTACACCCGATGAGTGTGATCTTTCACTCCTTTTCGCTTGTAAATGAATTTATATCTACCCAGACTCTATTCAAAATACTGTTACTGAGGGATTAGCCACAGCAGTGGTTATTTCCACTGAACAGAACAGCATTGCAACATTATTAAACAGCTCTTGAGTATGAATTCATCCAAGAAGTAGGTTACTGGAATAAAGTCTATTTTATTAGTGCCTTAGGACACTCAGCCAAAACCCAGAGCCCCCCGAGCACTATTCAGACACATAACATGAAACAGTCTCTAGCTCAGAAATTTGTAATCGGATTAGACAAAGCAGACAAATAAAAGAAATAGAGAAATTGGGACAGGAAGGGGCAAAATGGGTTCTCTGCCATCATGCAGCTGGGAAGTGTGTAGCTAGGCAATAGCACAGGTAGCTTCTTTTAAAAAGTAAAAATGAAAAAGTGCAGCAATGTAAATGAGAATTTGTTAACAACAAAGCCCAGAATCTGCACCTCCGGAAAGAAAGGGAAAATAATTTATCCGCCCACACTCACTTTTTTCTGACGAAGGCAGGTGAATAAAGCTGCACTAATAGAGTGTGACGCTCACAATCCTGAGCTGCGCTTGCTGAGGCGGAACTGAGAGGTAACCATCGTCTCCGGGAAAACAATAGCCCTGCAGCCCCCGCGGTGCCTGCGGGGTCACATCCCATTCATCCCCTGCACATGTCGTTTTCACGTGAAGGTTGTTCCCGTCCACCTGTGATGGAGTCAATGGATGAAGCTGAAGGACGGCAAGGAGAGCTGAACAGGAAGGAGCAGTCCCTGAAAGCCTCCCGGAAAACAGCAGTGCTCGGCTGGCCTCCCCGGTGGAATGGATTAATACCTGGAGACAGCATGTATCTGTTTGTCCTCTCACAGATACTGGTAAGGCAGCTTGCCATGGCTTTGGGATGCTGGGACCCTTCTTTTACGGTGCGCTGGCTTGGGAGGTTTCGTCCTCATTCCCTCTAGATGTAGCAGTGGGAATAGGTGCAGTCCTCATTTCTGCAGCCACCTCTCACGACTTTGCCTTGAGAACAGTCCCTGCCTTTTGATGTCCCAGACTCCCATCCCGTTTCCTGCCTCTCTGCAAATGCCTCCTTTGCCAAATGACCAATATCCCACCAAATCCATTTTCTGTAGCTGATATGTGTGGGGGTAAAGACCCACGTTGTTAACAAGTGGAGGGAGAGTTGTATCCTTTAAAGCTGTGGTGTGCCCTTCAAAGTCGGGGATGAGGTTATGCCTCTCTGTGAGTGTGTTACATGTAAAACCATGGCTTTTGTAGTTTATGTAGTTAACTGTGGCGTGTGCAGCACCCTTAAGTGGTTCAAATGAAAAGTTTCCATGTGTGTATGTTTGCGTGTGTGTATTTATAGTGATGCCTATGTGAAACACGGCTATTTGTGAGGGCTTTGAGAGAGGCCTTAAGAGACTTTTAGTAACATCCTAGGTTCATGGAATTACTAGTTTTGATCTAAAAGTAATAATCCTGGAAGTTCAGAAGTCAGAGGAACCTGTCGCTCTTTCAGTGTTGCTCAACTTGTTGTTTCTGGGCAGCCCTTTTGGTAGTGAGGGTCGGAGGGAGCCTGTGTAACTCAGTGATGAACATCTAGTCGCTGAGCGTGGAGCCTGCAGTCTTTTTATTCCTGTTAAGCTACAGCCTAGAAAATACCTGACTCCTTAAAGCGAAAGCGACAATCAACATGAAATCAATGCTAACTAAATTAGTTAATTATGCAGTCTTGAAATGAAAATGAATGTGCGTATAATGAGAGATGCTAATTACATCTTTTCTGATTGATTGCACAGCTTCTCTGCATGATGCTGTGGTACAGCACTTACGGGACCATCCCAGCAGCTCAGAATGCCTTCGACCTGCTCTCTTACTTGCTTACCCCATTTAAACAGATTTTTTCAGATCAAGGGGAGGTAAGTCCCTGTGCTCCTCTCTGGTTATATAGTTGATATCAGTAGCCTTAGGTGATGCTTCTAATATCTCTTCTGATTAAAAGTACAATATGTGTGTATTTCATGCATTAGAGTGATTTTTGCGTTGTGTGTACGTCCTGAAATGGTAGAAGAGTTTTCCGAAAGCAGATGAATATTTTATCTTTGAGATGCTGGGCTGAATTTTTGGCTATGATGTTAGGTCAGCACAGCAGATTTTTCATTATGTGCAAATTATTGCAAATGAAACAAAGCAATAAGAAGTCATCTCATTAAGGTTTAGCCCACAGTAAAGGAAGAGCTGGAAGTTCATCTCTCAGGATGAATAGAAGCTTAAATTCTGGAAGACTGGATCAACCCACATAAAAGTTGAAAATCACACCATAGTCTCAAAAATCTATTTTTGTTGAGTGTTTAGAACATATCTACGTGCAGTAAATGTATTTCAAGTATACTAGGTGCACAGATTCAATTATATCTACAGAGCTACCCCAGTAAAATTTCTTAGCTTCTCACCATGACATGATGACATGTATACCAGAATGATTCATCTGATAAATTACTGGTAATTATACTCAGTGCAGATTTTTCTAGTGTGGACAGAACCTTAATTAAGTGGTGAACAGCTACTTTCAAAAATCAGATGGAATATATTTGCTATCAGAATGCTTAGATCCATTGTAAATAACCTTTGAGGCAGAGGCTTTGCAGTACTAATAGAAAATCTGATTCAGTGCCTCTTGTGATTGAAGTACAGTGGAGACTGTTTTCTGTTTTCTCCCTAACAGTGTTTATGAGCTGCGTGTCACCTGCTCTTTTGGGGTTTTTTGAAAGAAGCACTTTTTCTTTGCCCTTTTGCAGTTGGCTTTATTATGCACAGAGCTCTTCACAGACTATTGCCTGTGTCTTATTTGCAGTGGCTCAATCATTAACAAATTGTTGTTCCTTACAGAAAATCACTGATTTGTATAATTTTGACTTACAATAATTGTCCTTCACGGAGGAAACTGATTCCTAGAATGCACCACAAGAACACCCCAAGTATGACTCTGTGCAGATGTTCATGCATATGTTTGAGGACTATTTATTATAGCAGTATTTATTGTGCAAATTTACACTTGAAAACAGTATAGGCAAAGAAGTCTTCTGATGTTAAAATAAGCAAATGGAAGCTCTTAACTCCAAATTTCTCATTAGCTGTACTAGTGGGAGAAAAACAGAGTAAAATTCCTTGCTCACTGAAGCCCATTAGAACTGAATTTTGCACCTACTACTGAGAACAGGCTGAACTACAGACTACTACAAAATGACTAAGACATCAGAATTCATTCCAATGCCAGTGGTGTGAATTAACCTGATGGTGTTTCACTGAATGTGTAGAAAACATAGAACACTCCTCTGTGACTGGATTTTATTTAAGGATCCCCCAACCCAGGAATAGTACGAAACTTTGTTTAAAGCCCTTTGCCACAGTATAAAATCACACTAAATATAGCAATGAAGTATTGGTCTAGTCTGCAAAATCGAATTGTGGCTTCAGATCTCCACTTTGGCAAAGTGTGAGGGTAGGAAGCAGAATTCCTGTTTGCCTTCACAGTGAAATCTGGGGTTTAGACCTTCTAAGATGCTAGGGCTTAGAGACGGTTTAAGTTTCAGACTTCTCCAAAGCCTGGCATATTTTTCAGTGGTGATGGCAGCTTTTCCACAGGTGAGTATGGTATCAGTAAATCTTCATGGGAAATAATGTGCACTTTGCCAAGAACATGCATGCAGACGCTGTACTGTGACCCTAAATACTTCATGAATTGTTGTCTATTCTGTTGTCTCACAGAGCCTGACTACAGTTGGGAGTGTTGTGGTATCATACATCCTGCTGTCTTTGGCTTCACTAGGACTGCTATTTTTAGGATCTCTGGTAAGTTGTGGTACAGCACAAACTGTATTCATGCCCTTTTTCAGTCAGTTTTTATGAGATGTCTAATTTATCCGAAATTGTTGGTGTTACGCCCAAGTTGATTGTAAAGCATCATTTTTGGGGCTGTTTCTATATAATTATCTGCTTGCTTAATGTAGAAGAATTAGCCTTACTCCATTTCTTGATGAATTGGGGATTGCACTGAAGTGGAATGGTATGTATGTTATTTTTTCCATCCACAGATGGGCAAACTATTTGCACTGAAGTAGAAGGGATGTGGTCCATTAACAGGACTACCATCTGTTGATTTCAGTGGCAGAAGGAGCTGTTCCAGAGTGCCAGTGTTCTTCTGAATGTGAAGTCCTGTTAGATGTAGGCCAAGGCCCCAGCTGCAGAACAAGCTTAAGTGGCATGACTACAATTAATCTAGTTAGCTGCCAGCTGTTGGGGGGCAGCAGTGTTTCTCCATGGATTGTGTAACTGGCATCAAGTTCTGCGGTAGATGGGAGAGCTATGGAGAACTCTTCCTTGTCAGGGAACTCTAATTGAATGTGGCTTTTCATACCCCTCTACTTTGTTGTCTTAGGGTGGGAATGCAGCTACTGAGCATGCAGGCAGAGCATCACCTCCTGTCTGTGCAGGGGTGCGCCCCAGGTAGCTCAGGAAGTTGAAGCTGTGCTGTGCACATGCTGTTTGAGTGATGCACAGCATAATGAATTACATCCTAGAACCGTGGGGCTGTAGGTGGGCAGAGATTACTGAGTGTGGGCAACAGCCCTGCTCCAAGCAGGATGTTACACTAGCGAAGTCAGCCATGAATTTTTCCGTACAGGTTTTTAAAACCTTCAGGGAAGGAGATGTATCTTCTTTCTGTGTGCCTGTGCCACAACCGTGTGGCACTTTTGGGGAAGAGTTTTTTCCTAGCGTCTCATCTGAATTTCACAAACGTAAATGTCTGAGCTGAGTTTCTGCAGGCTTGTGGGCATTGTCCCTTGTGGTATCAGCTGGCACTACCAAGAAGTGTCTGGCTGCATCTCTGGAGCTGCCCTTCAAGTAGTTGCAGGCCACTGTTAGATCACTGCAGCCTCCTCTTTGTCAGCCTGAGCAAGCCCAAATCCCTCCACCTTTTTCCTGTACTCTAGACCCCCTGACTTCCTTTGCAACCCTCTACTGGGATCACTCCAGTTTTTCCATATGTGTCTTAAACTGGGGGAACTAAATTTGTGGACAGTATTCAAGGTGCAGCTCTGTCCGTGCCAAGGAGAGGGGAATACCTCCTTTGATTTGCTGGCTACACTCCCTGCTAGGAAGTAATGTCATATTATATGCCATGGTTAAGTTCACTCAGAGGCAGTACAGTGGCAAAATCTTCTGTTTTATGTGTCAGGTGAATGTACTTTCTAAAAACCATTCACAAGGCAAAGTAATTATAGTTAATGCCTCCATTATTGTGATCATTGGTGTAGGCAAGGAAATTAGCCAGGTTTATGCAATTTTCTGGGGTTTTTTGATGCTGCTGTACCTTATCGAGATTCATTTTGTCCTGAAAAATAAACTTCTGGTGATTCTGTAAGTGCAAATATGAAAGAAAAAAAGACATCTAAGAATTGTCAAGAACTGCATGAGTTCCAGATAAATTTGCAGCAAAACATTCTGGGCTGAAAATCTGAATAGCAGGGGTGTGATTTTTTTGCATATTCAGCTCTTTCTCAGTGGATGAAAACATTTATTGCTGACCCATTCTTAGCACAGAAAGTAGAGTTAAGTGAAAGCTCTCCATGGCCAAAAATTCTGATCTCTGTTTGGACAGCTTTGCATGTGAACTCCTTACAAGTGAACATGAATACCAGTGTAGATTAAAGTAGACTTTGCCCGTTTTTGTGTTGGTTAAAACTTGTGTATAGAAAAATGTTTTCCAACAGCTTCCATGTAGGCAAGTTTGCACTGGTTTGTATTCCTGTGATCTGTGCTGAGAGTTTTCTAGCTAGAGTGAAGGCATAAGTGTCACTATGTGTCACCCTGCTCTCTAGATAAGTCGCTGGGCAGCAGAGTATGAGAAATGTCCTGTGAGTTCCAACCAATGGTCCGTCTAGCCCAGTATGTTCTCTCTAACATGGACATTAGGAAGGAGAGACTGTTTAGAGACAGCACATGAGCCTTGTCCCTTCCTACCTACCTGTTAGCTTTCTCTCAGATGTCTGAGGTCATGCAGCTTTGCAATTTGCAAACATATGCTTTTATCTGCAGAATAAGGTATAACATAGTCACTGGTCTCCTTTGAGGAGTGTCTTTATGACCAAACTTTTCATTCCCAATGTTGAAATTGGCACTGTCCTGCATGATACCCTAATGTGCCTTAGTAGCCCAGGAAGAGAAATTTGACCATTTTTAGTGGCACTTTTCTAAATTCCACTGGTCATTTAAAAGCCATGTAAGAAAAGGACGGAAGAGGCTTTTACTGTGCAAAATAAGACCTGTTCTTAGTCTCGAAAGGATGCATGACAATGCAGTATAGTTTGTGTGGCAATAGCCTGAGAGATACTACTCCTAGTTCTATGCTAGATGGATGAAGTTGGCCTAGGGTTCCAGATCCTGGAATTCAGAGGCGGGCTTGAAATTTTTGACTGAAGTCTGTGTGGAGGATTTAAAAGCTACTGATCTGATTTCCCAATCATCTAGTCTACCGCAGCAACTAAGCAAACTGATATGATACAGAAATTTTCTAGATTCATGCAATTTCAAACCTTTCGTTAATTTGTGATATAAACTTTGATATTGCATTTGTGTCCTAGAACTTCACAGGATTCATTGTTTAATATTTATACCATATTTAAATCACATAGTTAGATTATAAAGCAGTCTTTGGCCCTGGCCAAAAACTGATGCAGGCCTTCTGAGCCTCAGGATCAAGTACCTCAAAATTTAGGGCCCTTGAAAAAATGATGGGTTTATACATAAATTCAGGGGTACAGTGCCAGGTTATTAAAGATATTCAGCTCAACTATATGTACTTAAGACAGCTATATGTAAATTTCAGATGGAAAGCCATTAAATCAGGAGGGGTATGATTTGTAGAATACTATAGTGGATTTTTGTTTTGTAAACAAGCCTGGGAAGGATAAGAAACGGAACAAAAGGACAGTGGTATCACGTTGGCTTGCATATGATGGTCACAAGCACATTCCACTTCCACTGTATCCCTGATTTAAGCCTGGCCAGCTCTGTGGAAACCTCTGTGGCTGAAAGCAGGTTTGAATGGGTAGATATGAATCCTTGTAACACGCACCACAAAGCTGCTCCTGCATGGAACGTTCCTGTTCTCTTTGGTACTCTCCAATTCTAGTACAGAGAGCTGGGATGCTGCCCTACAGACCCATGCCCGAGGCTGTATGGAAGGGCTGGCTACAAGCAGAAACTTTATGAAATGTTTGTTTCCTCCAGTTTTGGCACCTACTCAGAGCCCAACCAGACCCTCCCTTTCCACTGCAAGAGGACAGACGCCAATCTGTGAGCCGGCAGCCTTCCTTCACGTACTCAGAGTGGACAGAGGATAAAAATGAGGATGACTTCCTAGATTTGGATCCCGTGCCAGAGACTCCAGTCTTTGACTGCGTAATGGACATTAAAGCGGAGACAGACCCAGCTACTCTGACGGTTAAATCCGTGGGCTTGCAAGAAAGGTAGGGTAGATGTGACTAATAAGGGAAAGTCTGCTCCCAGATTTTGTGGGTTTAGGAGTTCTGTGCCTAGTGGGAAGCTTTATTGCCTTTGTGAATGTCACTTTAAAATGTGGTTTTAAAGTCAAGCACCTGCTTTATTTCCTGTCCTATTTTCAGTCAACTCATAAATACAAGCATGTTAGCTAAACAACACACAGTTTCTGGAAAGCTGTCAACAAGTTCTAAAGCATCTTTTCTTTCCATTGAATACATCTATTTGTATTTGATCGGTCTCTCACCATTCATCAAGACAGCAACTGCATAGCATGAAATCCCCTATAGGGCGGTGAAAGCTTTTACCTCTAAAAGAGGTGGGTCTTGGTTTTTTTTCTCCTGTCAGTCATGCTGGAGGACTAGTCTTTTTCTCCAAAAGCAAACCATAGAAAAAGTGGTAGTCTTCAGTATTCCTCATAAAAATGAGTTAATCCAGAAGTAGATGAATTTGATTCAAATGAACCCAGTAATGAGACTTTGGGGTGAGCTGGTGTTCACCACTTGAACGATAAGGGCAACTCAAAAAGAGGAGTTTCTCGGGCAAGTCGGGTGTCTCAGAGAGATTCTCAGCTGGGAAAAGGCAGTTTCAAGATTAAAGGAGAATCTTTTTCTGTTTTGTGTCCTTTCAGTTGTCTTAGTGAAATAGAACAAAGGTCTTGATGGTAAAATTCCTGTGAAGAAATTCTGCAAAAGTGATGATGTTATGAATAAGAATGAAGTTACTGAAGGGCCCAGCATAGCGAAGTATCACCTTTCTTTATGTCTCAGTTTAATTGGAGTGCTAACCATAGTTCATTCTCATCTCTAAACCTTACAACAAAGGACAGAACTTAGATTTTAGGAATACTATGCTGACTTTCCAAAGCTCCTCAGGACACAGTAAAAAGGAGTGTTACAGAAGAGGCTTTCAATTTGCACTCTGTGGGTTTATTGTGTTTTTTTCTACCTTATGGTTTGTTATAACATTGTCCTAAAATCTTATACCTTTTATTGTTTATTCTACCTTTATATGAGGCCACAGCAACCTCTGGGGCTTGTCCCTGACGCTGCTACTATCAGTGAGTTTTATTGGTTTTTCATTATCGGCAAGATTGGGCTTGAAATATGTGAGTCATTTGTGTTCTTCACTATCCCTGATTTCATTCCATTTCTGTCATTTTAAAGATGTGACATTTCTCCTCAGGTGACTGCTAGCCTACACAAAAGATACTCACTGTATCAAGAGAATTGGGGAGTATCACTTGGGGAATAATCAATTGGTTAAAGTAATGAATTACAATGAAAAACCTGTCAAATAACTAGAAGTGGAAGAATGAAAGCAATTGCTTGAAGTTCTCAAACTAGGTACAATGCGTACTCTTAAGATATAAACTTGTTTTCAACATCTACATGTCCTCGAGAAGGCAGGCATCATTTCAGGTTTGAGCTGTGCCCTGACAAATTTCATTTACATTACACGTTTGTCACTTTTCCTTTGTTTGGTGTTGTGTTAAATTACCTACCTGTGCCTCTTTGGCATCCATTCTGCTTCTCTCTTACTTCCCTCTCATTCTTTAACCACCTATGCAGCTAAATTCGAACACCACTGAAGGTTGCTGAAGAAGAAATAATCTCATTTCCTCATACTAGAGAACTATTAATGCAAGTAGCCTCTTTTACCTTGGAAGAACCAAAAGCAATCATTGTCCACTGCATCTGTTTTGGGGGAGAAATGTGGTAGCTGTTCAACAGCACACAGGAGGGTAAGGTCGAAATCCTTTGAAAGGCGTCACTAAAGATTCCGTGTCTTCCGCTAGTGGCATTTCCCCATGGCTGGGAATCACAGCAGGAGGCTGGCTGCAAATTCTTTTGGACAAACTCCTGAGTCCAGGAAAGGGCTGTGATCCAAGTAATGACTTCTGTCCTCCCTGTGAGCTGATCATGCCTGCATGCTTACGTGGTTTTTAATAGCTTCTGCACACACCTTCTAACTAAATTTTTTGAGTTGAGATTAATCAAAAATAGGTTTACTGTGTGGATGTATAGAACCTTTACCTAGTAATCATCATATTGTGTGGCTTTTTTATTATGTTAAAGATATTTAAATATAGATTCACTGACAGCTTTTGAATCTTACTTTTGTCTATTGTATGTGAGACTAGCAGAAGCTCAGAAGTGCTTTCAAACTTTATTCAGAAGTAGGCATTTTGACTTCTTTTTTTGTTGTGTGGCTAACTAACACTAGAAATTCTACACGGAACAATTTCTCTGTTTATAATGTAATTGTTAAAGTGTTGGGACCTCTATTTTACCCTTCTCATGATGTACAGTTGTGGAAAGAACATTTTTCATATAGAAAAATTATTCACTGCAGTGGTTGGCTTTTCGTGTCTTCAGTAATGTTGACCTGGTAGTTTATCCCAAGATCTTGCCCTGCTGATGTTTCAGGGTACAAAATTGTTTTCTGGTCTTGTCCACACAAGAAGCATCACCGATTTTCTTACAGGTAGTGACCAAAATGTCCTCATCAGAACCAGCTGGGTGGCTTCCTGAAGTTGTTCATCTGTCATTGCTGACGGTGATTGGTCTGTTGTAAGCAAACTTTGGCCGCTCTGTTTTGCAGGAGAGGTTCAAATGTTTCACTCACACTGGACATGTGCACCCCGGGCTGCTCTGAGCAAGGCTTTGGCTATGTCATGTCCCCACGGGAGCAGTCAGCCCGAGAATACCTCCAGACGGCATCGAACATCCTTACGGAGGAGGAGCTGCACAAGAAAGCGCTGGATCCTTTCATACTCCAGGCAGAGTTCTTTGTGAGTGTCTGACCTCTCTCTTCTAGGAGCATCAGTAAAAATGGGATCTTGTCTCTCTATAGAAGACCTTGGTATTATTTTCTGCCAATCTAAAAGTAGTACGTGCAAACTCCACTTCAGTCAGTGAAGTATTTAATGCAATTCCCAAATTTGTCATCCCTTGAAATTACAATATCTGAAAGCTTTCAGTGATATTGTCACTTAAAAACTAGAGAATTGGTTCTGACAAAAACAACAATGACAACAAGTCTTTGTTTCACAAGATTTTGATTTTTTTTGCTCACGTATATTACCTTTTTAACAACAATTTAAAAAATCACTAGAGTTCAGAAGAAAAGCTGCATTTGCTAGAGGCATAACTTCTTGAAATGTGTCTGGAGTTGCTCAAAGGATGAAATTAGTCCTAATCCACTCTCTTTGCTGTTGAATGCTTAATGTGGAGCTACTTCCCAAATCTAAATGTTCTCTGGTTACCTGAAACAGAGTGTGGCTCTGTCATTCAGCAGGAGCTATAGAAAATATGTATTACTGGGGGTTTTTTCTGCACAAAAGTAATTTACTAGTTGTAAGCTTCTCTGTCAGTTGCTTTTAAGATTCTGAAAATGTTTCCTTGGCTCACTGTATCTACTAATACTTTGGCAGGAAGATTCTTTGCCTCATTTTTGGAAAAATACACAGATGAAGCAAGCAGTTGCAAATTGGATTTCTAAGTAGTATAGGATAAAGGTCAGATACATTTTAGTTCAGTGAATACCCTGGCTTTTTAGACCTTTGCATGCTATTGAGTTTCTTCCCTAATTGGTTGAGTGTCCATGTGATAGGTATTGTCAAGTTTGTCACGTTTATTATACCCGACAAAAAAAAATAGTGTGCAAAATGCTGCAGTGGCTGCATAATGTGTATTGGTCAGGGCTGTAAATTCCTGCTTAAGATGGGCGGTAACCAGGGCACAGACATTGCATGCTGAGGTGTTGCAGGGCATGTGATCAAGAGCTACTGAATTTAATGCTGCCACGTCAAATATTCTCTTAAGCATGAAATCTCAGCAGAGCAGGAGGAAGGTTATGTTTTGCAACATTACAGCCCTTTCAGCCTGTCCTCTTCATGACCTCTAAGTGTCTGAAAGGGAAGGACTAATACTCTTGATTATCCCTTGCTGTCCTCCCTCCTTGTTTCAGGGTATTTTTCACTAGACAAGAACAGGGGGATAGTCTGGGCTTCTGTTCTAAAACAGAATGCGAGGTATCTGTGGTCCTTAATTCCCTTAGTGCAGTACAAGTGGAAGGAAAGCAGCTTTTGTGTAGGCAAAGCCCTCATTCTTTTAAAGTAAGGCATCTCTTGCTCTTTTAGGGAGGGAATGTTCGCTTGGTGTCTGAGCTGACTGCTAGACTATTCCACATACAGTTTCATCAGTCTCTGAGCTACACTGTCGCTTTCAAGCAAAGAAAATAATGTTAGAAGTAGGAAAAAATACGCTTCATTTCTCTGAGAGATTTTGAATTAGGTTTCCTGGTGTTCATAGAATCATTCAGCAGCCAAGCCATCCCCAGCTATTTTCATTCTTTAATGAAAATTGAAAGAGCACAAAATGCTGTGCAATCAAAATGTAATTTCTGTAATTAAAAATTGAAAACTAGTTCTTTTTTTATGAAACAGTTACCACCAGCTAGCTCTTTGTCATATATTTTCGCTGTGTCTAACCTACTTGGTTTTCGAAGTCCAGATCCCAGATGAAGCAAGCAGCTGTTTCATTTTGGAAGAAAAGTCAGAAAGGATATTTGCAGGGCTAAATCCTGAAATTCTTAGAAGATTTAGAGTTTTTACTCAGGCAGTAGTCCCATTGATTTCACCAAGAATTGGCTAGTGTGGTAAATGACTTAAGACCCAAAAACAGCCCATGGAGCTTGGCTCAGGAAGAGTTTAGGTTGACTAAATACCAAGGAACAATTGAGAAAAAGATGAAGATTTTGTTCCTATGCAGTTCTCAAAATTGATAGGAAATTGCTTCAACAAAACATTTTTGTCCTTACTTGCCCCCGGTTAAAGCCAACAGTATGCTCAGTGCTTTGTAAGAGATGGAGTGCAGATAGTCTTCTAAGGTTCCAGAATTGACCTCAAGTTGTTCCAGGGCAGGTGCAGATTGGATATTAGGGAAAAATTATTCACTGAAAGGGTGAAGCACTGGAACAGGCTCCCCAAGGAAGTGGTGGAATCACCATCCCTGCAAGTGTTCGTAAACATGTGGATGTGGCACTTAGGGACATAGCTTAGCAGCGAACGTGGAGGTGCTAGGTGAAAGGTTGGACTCAATGATCTTAGAGGTCATTTTCAGCCTTAATGATTCTATGTTTCTACAGTCCATACCTCTGCTCATCTTAATTTTTTCCAGAGTGAGGCTTGTCTTACTCAACCCTGATTCCTGTTACCAGTCTGTCCTGTAGTGGTCTCTCAACCCCAGTGTGCAGCAGCTGGGATGACCAGCTCTGCCTCCCAGTTCCCGTGAGCCAAATCTCTGCTGATCCTGGTTAACATATCCCTTCTCTTCGCCTGCCAACTGACTCCAGCTGGTGGAAGGTTCCTGTTTGTTCTTGCCTGGCATTGGCCGCTTATTGCAGGGGATGAGCAGTGGGGAATAGGAAGCCCCTCCAACTTCATGTGTTCTCTGCATCAGCGATGAGGGGAGGAGGCAATCCCTGAACACCCCTTTGCTCTCCTTTTCCATGGAGCTTGACAGCACGGTGAGCAAAGCAGTGACGCTCCCCCAGCCCTGTGGAGTCGGGTCAGCACGCCAGCCTGTCATAATGTGTGTCATACTTTGTTGCTAGTGCAAGTCCCCAGCAAATTATTAACTTCCACCCTCAGAGAGGAAGCGATGTGAGTCAGAAAGGATGGTGCTGAGGTCCATCCTCTTGGAGTACTGTCTTGCGTTCCACCTCTTGCATTGCTCTGTGCCTACACTTGCAATTCAGTTCTAATAATATTAGGAGTGAACATGTCATGCGTGTTACTCAATGAATTAGTCACTAGGAGCGTTTTCACTTGAAGGATTTCAGAAAAGAAAGCCAGTGACAGTAAGAGGAAACATCAATCATACTTTGGTGGTAAGTTGCTAGAAGTACTGTACAATATGTCCCAGCTCACTTCATCACTTTGCCTCCCTCGCAGGGAGGACATAATGGGCTTGGGGTTTTTATACCTCCTGTGAATCTAATAATACTACTGACTGTCTCTTATGTTTTCGTGGGTTTTTTGGTTTTCTTTTTTTTTAACAGGAAATTCCAATGAACTTTGTTGATCCAAAGGAATATGATATTCCAGGCTTAGTGCGTAAGAATCGCTACAAAACAATTCTCCCAAGTAAGTTTCTGCTTTTTAAGTCATGGAGGCAGGGTGGTTTATTCCACATGCTGGAGGGCTTTGCATTTTCCTTTACAGAATGCATGAAGTGTACTGTCACCACAATGTGTTGTCCAAAAGCCATGTTTATGGAACAATGGCTTCAAAGCATAAATCAATTTTCCAAAGGAGTACAGTGCATGAAGAACCAAAATGCTGCTGATCCTCAGGGAAATGTAGATTTTTTAGTTACTAGAATTGCATCATTTGGTGCTGCTTAAAAGTTGTACCCAAGAACTTGGTGTGTTGATTCAGATATTACTTAGGGATTTCTTAGATCAAATTTCTTTTGAAAGACCAAATTCTAGCAACATTATTTTCCTGACTGATATTTTTTCGAATGCAGGCTGAGAATATTGGGAACTGGCCTGATGGCATTAAGATGACATAGAAAATTATTTTTCTTTTCTATTACACTAGTTTTATTTGTAGGCAGGAGTAGGAGTTTTGAGAAACATTTTGGCACAAATTTTTACAAATGTCATCATTTTCCCCTCTCTCATACTTTAAGATACTTTGAAAAGTGATGTGATTGGATGTCATACCTCCTTTCTTTTCTTTTTTTTTCCGCTCTAAGCTGCTGTTGGAAGATGGTACCACCATCCACAGTAGTCTTTTGCAAAATCCAAAGGGTTCAATGTCAGGTTAGCAAATATAAGTGCAGTGAAGTCAAAACTCTCCTCAGCTATACCTGACAGTCAATGAATCTGGATTGGAAATGTTTTCAAAAGAGGGTTTTTTAATGTCTTAGAACTCCAGCAGCTGCAGCCCAATGTGTGAACTCTTTTGATGACTTTGTACTCTACCCCAGACCAGAAGTGTAAAAGCATTTAATCACCTTTCACTATTGCTGTGCTAATGGCTGAGGTGATTCATTCAAGTATTAATTCACTGGTTATGGTGGAATGAGAAGATTGCAAAAGTGGATATTTATTTCAAATGCTCAAGGTGCTGGATCTCTAAGTGGTCTGTATATTCTGAATTCGATATCTTTTCATCACGGCCATATGGGTATCTGCTAGCAGCCACTGTTGTCACTTTGACCTCTTCATCTCGGATAACTGGTTTCTACCCAACCATCTCTCTAAAGGTTAACAACCTTATTCTGGCCTTATTATGATCTGAGGTTTCTTTCTGAATGAACTTTTAGCAACTTTGTCCCTGGCTGTGGCCACGGGATGGCTTGATATTGCTGAGGAAAGGAGAGGGCTGAGTGCTCGCTCTTATCCCACTGCCTCCATTCCACAGGGCTTGGTGCTGGCAGTAAAGAGGGGTAGCAAGGAGAGGTAAATGTTCTCTTTATGCTTCAAAGCCAGGTATCCCAGTAAACAAAAATCTGGTCTGTCTGAGGACAGCATTTCATGCTGGGTCTGTGTTTGTAGTACTGTAAAAATTACTGTGTGCTTAGTCGTTAATATGATATTGGGTAAAGGCACAATTTTTGCCTAGATTTTATTTTATTCTGCTTTCTAAGCCAGCTGAATTTTTTTATGAAAAAGGCACCCGTGGTTTGTTTTTAATATTATCTTGGTCATATACACTGTTGCTGTTTGCTGAGGCCTCTCGTCAGGCCTCCTCATTGTCAGGAGGATGTTTCTTGTCAGTGGTAACAAACCGGGTAGCACTGATCAAAGTGGATGAACATGGGCCTGTGTCAGTTCCCATTAAAATCAGTGAAACAGCCATTGGCTTCAGAGGGAATTGGACTGAACTTCTTAAGTGGAATAATGTTTTCTTTTGTCACCTTATTAGAACAAGAATAATGCTTCATAAACAGCCTCAATGAAGGAGACTCAAGTACTGAAGAGACTTAAAATGCAAGAGACTGTTAATATTCTTTAATTTCTCTATAACCATTATATTTGTTAATAGCACATCTTGGAGCTTGGTTCATTGCAAGATGAAACAGGGGGAAAGAGTTATTGTCATCTGGCTTGCCTGGGTGCAAGAAATGCATGTTTATGTTTTGGGAGAAGAGCTTTTTGCTGTCATTTCACGAACAATATTCTAATGTCTTTGAAGCCAGAATGGGTCTGTTGACCTAACAGATTGAGAAATAATTTCCTGGAGCAGAAAACTGCTTTTCCAGAGTCATGCTGAGACACTGACTCTGCAACAGGACCAATTAAGGCAGACTTCAGAGAGTGGGTGAAACTGTCAGAAAGCTACAAATTACCCCAATCATCCTTTCCCTTTTTTAATGGTGACTTTTTAACATGGGGGTTTTCCAAGGCCACTCACATCTGCTGTGATGGCCATGAATGCATGAAAATGTCTCACTGTACAAAATAATCTTGTGTGTCTCTTTCCTCTGAGCAACTGATAAACTGTTCCTTGTATCCTTACACCTTTCAGATCCTCACAGCAGAGTGTGCCTTACCTCAGCTGATCAGGACGACCCCCTCAGCTCTTACATCAATGCTAACTACATCAGGGTAAGAGCTCCGTAGCCCGGTGTGTCCGCCCAGCCTCTGTCAGCCACTGTTAATGTAAACAGAATTGCAACATACATTGGCTTTTGAAGGCATCCTAGCTGATTTGATTGCTCTTCTCTCCTGCTTACATTAGCTGAAACCCAAATCTCAAAGTGCACCTGTACAGATTCAGACCAGACAGAAACATTCTTCTGCAGTTCTTGATGCAAATTCCTTGTCAGCTGGCCTAACCAAGGCACTGGATAATCAGCCTGAATAAGGCTCATGACCTAGCCAGAGTCACCTCAAGGCTGTTGGACACTCTTTGCTGGAATTACGTGAGTCCATACTGTGCCTTCGCTCCATGTACACGTGTGCAGGAGAGAGATGGAGAGGAGAGCTGGTGCCACAGAGTCAGCATTTCAACCAGGATAGCTCTCTGTTTTAAAGAGCTAACCGTCAAGGTTGTGGTGGACATCTCTGTTAAAACTGATCTCTTGTTGTTTGGTTGGCAGGGCTATGGAGGAGAGGAGAAGGTGTATATTGCTACTCAGGGACCGATAGTTAATACTGTCACTGACTTCTGGAGAATGGTGTGGCAGGAGCGCTCTCCCATCATTGTCATGATCACCAATATTGAAGAGATGAATGAGGTAATGCTGTTACATCCAGTCCGGATTTTTATCTGTACTCTAGAAGCTATTTTCAGCATAGACACTAAGCCAGCAAACAGAGGTTAGTTCAGTGGCCTGTGCAATCAGAGCCAGCATTAAATTCTTCAGGCTCAGAGAAGACGTGGGCTTCTCTTTCAATTCGGCTTACTGTAAGTCCTGTTTTGCTGTCTGACTTCTCCTGCTGTTGGGTTTTGCCATTTTCCTCTCCCAGCTGACCTGAAACCTCTCCTAACCCAGCTTTATTTGCAGGCAGCATTTGAAGTTCTCTCTGAAGGAATCAAAAGCAATAGTACCCCATAACTGCTAAGGTTTAATATCTTTAACCAGTAGAGTTGTTGCCGCTTTATCTTGCGTTTATTATGATTTGGTGTCTATGAGCACATTTCATTGAGGAAGTACCTGATTTCTGTATGATAATCGACAACTAGAACTGACTTGGATATCGAGGACCTTCCCCTGAATGTGTCTAGGGAATGCTTATGAAATACTGAAATTAAGATGCTGAAATTTTCTATTTGCCACCTACTTCCAGAAATTAAACTGTCGTGGTGTTTCTGCTAATCCACCTAAAGTGAATTCTTCTTGTTTTTTGCAGTTTATAATACTGCAGCCCTCCAGCTGTTCATTGCTTACCTGCTGAAATCTTTCCCCTGCAGCAGAGCCATGAGAACTTTGTGCCTGGGCTTCAGCTCACAGACAGGTAGCTGAGCTCACATCTGCCTTTACTGGCAGTGTAAAATGTGAGAAGGTGGTCTGGGCATGTGTTGGGCTCTGCATCCTCCCTCACCACTAGCAGGAAGGTTGAGTGGAGATATCCAAACATTGTTTCTTAAGTTGCAGCAGCAGTGTATGTCAGGCTTGTCCTTGAGAGCAGATTAGTAATTTAGGTGAGAGATTTTCCTTTGGAGAAGAAGCTTTAGATGCTTAGAAGCCAAAGAATATGGGCATACATCCAGCATACAGACAGAGTTCTAACAGCTTATCTGCTAGCTGGAAGCTTAGTGCCTATAGTGCATATGCACAAACCTTTAGCTTTTCATACTCATAAAGTAAATAAATTTAACCTTGAACTTCATTGAAAAAAAGACATGAACAAGACTGACACAGAATTATGCTTTGCAAGTTAAAAATGGTCATTTATTACAGCTGGCACCTTGGACATGTCCTGTCAAGGCATTGCTGATGCCCAGCAGAGAATGTTGCTGATCTAAATGCTTTGTTTTCACTAGTGTTTGAAACTTGCATCTGCCTGTATCTGAGCAGCAGCACTGAAGCAATAACTTGCTCATTAATCAAAGTTGCCAGTTTCTGGCACATACAATATTAAAACGTCAGGGCACCAGAATCTTTTGAGGACTTTGAGGTTTAAAGAAGATGCAGAGGAAATACTGGTCCTGAGTGACATATCTGGTGATATTTTCTTCCACTATAGTTTTCATAACAAGATTGTATAAAAGGAATGCCAAATAACCTTTATGACTGAATTGCCTGTTACCTGCACTGACCAAGTGTTTCATCCCTCTTATCAGTCTTGGGAAGCAGTGCACTGCAGCGCTGATGCACTATAGAAGTGGAGCTTGCTACAGCCTGTATATCACAACAGAGCTGCTGAGTTTTTCCTGATACATTTTGTGTCAAAAATTCAATGGTGTCAGCAATCTCAGCCGTAAATACAGGGTCCTTTCATGTAAACGTCTTCTCCATTCACTCCATTTATCTGCAGCACATATATTAATATATGGATAACAGGACTCAAAGTACATAGGTTCAAACCCAAAAGTTTTGTTCAGCAATGATGCTAGTAAGAGAGGTTTTGTGTTCCTCCTCAGTGCAATGACTTCACTAATGTGAGTATTAAAAGCTTTGCACCTCAGCCCTCTGTCACTTCTAATCTGAACTGACTGACAGCCCACAGAAATGAGTGGGCAATCTTACTCCACTCCTTTAAGCAGAGCGATGTCTGTGCTATTGATAGCTGATAGCGCTCTCGACAATTTTTGCAGTGGATTCTTCAGTTTATAAGTAGAGGAAGGAAAAACACAATCTGCATAAATAACTTTACAGAGACACAGTGGGCCACACTCCCAGTGGGTTATTAACCGATGTACCGTGCAGATGGAACAACACTGATTCTCCCACACAAAAATTTTGACTCAGTAGCTTTGCAAGGTACTCTTCTGTTGTTAGTCTTTCTCCTCAAGTGGAATTACATTTGGTGGGGGAGAGCAAAATGATTCAACTTGTTTCCTTCAAGATTGTGTACAGCTGTGTAAAAGAGGAATCTTACAAGCATCATCTTTACTGAGGTTTGTTGAATAGCAGATACCTACTCCCCTGTGATAATGAAATAGCTTCTTGCATTATCACAAGGGAGCCTTTTTCTCAGACTCTGCCTCATTCACGTCATTCCTTGTCCATGAACTAATTTGCACCATCTTGAAATGCCTGTCTCTGCCTTTGCATATTGATTAGTTTAGAGCTACTGCATACAAAACCCACTGTCTTTTTTAGCCCTGCTTCCGGGATAGGAGTGATTACAGATTTTCACTGGCTCGTCTCTAGTGTATCAGTACCACAAATTAGATCTGCAAATGGACAATAGTTTCTGTATTTCTAAGTGTCAGGTTGTGCTGGCTGCATCTCGTACTGTTTTTTGGCAAAGTCAAATGTAGTAGTTCAATCTCTATCACAGCAATTGCTGCCTTTTAGTTCCCTAGCTTTGAAAGATTCTCACTGACAATTTTAAGTGGATTTTGGTACATAATCTATTTCCCCAAACATCCCCAGTCATGTTATTTTGTGCAAAAACATATGCAAATGATCATTTCATATTCAGAGGGCATTGAGTCTTTATAAAAAATAGAAAAGCAGTATTTTGTATTTCTACATCAGTATATATGCAGCACAGATATATTGGTAACTAGTGTATATTATACTAATCATTATAATCCTAAGAAAAGGATCAATCTGAAAACACAAGCACATTGCCACCGGTCTCTCTAATGAACCTTCAAAATGCACATCAGTTGCATAAAGATAAATAAGGATGTGTGTATTTAAAAGCATTGGTTAGTAATTACTTGATTTGTGCATTTTTAATCAAGCAATCAGGCTATTATGGATGCAGCAAAAATCAGCTGAAATGTGGTCCCTGTTTAGTAAGTGAAAGCTCGTACTTATTATAGAAACAAAATTTATTCATATTCATCTATGCATGTGCTATATTCAATTTCAGAGGAGAAAAAACCCGAGGCTCCCTTGATACCTGCTTAACTGAATTTATTTTATATTGCACACAGAAATGCACAGAATATTGGCCAGAGGAACAGGTCACCTATGAAGGAATAGAAATCACAGTTAACAGAGTCATACAAGCAGACGATTACCGTTTAAGGCTCATCACCCTAAAGGTAAATCATTCCAATGTACTTACAGTAGCTTAGCTGTCTAACCCTATAAATGCAGATGTTCAGGGGGAGCTGTGTAGAAAGCTTCTGCACAGTGCACTGCTGTACAAATACCACTTTTCGTTACTGAAGTCGTCGTAGCTTTGCCCAGTTCACCAGCACGAAGGCTACAGGAAAATAAGCAGTCAGAGGCTTAGGCTGCATGTGTACAGTCTGAAAGCCACCAGGCCAGTTGTAGTAGTACCGGGTTCACTGGGTAAGAAACCAGTGACTCATTCTGTGCCTTTGTCCTCCAGGTTCATTGATCATTTAGAATGAAATGTCAGCTCGCAGAGAGCTTCTTACTTTGCAAGTGTAGTTTTATATACCAGTAACCATTCTGTCATCTTGTGGATAGAAAGTTTTAGCACCGGTTTAAATTTTTTAAGTACTTAGATATTACTTAATCTAAAGTACCAGAGTCCTATTTTACAACTCTTTTCATTGCTATGTTCTAGAATATCAAGCTACATGTTTTAGTAACAGTCTCTTTACATAAACTTCATACATCTTTCATCTGCCAGATCTACCCCAACCTCAGTATAACATGAAAATTTCTTTCCAAGCTGAAAAAACTCTCCTTTTATCCAACCAGTTTCAAGTCTCTTCAGTCATATGCTAATGGGCAGAAAGCCAGCATATGACATCCCATGTCTGGATTCAGAGTGCAGAAAGTCTGTCACTCATGCTTTTGGCAAAGGCAGCAAGGAGAAAATCACACTCCCTGTCAAGTGGGAAGTGAAGAATATTTACATGTTGCAGACTTGCAGCT
Organism: Melanocharis versteri; assembly: GCA_013397845.1. Classification (NCBI taxonomy): domain Eukaryota; kingdom Metazoa; phylum Chordata; class Aves; order Passeriformes; family Melanocharitidae; genus Melanocharis; species Melanocharis versteri. The sequence continues at coordinate 801,591 of VZTG01001868.1, read as the reverse complement.
CATCTGGTTTTGCTTTTCAGTTAGACAATGGTTTTGTTTTCAGTATTTGTGGGGCAATGTCTCTTCCCCCCGCCCCCAAATATCAGGATGTGAACTGTTGAGTACTAGAGCTGAAATAAAGATTCCGTTTATTAAGTTACCATTCCCTAGAGCTGTACATTTGTCATGTAATGGCAGTAGCGGAGCAGCAGCTCTGAACCGTGCATATATTAAATGACTTGGTAGTGAAAACTGGAGAAGCCATGAATTGACTTCAGTTTGCCCTCAAACAGGAGTGATCAGAAACACATGATTACTGCATGCTTTACGGAGTGGACTGTCATTTTTCTCTCAGTACAGGGGACATGATTTGTCAAGTTTTAGGAATTTAGATAAAATTCAGGCTACCAGCAAGTCTTGTTTTCCTTCCTCAGAGAAAGCTGCCAGTCTCTAGCCACTGAGTCATGATCTCAGCTACAGCATATGTGATGGTAGACTTCAAACTGTCCATTAAATCTTGCTTCCTCCTAGCTGTTCCCAGGTCTTCTCAGTCTCAAGGAACCATCAATAGAGAATATTTTGTTCAAGTCAAAGCAGAAGTGTACAGAGCCACAGAAATCAGGGTTCTCTAAGCAGAAGCGTAAAACTACTAACACCATAGACAAAACGAAACACATTCAGAATTCATCGTTAGAACTTTGTTTTCTGTTGCTGTCAACTAAATGATTTAGGTAGTGATTCATATTTTGCTTCAGATGACTTTTACTTTTCTCTCAGTGTTATTGACAACATTTTTATTATAATTTTTCACAACTGAGATAAGAATTGGGTGTTCATAACTTCTGTGACTCACACATTCAAAAGCCACTGCATTTCAGAGCAGTGTTGATTGGATTTACTGTAGTGAGCTGGAGTGCTATTCATGACAACCAGTTATGCTCTCTTAAACAAAGTATTTTCTCCCTGGATAAATAACCTGAAGCCAGACTCTGAGCTATGATAGCAGGACTCTTTTTTTCCTGAAGTGAGCTAGACATAGCCTTAAGGATCCTATGGCTATGCTCCAGTGAGCACTTTAACCCCAGTGTAAGATGGAACAGCATCTCAATGAAGCCGAGCCTTGCTTTGTCCAGCTCTCTTGTTCCGACCCTTGTGCCATCTCCCATGTGCCCTCACAAGTGTTTGTGTCTGTGGGCCAAGCCAAAGGGAGAAACTGATCGATCCATCTGGAAATTAATCCATCTCAAGAAAGGAAGAAGATCTAACGTGATTGCTTTCCCAATTTAGTTTGCTGTGAAGCTGTACAAAAGCTCTGTCATCCGAAGAGAAGGATGGAAAATGGCACAACCACAGAGCACTCTTAGTACCCAGTGATTGACAAGCACAGGGAGGGACTTGGGAGTATAGATGACAAATTATTTTCAGATTTTTGTGCCTTGTTCTTCAGAAAGAGTGAAATTTGTCTTTTTTTTTTTTCCTCTCTCTTCGACTCAGCCAGCCATGTGTTGATGGGAGGGTTATGGAAGCTAACACTTCTGTTCTTGGACCTTTTGCAAACATTTACTTTGCCCTGTGCCAGCTGGCTTGTGTAATGGCTGCAAGGGTAAGGCCAGTTCCCTGGGCACCATGTTACTATTTTGCACCTTTAGAAATCAGACAGAAGGATATCACTTTGAACACACAAAATCAGAAGCTCACAGTGCTACTTGGCACTCCGGAAAGGAAACAGCAGATTTGCTATATTCATAACCATGCTGAGACCGAGAATCAGAATTTATGTCTCTCAGAAAGACCTGGACTGCAGCTAGATACAATTCCCACCTTCCATACTGCCTCTGAATTTCTCACCATGTCTAAGAGAAGAGTAGAATTGACAGGAGACCGATATAAGTCTGTCTGTCAGAAGAGATAGAAAAATAAGCTCCCATCTCTCTCCCTCATCTATTTATCTAGCTATCAGAGACAGAGATATGGCTCCTGGCTCTCTGTCTGTCAAATACATTATGAAAGCAATTATGTCACAGGCACAGCTCTGGCTTTGCTGAATGAATCAGTCAAGAGACTGCCTGGAGTGTTTTGCACACAGCTCTTGGCACTAAAAGAGCAGAATGCTTTGCAGGGGGAGGAAATCTGGGTGGGTTTTGGTTTTGTTTTTTTTTTTGTAAGGCAGTTTACTGAAGTGCAGTCATGATATTTGAAGTCCAGATTTCGGTGTTGTGTGTGTGGCTTCCCATTTGGATTTCTGTTCCATTTAGCATTCACATAAGGGTTAGGGTTGGAAGAGACCCGTGGAGGTCATCTGGTCCAACCCACCTGCTAAAGCAAGTTCCCCTAAAGCAGGTTGCTTGGGATTGTGTCCAGGTGAGTTTTGAGTATCCCAGAGAAGGAAACTCCACAACCTTCCTGGGCAGCCTGTTCCAGTGCTTTGTCACCCTCAAAATCTTTTTTCCTCATATTCAGATGGAACTTTGTGTTTCAGATTGTGCCCGTTGCCCTTGTCCTGTAGCCGGGCACTACTGAAAAGAGCCTCGACCCATCCTCTTGGCACCCTCCCTTCAGATACTTAAAGACATTGATAAGGTCCCCTCTCAGCTGTCTCTCCTCCAGACTAAACAGGCCCTGCTCTCTCTAAGTGAGGTGCTCCAGTGCCCTAATCATCTTCATGGCCCTCCACTGGACCCTCTCCAGTAGTGACTTGTCTCTCTTGAGCTGGGGAGCCCAGAATTGGACACAGCTCTCTAGGTGAGGCCTGGGTGTGAACTGCCTTTCCAGGGATGGAACTGAGGCTGACTGGTGTGTAGCCCCCTGGGTCCTCCTTCTTGCCTTCTTTGTGAAGACTGGCGTGGCATTGGCTTTCCTTCAGTCTTCAGGCACCTCTCCCGTTCTGTGTGATCTTTCCAAGATGATGGAGAGTGACTTAGCAGTAACTTCTGCCCGCTCCTTCAGCACTCATGGGTAGATCCCATTGGGGCCAATGGATTTGTGCGTGTCAGGTTTACCTAAATGCTTTCTAACCCAATGCTCATCAACCGAAGAAAAGTTGGCTTTTTCTCAAGAATTTCTTGCCTTCGAGGTCTGGTATTCCTGAGGCCCAGCGCTAGCAATGAAGACTGAAACAAAAAAGGCATTCAGTAACTCCGCCTTCTCTGTATCTTCCACCACCAGGGCTCCCACCTCATTCAGCAGTGGCCTACATTTTCCCTGCTCTTCCTTTTGCTACTGATGCAACTGTAGAAACCCTTCTTGTTGTCCTTGACATCCCTTGCCAGATTTAATTCCAAATGGGCCTTAACCTTTCTTGTCACATCTCTGCGTACTTCGACAGCATTCCTATATTCCTCTCAAGTGCCCTGTCCCTTTTTCCATATTCCATGAACTTCCTTCTTGTGTTTCAGTTTTGCCAGAAGCTTCTTGCTCATCCATGCACAGCTCCTGCCCTCTTTGCATGACTCTTACCCAGAGGGATGCACCGAAATTGAGCTTGGAGGAAGCGACGCTTGGATATTAATGAGCTGTCTTGGATCTCCCATCTTCTAGGGGCCTAACTCAAGGGATTCCTGCAATTTGGACCTCGCAGGAATCAAAGTTATCTCTCCCAAAGTTCAGGCTTGTAATGCTACTTACTGGCCTTGCTTCTTCCGTGTAGGATCCTCCACCATCTCTTGGTCACTGCAGCCAAGGCTGCCCCCAACCTTCACATACCCAACCATGTACTTAATACAAGGTTGCCTCTCCTCGTTGGCTCCTCCACCACCTGTGTGGAAAAGATCTCATCAGTGCTCTGCAGCAATCTCCTGGACTGTGTGCCCCCAGCTGTGTTGTCTTTCCAGCAGATTGATTTAATCCTCTCAGCCTTAAAGGGAAGGCCATGTTTCAGTATCAATTTACAACGAGAAGTTCTTGTAAAACTTTTGTGGTGTTTGTTTTAACTGGATTGCAGAAAGGAGAAGAAGTCAGGAACCTGAAACATTACTGGTACACCTCTTGGCCAGACCAGAAGACACCAGACCAGGCCCCTCCTCTGTTACAGCTAGTACTGGAAGTGGAAGAGGCCATGCAGAGTGCAGAGGAGAAGAATGCCCCAGTGATTGTTCACTGCAGGTAAATAAACGTTGTGTCTGAATCCTGAGGGCTTCTTCGCGTACGGTGACGCAGTGCAGATACAGTCTGCAGCCATCAGTCACACATGTGAAATCTTGCCCAACTGCTTCTGAAATATGCTTGGAACTTCAAAGCTTTAATGACAATGATTTTCTATTACCAAGTGTTGCATTCAGATATAGGATGAGTTGAACATAGAAGCTGGCAGTGGCTCAGTTGCTTGTAAGAATAATTCCATTTCATTTGCCTTACCAGTAATATATGCCTTTAATTATCTTTTAAGGACCAGGTTAGCAAAGATTAGCATATTTTAGGAGAAATTGAGTAGGAAGACACATGCAAGTAGACAAATAATAACATTCAACTTTAAGCATCACACCACCCTGTTTTGTAGATTCCTTCCTTGCTTTTTTTTTAATAAATCATGATTAGGCCAAAGACAATAATTTAAATATAACACATAAATGAAAGAGTGGCAAAGCTGATTACAGCAAGTACTAATCAATAGTCAGGAAATGGATGCAATTGATATTAAAACTGACATATCAGTAAAAATCCCTGGCAAAGATGAAAACTTCTTATATGGAAGGAGCAAAGTCTTTACAGTGGTTTGATGCCTGATGAGAAAATTGTAATTATCAATCTGAGCAGAATAAAAATAGATGAGGATAGATACTTATCTTCTGTCCTCAGAAAGAAGTGGGATGATATACTTCTCATTTGTAGACAAGATGAAGTATGTTCTTTTACACTGCTAACTAGGGAACGTGTTAAGCATCAGCAGCCACTGTTAAATCAGATATGCTGGTTGATTTTCATCCAAGAGTGTTTTAAAAAAGTTGGTTCACACACTCTAAGCCATTAAAGTTTAATATAGATGAATTACAGTTCTTGGAAAATTGGAGAAGTTCCAGAGGTCTAAAAGGAAGCCCTGTTTTGCCAGTGTTTAGAAAGGTTAGATGTGATTACTTGGAAACTACAGTCTGTCCTCAAAACAGTTGTTCCAGGCAAATAGCAGAAAGCCTGATAAGAGATGCAGTTTATCTTGCCAGGGTAATCTTCCATAATTTCAATAACATACATTTTGCCAAATTGATTTTTGTACAGAATTTTGCTTAATTTTGCGTAATGTTTTCTAGGAAACAGCAGATGGTTGCTCTCCAAAAGCCATAGTAAATGGGTATTATACTATGAGAATGTTTTGAAGGAGCCTTTTGGCACAAGTGGTTGGTAGCCTGGTGTCATCAAAGATCCGACTATAAGCTAATATGGAGTAATCACTATTAAAATGCTCGTGTGATACCACATGTCCAGCTTTTTTACCATTGTTTTAAAACAGATGTTGAAAAACTGGGGAGAGTTCAGATAAAAATAAGAAATGGTTTGTAAGAAGGTCCTCTTTGTCCTGGAAATTTGGAAATTTGTGACTCTCTAAGAGCTCCTTGCAGCACTGTGGTATCTGCTGCTGGTTACCATGTCACTCTCGCTTTGCATATTTGTTTTGTCCTCTTGTATGGTGTCATCCCCATGACACAGTAATAATCTGGGGAGAAAAGGGGCATTTTTATTGGAAAAAAAATACTAAGAGACATGGTGATAGGATTATAAAGTGTTCTATGTGGATAATGTGCCACCCTTGGGCAGTCTTGGAGGGATTATGATGCTGTCTCAGCCACCGAGAGACCTGCAGCTTGTCCTGGGACAAGTACTGTTTCCTTTATCTAAAAATGGGTGTTGTTCTCTCCCTTTGCAAAACACTCTGAGGTCTCTGGACAGGAAACAGTATCAGGAGCTGTGTGCTGTGGTCTGTTTGGTTATGGTCAAGTGGAAGATGAAGGACTTGTGGGCAGCTGTGAACCGTGAACTCCAGTGTTGCTTAAACATTTGTTGCCAGTGGTTTTTCATTGTGATTTTCCCACAATGTAAATGAAAGCAGGATTTCCTGTAGTTGTGTCAAGTAATTATTCCTGAGTATGCTCACTTAATTATTTCGTGCATAAGAAGGGCTTCCAGCATTTGCTGGTAGTTCGTTAGGTGATGAGAAGAATCCACAGCTTCTATAGCACTGTGCCTTTGAAAATAAACTCAGTTCTGATCATTAACCAAGGGCTGTATCAGATACAAAGGAGTTCAGGAAAATTCAGAGTAATTTCTTTGATAGTGAATTTGTTGTGTCCTGCTCTAATTCAAATTACTAGATTGTAGATCTGATCAGCAAACGGTATCACACTTACTATACTGCTGTTAGCTCTAATTATTTAACCGAGGGTTGGCGGTTTTTTTACTCTACCTGTGAATGAAAATAACCCTCAAAGAAGCTGTTAGAATTGAGAATTTCAAAGCAAAGTTTGCCTTCAAAGCAAGGCCTGCTGTCAAACCAAATCTTACTAAGAAATGCAGAAGCTTTTTTTCAATGGTTCAGTGAGAGGTTCAACAGCATATTTATTGGGTCAATCAGTCTCCAAGAGTCCGTTTTTAGCACTGCATCTGCAATGTTCACCCTTTCGCTGTGAGTGCCTCACGCTTAATCGTGTCATCCCAGCGAAGTTGGTATCTTTTCCTAGTTATGGCTTTCCATCTGGAAGCACCCAGCTGACGAAGGTTGGGGGGACAAAAGGGATGATGGGCTCTGTGCCGGTTTAGGGGCAGTCGTTTGACAAGAAAGTTCCAAAATCCTTCTGACATCTCCGCTGCCTCTCTCTGCTTTTCCCTTCCTTAGTGCAGGCATCGGGAGGACTGGCTGCTTTATTGCCACAAGTGTTTGCTGTAAACAGCTGAAGAATGAGGGCATAGTTGACATTTTGCGAACAGCCTGCCAGTTACGGTTAGACAGGTAAGAAAGCCTGTTTCCTTTCCAGAAAAATAAAAAAGAAAAATGGTAATATTTCCCCTTATTTAAGGAGAAACAGATAGGGAGAGGGGAAGAACAAACCCAAGTGGAGGCCAAGACAGAACGTTCCTCTGACTTGTAATCTTTGCCTGAGTAGTAAACCTTAATGAACAGCCCTAGAGCTGAGTTAGGTTCACAGCTGGCGTCAAAGTCTGCACAGCTGCCCATCTCCGTGCAGCAAGGGGTGACCTTTTACCAGCTGAGGAGTTGGCCCCATGTTCGTACAGAAGCAAAGGCTCAAAGATCTGCTGCACTTAAGTTCAGAGCCAGAGATCATCCATCACTTCCCTCCCAGGAGGAATAATGAAAATCAGTCTCATATACTGGAGCTGTGAGCCACGGTGGGAGAGACATTGCTTGGGGAGGGAGAGTGCACAGCCTGAAGTGTTTGCAGACATATGAAAGGAGCTGTGAAAATCTCCACAAATTCAATGGTTTCCAGTTAAGCATTTCTTAACACACCACCTTGAGTTTGATTATGAAGTAAACAGACTTGAATTTTGTACCAGAGATGTTATTTTCCCTCTCCCACTGGTTTCAAGTGCCATCAAAACATGTCTCAGTGCTCTCTCTAATGATAATGATAAATGTAGTCGGGGGAAGAGATGTCACGAAAAACATACCAAAGATTTTTCTGAGGGAAAAAAAAGAACCTCAACCCCACGCTGAACTTTATTTCAGAGAAGAAATTATGCTCAGTGGGAGGCAAAAAATGAAATGCTTGCTGCCCTGCTGAGGCTCTGATAGACAGGGACCTGCAGGGGCTTAGAGATTTGGCTATTTCAGTGGATTTTAACCCAGACAAGGGAAGGCTTCTTGAGAAAAAGAAAACCAGAATATGAATAGTGAGTGCTGATTATCCATGGTCCAGTGAAATATCTGTCTGGATGTGAAATATCTTGTCTCTGTGACTAATGTTACACAGGAAAACCTCCACACAAATGAAGGTTGAAGGCGCCTGCTTACAAATGTGTGTGATAGAGCAGGCCAGTTGCAAATACTAGCTTTGAAGGGAGAGGGGAACTGGCAGTCACTTTAAGACTCTGAAGAAGGAATATCGCACTTAAAGGAAACCATAGGGGGAAATGAAGGCTGCAGGAACCTCTGTAGTTGCCATGTAGCTCTCAGGAGTGGGATGGAATAGATAAAAAGCCATTTAAATGTCATGGGGTAAAATACTCAAGATGGAAAGCAGATCACCATCCTTCCTACAGAAAAGCATGATTTCTTCAAGGCCTGAAAAATAGGGCTTGTAGTCTCTTGAAAGTCATGCTGCCGCCCACACTCGTTTTCACTAACTCCCCCCAAAATCTCCTAGAGACTTCAAAAGTAGCGTGAGAGGTTGAAACGGTGTCCAAGCAGCTATAGGAGGGAAAACTGTGCCTCCTCCTCTTGCCTGGTCTTTACTGTCTAGGATGGGAAGGAGTCACCAGGGACTTAGGGAAAGAAGGCTGAATGCAGGCCGGAGCAGATGTGTGAAGGAATGCACCTCCCTGCTTCACACAGAAGTAGAGAGGTTGGCATTAGCTGTGAGAACCACCTTTGAGGTTGCCATGGGTATGGAGAGAATAAATGTGTTTTTCCCTTCATTCCCTCACAAATCCCTTGGAAAAGTTCTGTGCAGTGGGCTTTGCATCAGTGGCCAACAGATGGTCCTAAAATAACCTAGTATGAGTAAGGAGAGGAAGAAATCATTCCTGCATCCTTCCCACAGTGCTGAGAGACATTTGCTGTCATTGCCCATAATGCAACTCAGATTTCAAAGGTTTCTGTGGCAAATAGGGGTGAAAACATTATTCTATGCCAAAGCCTGGACAGCAAGCACATGTCATGGTGTGCATATGTGTGGCAAGGGAGGAAGCCACCACATAGCAGGGAACTGGGTAAAAGGGAAAATAATTTCCTGTGGTCTGAAACTCAGTGGCCACCCTGGTGCTTCTGTTGCTACGACTTCAGGGTGCAAGCCCACTGTTAATGGAATTGCTTGGGGAGAAATTGTCAGATATGACTAATGTTCCTTGTGTGTCACAGTCTGACATAGATATATTTCAGTGCTGTGTGGAGCACAAAGGGACTCAGAAACAGATCAACTGTGAGCTTGTATTAAGTAGAGCAGATGGGGAGGAGATGCTCAGCTAGGAAATATTTTTTTTTAGAAACACAGTGTGTGTTTCTCACCTTTGCTAGTTGATGAGAGGCTGGAGAATAGGTCCCTGCCCTTCCCTGCTCATTGTTAAGTGTTATTTCAAGCAGCTGCCTTAACAAAATAAGTGCAAGGGGCTGAAGGATGAGGTTGTCTTGCCCGCTCATCTCCCTCTTACTGGTTGGGTGGCTGTGTGACCCGTAATGGTTAAGCTGGACCCCATAGAAAAGGTCAGTCCCCAAGGAGGGTGCTAGCAGTCTGCTACCCATTTGGCTCAGAGGAAGCAACTTTTCATTGATGTCCTCTGGTGAGGTTTCTAAGGGAATGCACCACATATGCTCTTCCTCAGACTGACACAGTCTGGTTGGCTCCAGTCACCCATGGCTTCCCATATTCTTCAACCCCACTTGTCATTTCAGCCTCCTTTTGGCACCGTGCTACCGGGATCTGTGCCCCAGCACCAGTGCTGGCACAATTCTGTGTACACTTTGTGTGAGCTTCAGACACAAGTTTTAGTTGTCTTCATAATGGATAATCAAGAGATCATATCACTTTTGATAGGATACTCTTAGCAAAATTTCAAATGTTAGTAGAATCTGCTTAAAATTAATTACTTCATCCTGGTTGTTTTTGTTCATTTCTGTCTCCTCCTGTAGTGCTCATATGTTGGTTAATATGCTACTTGCAGAAATACACAAGCTAATGACACATGGAAAATCAAACTACTTTTGCTCCTGCTTGCATTTCCTTTTAGGTTTTCAGTTTTAAAGAGAACCGTAAAAGCTGAAAAATAAGCTGAACCAAAACAGGTTACTGTGCTGGGGAGTCTTTTGCTATCAAGGTGTTCACAGCAGTCAACTCAATTACAAATCCGAGTTGTCCTTTCTAAAGTAACATTGTGTGTTCCAAAATCCTGCTGGCCGTCCCTAGATCTCTGGTTAACTTGCCAAAAGCACGATGTGGAGTGGCACAGAGGAAAGAATCCTCATTGCAGAATGGGAAAATTGCATCAGTTGTCTGGGCTTGGCCTGGCTCTCTTTGGTCCCAAATTCAGTCCCTAGTGCAGCTGTGAAGTCTTGGATAAGCTACTGCCTCTCTTTATTCCCCTGCTTCCATCTGTCTCTCCAGGGCTTTGGGGTGGGAACTGCTTTTCACAGAATGGTTCTTGGAGTACAGGTGCTCAGTAAATGATGATGGTGATGCTTTCCTGGTGGAGAGCCTCTGCCAAGGAAAATGAACATAAAACCTGTTCCTGTTCTCACTACCTTCTGTTCCTTGCTTAGCAGAGACTTTCAAAACGGAGCTTGAGGTCAGACTTGAAGCTGGTTGCAATCAAGGGGCACTTCTCACTCATTTCAGAAAGCTTTGGAATAGAGCTTTGGTGTGGAGCACAAGCTTCATGTTAGCTGTGCTATTTCCTCATGTGTTTGCAAGTAATAAGACTGCTCTTTCCCTTCCCTTTTTTTCTTGCCTTTCAGGGGAGGAATGATCCAGACTTGTGAACAGTATCAATTTGTCCATCATGTCATGAGCTTGTACGGAAAACAGCTTTCTAGAGCAGCAGAAGAATAAGTATTCATGATATTCCTAAAGGCTAAAGCCAGGAGAACTTTTGACTGCATTCAGATATATTTCAGATCTGATAAGAGACACATGGTAACCTGGCTGTCTTAGCTGGAAAGATACTACTTTACTTTGATATTGCTTTTATGCTCTTGTTTGCATTGACATTTAAGAGCTGAGGTACGCCTTGTCTTAAACATATGTGACAGGACATAATCTTCACCAAAAAAGGCTTATTTATACTGTAAATAGTAATAGTAGCTTCATTTGTTACAAAAGCAAGAAAAAAAATCCAGAAAAAAATCCACTGTCTTCAGTTTGCTATTTTTTAAAAGGTCATTGCTAATATATCCAAATACAGTGTGAAACTTTTTGAATTGTCATGCTGAAATGTGCCGTACGTTGACTAAGCTTGAAAGTAAATTTTTGCCTCTTTCTGATTGTTTTTACATATAAAATTACCGAATACTGTGTGTATCGTAAACCTTCTGAGCCTCTGCATTGAAAGACTCAAGTAGATTCACATTGAAATGATGTTTCACACATCATCTTTGCTTGTTTATTTTTTCTAAAGCAGTCCACAACCAATGTTATCAGAACTAAGGGGGAAACAATATTTTAACGACGTGAGTCAAATTCTTGCCTCGAATTCTTACCAGCAGTGTACCCCAGTATCATGACAGCTGGGTGAATCTGAGTGGACGTTAATCTGAACATAAATGCTTCATGCTTTACCTTTTCTGTGTCAATATTTGGGCATCTTAGTCATCTGGCAAACAGATTGTATTTCTGCAAATAGTTTCTATTTTTACATAGGACACAATCTGAATACAATTTCTCCTGAAATCTGAGATTCAAAATCAGGTGAGGAATTTTTTTAGTTCATCTTTGTTAAAAATCTAACAATAAAATCACTTGTATTCTATGAATTTATACTTGTTTCAAAGCTTTGAGGGTGACCGTGTGTCCAGTGCCTATTAAAATTAATGCAAATCCTATAGGCAGCTTTAAAAAAAAATCAGCGCGAGCTTGTTGGCTGCTTTGTGATAAATTTGCCCTCAAACCAAATTTAGATAATAATTAGCCCATTCTAACCACTGGTCCAGGCAGCAGTGTTTCCTTTTCAGTAATACAGACTGCTGCCTGTGCTTTTTGGTTTAGACTTCTATCGGGCTGGGAAAACTGTAGTTTGTGTTTAAAGCTTAGAGGTGAGCACAAGTTTTAGTACTTCACTGAGCAGAGAAAAATGGAGGTACACAGGATCTTTAACATGAAAGAGGAGTGCTTTGTGAATAGAAGCTCTGATAATCTACTAAAAATATTTTTGCTTCTCTTTATTTGTAACAATAACCAAAACCCACTGCTTCTATTAGTGCAGAAGATTCTGCGAATTTACTGCACTTCCTAATCAGGAGAAGGTAAAGCAGCTCTCAGAACAATAAGGGCTGATCCTGCTCCCACTGATGTTTTGCCATTGACGTCAGCAGGTGCAGGGTAAGGCCTGGAATGTTACGCCTACAACTTCATCACTGTGGGGAAAGTTTCCCAATACTTCAGTACACATCTTTGTGTTTATTCTGTATCCATGAACCTGTAAAAATCCTGTCTGCAGGGTTTGCATGAATGTGTGGCAAAATGTGTTATCTTTAAACCACTTGATTTTATTGCTGTATTTAAAATATTTCCTTCAGTGAGAAGCTAGCAGAAAGAACTGGCATTCTTTTTTAAAATACTGGTGATAGTCATTAAAGAGAGCAATAAACTTAAGCTTTTGAGCATAACATGACTGTTAGTTTTATGTAAATCTTGATAGCTATATTCTGCTCTGTGCTACCAACTTTTTCAAAGGGGTAACGCTATTCCATCTAAGCACTCCGTGAAAATAACAAAATAGCTACTGATACTCTGAATAACATTGAAAGTGGAACTCCCTATGAATGTTTTTCAGCTGCTCAGTGTCCTTACGTGTCAGAACTGACTCAGTGAATAAAACTACTTGCTCTGTCATCAACTTCCCATGCATCTGCTAAAGACTATTTGTTGATTGGAGGGCAGTGTGAATATAGGAGGTAAGTTCAACGTATAAGTTACCTCCTGCGCAAGGAGATTTTCTAGAGGAGAATAGCTTTATGGCAAACAAGGTATAAAGGGCTCTAAGATACTGACCTTGAGGTCCTTGCACAGATCCTCAGCAGGTGTTAGTTGGCAGTGCTTCACTGGCTTGAGTAGAAGTGAATTATTTACACCAATGAAGGAAATCTGGCCTGTCACACATTCTACATGTGTGGAATGTCCTGAGGGTGTGGTTGTTGATGAAATCAGGTTGTTTGGCATCATTTCACTGCTACAAAGCACATGTCAGCCTCGTTGCATGGTCTGGTGATGAGGGCTGCACTGCTGCCACCTCATACCAGGCAAGAGCAATACCACTTGGTCAGGATCAAAATATTCAAATGCCTCTCAGAACGTTATTTTTGTCTGACGGATTTGGAGCTAATCCTCCTATTTACTCTTTGGCCTTATCATAATTAACATATTTCTGTCTCTTTTTTTCTTTATTTTTTTTTAATAGAATTTGAGATCTGAAGGACCTTTTATCAGCTGTTCTGATCTCTTCTGGCAGCAGAGGTAGTCTTAAGAAGTGCTTAAGATTAGCAGAAAGGAGCTCTGGCCGTGTGCAAGCACTTGAGATGAGTGGGGCTGCTGCTTCTGTAATCAGTGTGTTTGAAACTGAGCTGATAATAGGAGCTAAGCTAAGCTATGTCTCTTGCTAGATTTGTCTTTTTACTCTTTCTCTATTAAATGAAAATTCCATGCATACTTCATCCACTCTCTCCTGCTCACTGCCCGGGACTCTTTGTACCAGAGACCACAGCATTAGTACCTACGACACAGTTGTTTCCCAGAGGACTGAATTCCTCTCTCCAGGTGGGTAACCATATAACAAACATGAGATGATTTTATTTAGAACCAAATGTAATGCCTTCTGTTTGATAAGCTTTTTCACACTTTGAAGAGGACAGAGCCTTGCTCAGTGCCTCGGTTGCTTGCTGATCGTTTGGTCGATGGGCACCACACTTAAGCAGTTTTATCCTATTTCTGTCCTGGTAACAGACTAATGGCACATTCTGTCCTCACGCAGGTAGTCTGAGATCAGCAGATACCAAAGTTATGTAGAAACAAAAACTAAGATTGTACTTCAGTGTAAGAGCTGTCCCCAGATAAAGCACGACTCGCTCTCTGAAGGATCAAGATGAAGATGACTTGGTCAAATTATTCTTAAATGTCAACTACCTAGTAGTCATGTAGGGAAGAGAACTGCATTTCTTCCAAGACTTTCGAAAGTATGTATTTATTCTGGATTTTTCCTCTATAATTAGTTTATTTGGAAAAATCTTAACATGTGAATTTGCAGTTGCAAAATGGACTTGAGAACGAAGACAGGACAAAACAGGACCTTGGTTCCTGTCACTTCCCTGCTATCTCTTCAGTGTAGGAATCATGCAGCTTGCACATAGATGATCATGCTTTATAGATTTGCTATGGAGAAAAAACAAAACACTTTTTCTGAAGTCTCTGGGGATGACCTTGTTTCTTCTGCTAAGTCTGTAGATGCGCATTTCCTGGTGTCTGCAAGAGTGACTGTCACCTTAGGATAAAGTAGAGCAGCTCAGGGAAGCTTTTTTCCTGCAAGTTAAAAAAAAAATCTCCATTCAAAAGCACGGAAGAAATATGTGAATGAAAGCAGCATTTGCAGCTTTGTGCGTAAGGTACAGGCAGTCAAAGAACTGCATGCTCTAGGCAGCACAGAGATTGATTTCTAGTGTCTCAAAGTGAATTTCACATATTCACAAAGAAGTTAATTTCTTCAATTACATGCAAGGAAAGAGAAGAATCCACTCTCATTTGAGCACTGATAGAGATCAGGCTCCAGCACCTGAATAGAACAGATGCTATGTTCTTGTGGCGTGGTGTGAAAGTCACAGAAGGGGTTATGATGAGACCTGCCCAAGTTTGTGGGCCACGTAATCCCCAGCAGGGCAGCAGTGTCAGGTTTACTCAGATGATAGCAAAGCTGAATGGAAAGACAGACTGAATTATTTACTCAGAATTAAAAGCCATGTTGGCACCAGAGCTGGCAATATGGCTCTGAACATTTGAGAACATGAAGCTTAAACATTCTGGCAAAAGACTTGGGTATTGCAATTCCTGGCCCTTTCTCTCTGCTGGACCATGCTACTCAACTTGTGTTCCCTATTGGTTTTTATCTCTTACCTGCCTGTTGCTGCTTATATTTAAACAGAATTAAATAAGTCACTGTATTGCACTTCTTTTAATCCAATATGTTGCTAGCCAGTGTTTTCCAGAAATCATCTCTTTCCTTGGAGAGAGCTCGTCTTTCTAGACACTCTTCAGAGGGCTCAACCTCTTCTGAAAACGTTTTCATCCAAGAATTTTGGGCGTAGAAATCTGCAGTTACGTGCATCTTACTAATGGCGTTTCTCCGTTGAGAAACAGTTGTGTTTGCCTGAGTTAAAGCTTTTTATTATGTCTGACTTTAACTCCCCTAGTCCCAGTAGCAGGTGCAACTTTCCTCTGAAAAGGCAAAGGCAGCATTTCTCTCCAGGGATCAGAGGGGAAAAATGCTGCATGTTTAGCTTGCTTGCCTCTGAAGTGGGCACAAGGAAGCCTGTCAGGAGTTAAGTCAAAACTAATAATGCACAATGGAAACCTCCTTCTGTAAATTACTGCTTCTATGTCAAAAGAAGGAAAGCCGTGTGTGATTGGTTTTACTACATCCACTGTTGTCTTCTTGGTATTTCGGATGTGGTGAGGAATACAGAGAGCAAACACTCAGGCAACAGAAAGGTCAGGGTGTCAGTTTGGATAGGTGGGAGGAATTGGATTGTGTTGGCAGTGTTTTGTTTTTGTTGAGGAAAGCACAACTTCCAGTCCAGAAACCAGGTTTCCCTGTAGCTAAGTTGCGCTCTTGTTCCTGAAGTAGAACAGTGAAGAGATAAGTGAGGGTTGGTTTCTTCATACGTTTATTAAACAAGCAATAAATAACACCTTATCCACTGCACAACGTGACCAGTCCCATTTCCACAGACTTCTGATTTGATCTGTGTTAACAGAACACGAGCTTCCAGACAAGGGAGCACAGAGTGTCTGTCTTGCTGGATTCCTTCTTCAGTCTGTGAAACAGCATATGTTTATTTTGGCTGGCTGTGTGTGGTATTTTTTGCTCACTGGAAAAGCTGACAATGTTTCAGCCTCTGCACTGTTTTTTCTTGCTTTTTTGTTAAACTTTTCACCTTCCTCTTTCTTTCCTAGACTAGCAGAAATCACCTAAAAATCATCAGGAAAAGGTGGTATATTCCTGAAGGGAGATGGAAGGCTGGGGTCTCCATTGCCTTTTCCAGAGTTTACCCGTAGAATTATTCCCATCAGCCTGTAGAAGTTGGCTGGATTTTTATGTTCTTTGGTTTTCTGTGTTTTGCAGAGCATAACCCAAGTGCCTCCTGTACTAGACTCCCTTTTCAGCTGAATTTAACATAAATATGGAGTAGATAACTGCATTCTGTTCCAAACAGAAATCAAGTGTGGTCAGTTAAGCAGTTTATTGCCACTATATCTTGTTAAGCCGTTATTGCAAGCAAGATAGGTAGTTTGTGTCCTGCAGAATGGATAGGTTTTACCCACCTAAAACAATCTCCTGCACTGTGTCAGCAATGCTGTGGTTAACATGAGTAAAGTAAAAAAGAGCTAAATACACAAGCTGAGATCTGTAATTCGTTGCCTCCTTGAGAAGTACCCTTCCCATTGGGAATGAAGTCCTCCATATGAAGAAGTGCGGCAGAATCTTAGACTTATTGAGGAATAGAAGAGAGCTGATCGAAGAATGACCTCTAATCTAAAGTTGTGAACTGATTTTTCTAAAGCACCAAGTCCCTGCTTGAGTAACTGAATGAACTGCCTGGACTTGGAAATGAGAGAAAGTGCTGCATATATAGTTTTAAAATAAACAAAGCCAAAGCCTGGAGGTGTGAAAGCAGCACTGGGGAATGACTTAAACATCAAAGCAGGGTTTTTTGAATGTTTAACTTCTCGAAACCTGGACCCACATATTTTGGTTTTAGCATTAAATAAAAGCCCTGATAAATTGTTTCATAGTCTGCCTTTGATCAAAGTTTTGAAATGGTGTCAAAATCAATCATAAGAAAACCTGGGATTGGGGAGGTAATATTTATTTTTAGATAAAAAGTTATCTTTTTGACCTACAGAAGGTTTATTCCTTTTAGCATCATACTTGAAGTTTTATCGTCCTGTTATTCCAAGAACGAGAAGCTGCTGAAGCCAGTGTAAAGGATGTGACAACACAGCCCACAAGAGGCCAGTATGTATTTAAATTCTGAACTACTCAAAGCCGTATTTGTCCAGTGTAAAGGGACCCAGGCATCTTCCTAGGAATGCAACAAGCTGCACAACTTCGTGTGAGCTGAGGGACACAGAAGGGTCAGTAATGGTCGTGAAAGCTCCTGTCCCTTGGTAGGAATGATCAGGTCCTTATCAGCTGGGATAAAAAGGTAAAATTTACATAAACACGTATTCTTAAGAATGTCGTAATACTTGCTATTCTGTGGCTGTGGTCAGGCAGGGTGGAAATTGGCTGTGTGAGTCCAATACCTTTAGACTCATATCTGGTTTGTTTTTCCTTCCCTTCCCTTTTGAAGAAAGGAACATTGTAAAGTACCACTCCGAAGTGTAACTAATTTTCATGTCCGAAAAAGTCTGTGGCCAAGGATGAAAATTTTTATCAGGCAAAAGAAATCGAAGTAAAGGGAATTCCATTTTTGAGGTGGAAGGAGGGACTATAAAGGTGGTTGGCTGACTTTGGAGCCATGTCACCGTAGCTTTTGTAGGATTTGAAAATCCAAATCTGAAGGTATGCAGAACAGTGGAGCAGGTGAGCCAAGCAGCATCCTATATTCCTTCTCATTTTAGCACTGGATGCTGCTGCTGTGGATTTGCCCCACAATGGCTGAGGGCAAGCTACATTCTCTTCAAGGGCCTCTGGGATTATAGGGTGACATCTTGTGTCTTCCTAACCAGCCCAAATCAGTGCTGTCACCAACAGCAATGACCATTGGTACACAGGAGTGAGGGGATGAGAGCAGGACAGTGAGAGAGCGTGGCAGAGGGGGTGAGAACACCTTTGGGCAGACCAGGCATAAGGAGTCAGAACATTTGTGTATCATACAGGCAGCCTGGAGGCAAAAGCCAGCTCAGCATGGAGATCAGGATTTTTATATATTCTAATAAGGAAAAGGATCTCCTTGGGAGGATGTCCAAAACAGCACTTTTGGCATATCTGTAATTCCTGCTGGCAGCAAAGCAAAGTCTCAAGGTCATATGGTCTTAGCATTGGCTTTCCTGTGGGCTTATCTTCCAAGTTGCCATGCATAATCCCAGCTTTATCATTTGTGACCCCAAATCTTGGAAAGGCTTTTGGGTTGATTTTCTTCTGCCCCAAGATCTTTCAGCAGCAGAATAACTGTGTCAGAGGCTACAATTCCTTCCCGTGTCTGTCTTGCCACAGAACACCTTTTAAAACTAGGGAGCTGCAGTTTCTAGATGACTAATACTAATAATAGTCCTCAAGGACTACAATCAAATAGTACAGTTTCCCCAAACTGCCCTACACACATGGACCAATCTTGGACTCTCTTGGCTTAAAGCAGCCTTCTTCCTGTCTTGGCACTGCAGAGAGAACAGTGACACAGCTCCCAGCCACATCCACTGGGAGCAGGGTGTGCACAGACCCGTGTGGGATTCACAAACCCCCCTGTATATGATATACTTAGGAGATCTGGGGACATCCTTGATTAGAAAGAAGTGCAGTGAAATAGTCTAAATAAATAAGATGGAGTAACTCAAGATGGTAGTCAAGTTTCTCTTGATTTTCCTGGTCTAAAATGGAGACATTTTGCTATTAACCACAGAAAAATAACTTGGCTTTAGAGAGGTGTTCTGATGGAGCTTTAGAATTTAGTATTCAGGGACAGCTCCTTACTGGTCAGTTTTTGGAAAAAACAAACAAACTAGTTTTACTTGAACTTAACAAATAGTTAATACTAAAACAAACTAAATTACTTCATTCTGATAGAAAAATCTAGCTCTTTGAAGCTTTCTGCAGTTAAGCAGTTCAAAGCAGAAGGATTTGTCCTAAATTATGGACATTTACTTAGACATAGGGCATGAGCAGCACTGAAGAGTTTAATGCAGTTTGTGCAGGACAGAGTAAGTTCTAATGGGCTTTTTGATACATCCAATTGTGGTGCCTTATTGAATGACATCTGACATCAAAGCACCTTGTAGCACTCCTGCGCAGCAAGGCAGCCCCGTTTTCTCATTGTCTAGGTGACAAGATATATACAGAGAGAGCAAATTACTTGCCCAGAACCCTGCAGAAATTCAGGAAAGAAGCGAGGAGCTGATCAGCAGCCTCCTACAGACAGCTAGAGCTCTTCCTGCTGCACAAACCTTTCTCTCTCAAGAGTTTTAGGCAACGAGCAGTTCTCTGTGTAGCTTGTAGCTTTATGTTTTGGGGCTTCTTGTTGTATCCACTTTTTCCCATTCCTCAGAAATAGATCCTGCAAACAGTACCTTGCTGTTCACTTAATTAACATACCTTTTCCCCAGCCAAAGAAGTTTTCCAGGAAGTCTTCAGCCTTGTTGGAGTCGTGTAGCACGCTGACATGCTCCTTTGAGATCCTTGCTGGAGAAAGCCTTCCTGAATTTGTGGGAAAACCTTGTCCACTGAAAACACCCGAGGGTGAGTAGAAAGTATTTTTTCTGGAAGACCTTTAGCTAGTACATGCCAATAACTGGCTGTATTTCCAGGTGCTCTCAGGTACATTCACTCACCTCATGTAAGGAAATACAAGTCTGTCATCTTCCATAACCAGAAGAGTGGCAAACAAAAAGAGGTGCAAACTGCAGTTACCTATAGCCATCCTCACTGTTTTTAGAGATTTTTCATGGATCAGTCAGATCTGTGGGAAAGCTGCTGTTCGTTTAAGCTCCTGGAAACTTGTCCTTATTGATTTAAATGCAGCAGTTCTTGTTATGCAGAACTCATGGCTGAATGATTTGGCTGGGGCTGGAAGAATGTGACCTTTAATGCATAAGTAAATAAGCCTTTCCATCATGTATAATCTCTCCCATATGACAGATCTGTGACTGTCTAAAGTGACAGAAAGATCATATGAGTCTTTATTTTTTGAGATATATTATCACAAAAAGCCACAAATCATTGCTGTCACTGTGTAGAGAGCTGCTAATGAAAGAATTTCATTCCGGAGTGGTATCTGTGATGGATGTAAAGTTGTAACAAGTACAGTAAGTAAAATAAAGCAAGGTTAATCTAATCTCTTCCATAAAGCAGATGGGAAAAGAAACCATGATTTAAAATAAACTCAAACAGAGAAAGTAACAGGCCCCTGTTCCATTTCATTCATTCATTCATTGATTCCAATGTTTCTTCTTGAATTTTAGGAGACAAAGCAATATTCTGAGCTAAACTGAAAAGCAAACCAAGCCCTAATGTACCATGGAAAAGAGAAAGTGGGTACCAATAGAAGAAGGATCCAGAGTGATTTTGACTGTATTTTTAAGAATCATGTGACATTAGCTAATTTTTTTTTTTATTCCTACACTAGAAGCCAAACAAGAAAAATTTAGGCACTAGAGTATTCCTCAGCAACAATAAAGATGTCCCAGTTTGCAGTCAGCATACTGCAGTTATGCCACTTTCAGGTACGTTATGTATTTGAAATACTGTTTATGTGTGTACAGGGCGGTGTTTCCGATCAACAGAAAAACACCATCAGAGCAAGAACCATTATTTTTGGTACTTAGTTTTGTGTTTGGCATAGTGAGGCCCTAATGCCTCTTGTGGGACATAAAATCATAGAGTGGCCTGGGTTGGAAGGGACCTTAAAGATCATCTTGTTCCAACCCAATTCCGTGGGCAGGGACACTTTTCACTAGAGCAGGTTGCTCAGAGCCCCATCCACCCTGGCCTTGAACACTGCCAGGGATGGGGCACCCACAGCTCCTCTGGGCAGCCTGTTCCAATGCCTCACCACCCTTATAATAAAGATTTTTTCCCTAATATCTAATGTAAACCTAATCTCTTTCAGTTTGAAGCCAACCCCCCTTGTCCTGTCACTATGTTACTGCACTTGTAAATAGTCTTGCCTCATCTTTCTTGTAGGCTCCCTTCCGGTACTGGAAGGCCACAATTAGGTCACCCCAAAGCCTTTTCCACGCTGAACAGTCCAAATTCTCTCAGATTTCCTCACAGGAGAGGTGCTCCATCCCTCTAATTAACTTGGTGGCCTCCTCTGGACTCAGCAGGTCAATGTCCTTCCTTCGAGTGTCATTCAGGCAAAACCAATGCAAAATCTTATTAATTCATAGTATTATTCAGGACGCATATCCCAGTTCATCCCTGTTTAATTTGTGATGTCCTGTGTTTGCAAAAGTACTGCCCTTCCTCTGTTCTTTTGCTTCCCTTGCTCTGTCCCTCTCTCTCCTCTTTCCTTAATTCTTAGTTCACCCTAATTCACCTCTTCTCTCAGGCGGTCCTTTGTTTGCAAATCTACCAGTCAGGCCAGGTCAAACTCATCTTCTTTTCCTAAAGTACTTCAGAGTCTTAAGTCCAACAGCATTCATTCACCCTTCTCTGGTTTCTGTATTTCTCATGCAGTGCAGGGGGAATACTCACTGCCAGTGCAGAGCACCAGAATAAAAGGATGTCTCTGAGAAGAAAGGTGGCTTCATTTTTCTGCCGTAGGCCAAGAATGCACCTGATCTAAAATACATCACTATCAGTGGAAAGACTTCTGTCTGTCTCTGCGGCTTTAGGAAGACTGTGAGGAACCTCTAGGGATGAGGGAGAATTGGATTTGGCCTCAAAATTTCTGCCCTCATAGATTCTGGGTTTTCAACAGGTTAGTTTCTTTAGTGATTAGAAAGCCACTGATGCAAACACAAATAAAAAGAGGAATTCACTGATGCATTTGTCATACCCACTCCCTACCAGCCCAGCCTACTGGGAGGTTTTGCTTATCGTTTCTCTATGGTTTCTCTATGGTTTTTTTCTCTTTCCAATCTGAATGCTGCTCCTGAGATGACACAGATAACTACAAGTCTGCAGTGTCCTGTACCTACACTGATGCCATCTGCACAGTGTTCTTGATCATGACTAAAGATAAGCTCTGGAGGTCTGGCTTGACTATTGCTAGGCCAGTTACTAACAACCAAGCTTGTAAGAATTTTGAAGTTAGACAAAGGGCAGATTTGCTGCAAGTAGAGGGAGGTGAATCAGGATGGAGGAATCTACCCCCTGCTGACTTTGAGCTCTGTGGCTCTTGCCCTCTGAGCCTACTGCACGAAAAGAAGGATGTGTTTGCACAGGTGCAAGCATTGTGCTTCTTATGGAGGAGAACCTTTGTATTCCCTGAAAAAAAATAACACAAAGCATATAGGTTTGAAATATATGCCATGCATCTCCAGTGGGAATGGGGCAGACCTAGGCACCTACAGTTTTCTGTGGCTGATGGGAAACTCTGTTGTGCAGAGGGAGATAGGTAGTGTTTGTTCTCAGACCCATGAGGTTCTTTGTACAATGCCAACATCAACTGCAGACAAACAAAATTTGAGGGTCAGAATTGGTGGGCCAAACTGCAGGTATCTTTTCTTACATGTCTCTGCAACATTCGTGATTCACTGGTCTTTTTAGGCTCCAACAGAAATCTAACTTGTACAAGTCATAAACCAACCCGCAATTACCACAGCACCCATGTGAAAACACCTTTCAAGAGAGAGCAGATTTCAGTTTGAAGCCTGGTTATTACACATAATAAGCCAAATTCTCCACTGACGTCAGTGTGGAAGGGGTGTGAGTCACTACTGAATTTGGACCAGTTTTAGCAGAGAAGATGGGAATGATAAAATGCTCCTTGGCACTGTCCTTTTAGTGCAGGTGAAATTTGCCCAAACACTGTTGCAGCACTTTGGAATGAGTGGATGGGCCTGGGTATAATGAGAATGATCTTTTTTTCATCTGGATGTGCTTCCTATGACCAGCCAAATGTGTGTCTGTTTTTTGAAATAAAACCAACCACATTTTATGCAGCAAACTTGCATTTAATCAGTGCTGAGTAACAATGATGCTGCCTTACCTTTTATTGCAGCAGGACCAGCTCTTCAATATGAGCTTTGCCATAAGCATCATCTTTTAAGTATAATACTTATCTTTTTGATTAAGCCCTAGGCAGGGCTTGGGCACAGGCTGTTCGGTTGTGTGGTAGATTACCTTATTAAACAAACAAAGAATCCTGTGCCAGGCACTGCAGCATTCTTGGCAGGTAAAGCAGTAATATGGCAGTCATCCTTCAGCCTGTCAGATGGTTCCAGGTATGCTTGCAGATGTCATCTGCAGTTGCCTGAAACTATTTACTTTACACTGACAAGGAGAGAAAAAGGAGCAGAGTTGGGACAGAAAAACTGAACAGAAAAGCGGTGTCTCTGTTGGTAAACAGCTTTGTAGGATTACGTGCAACTTCTAGTAAGAATTATGAGCTGTAGCTAGCTTAATTGTTACTGAAGTTGAAGGAGTGAATTGATCTTTCTGCTACCACTTGAGAAATCAAAAGTATTTCACTGACATTTTGCTATTTAGTGTAAGAATTTGGATATAAAGAACTAAAAATAACAGACTGAATGTTTGTCTTTTTGGTATTTTAACAGGCGTGCTCCCTAACTCCTGACAGAACTGGAACCACTGAAAGTGACTGAACGACAGACAGTGGTGCTTGGAATCCCCCTGGTGAAGAAAGTGCAAAGCTTCACTTAGAAGTTCGATGGGAAAGAGTCGAAGTGGGATGATAAGTATGAATGATGATTCAACTAATGATGGATTGGCCCACACTGTGAAAATAAAGGGTGTTCAGCCCAGTTACTTTAAAGACTCGGGTGTTGAGACTGGAGATCTGGTACAGAACACTCTGCTCTTCATTGATCGTAAGTGATGGAAAGTAAACATCTTTGCACAGTGGGTGGATCAAACGTGAGACAGCAAGGTTTGAGCTGCAAAATCCATACAGCAAAAACACAAAACCCCAGAGCTTGGGCTGACAAAATTGGAATCCACAGTCTCGTAAAGCTAGCATGACAGGCAAGCAGAGGAGCATCAAGACCTCCTTTTCACACTGGAAGTAAAGTCCCAAGCCTGGAATCTGTCTTGCACAGGAGCCCATGTTATATGCTGCAAAGACAAAGACATCTGTTTTGATTTATAAGGTACTTGCTGGTATGTGTCATTTTTTCTTGCCGATCCCTTCCCATTTCCCAGGGGTTCCAATTCAGTTTGTCAGCAGCCTCAAGAACACCCAAGTGAAGAGGAAGGGAAAAGCCTGCCTGGAGTGGGTGCTAACTCCTGAAGGTGTCACCCGGAAGGGGATGAAGAATGGATGAGTGATAGAGAGGTCTCCTGAGTACACCATGAGGCAAAAAGGGGAGAGAGCAGAGCTTACCATTTAATGCTGCTGAGCTGAGTGACTGGGAAGGTTGTACAGTGGTCACAGGATGCACGAGACAGTGACCCTAATGGGCAGTACAGCAGTGACAGTGCAGCTGTGGGAGGTAAGTGAGGGTGACTCAAGAGAGGAAGAGGAGGAGGAATATTTAGTCTTCACACTGTTCTTCAGTGAACTCTCCAATGGAGCAGTGCTGCTTTGCTGTAACACCTAGGAAACCTGTAAAATAACAGTGATCTGCAGTCTTTTTATTGTTTAACATGGAATAAGCTGTTAGTCTGTACCTTCTATTGGTAGTATGAAGGTAATAATGATGGACTTCCCTTTGCTGTTTGAAGTGGTAGAAGCATAAAGCAGTAAATCTTCCATGTAAGTCCTTACACGTGCCAGCTAAAACAGGCTAGTAAAATGTATCGTGTGTTTTATTTTAGTCAAGGTTGCCCTAATGAATTCTTATCCTGATTCTTTAAAGTGACCCATGGGATGTTTGACTGCAGTCTGCTGAGGCCCAGTAGCACAACATGAGGCTGGTAAATATTTAATATCACGTTTGTTTTGTGAATTAATTTTGCAGTAGCATTATTGATGCTGTAAACTTAAGTCTATGATCTTTACAGAAATACACACAGCTGTTAAGAAAGCCAGGAAGAAAAGCTGGAAAGTTTACCTTCATGCTCTCAGCATAGGCTGGAGGATAATTTCAAAGTTAGAGTGTGGATTTTAGAGGCTGTTAGTCTTTGAGACGACTTCTGTTAGATGTGGACCAGCTTTGAACTATGCCCAGGTGCTTTACATTAAAAGCATTTTAAGACCATTTTGGAATGAGCTACATAGGAGGAGGATAAAATGATACCAGTGTATCCTTCACAGGTTCAGTAACAGCTGAGCATTCTGTTGGTATGGTAGGAAGAAACCTTCAGGGGCCAAAAGAAGCTCAGCTGTGAGGGTAGGCAGATTTTCTCACAAGGAGGATGGATCTGCCCTAGTGCCACCCCTGACATGTGTCTCTGTGAGGCTGGTCCTGCATTTTCTGTGTCAGGCTCCTGCAGGATGGGTACCAGGCCTGGTGTCTGAGTGCCTTCTGTGGGCTGTGGCCAGTGTGGTCTGAAGGGACAGTGTGGGGAGAGGCCATCCCTGGTCACTCCTCTGTGACAGAAACCACTTCTGTGGCACAGCCAACCTGGAAGCCGTGTCTGAGCTGCCTCTGATTGCTGTGCACACTGGGATTGTAGTCTGGTGTCTTAGTTGCTGATTCATCTTTGGCCATCAGAGTCCAGGTTCAGATACAAATACTGTGTAGGCAGTAGAGGAAGCATTTGGCTGGTTTGACAGCTCCTCTGGACCAGCTATGGGAATGGAGCAGTGCCAAGGGGCAGTTTTCTGCTTCAGCTTTCGGATTCCTGTAGCTGCATTCCCTTCAGTGAACACACATAAAGGAGGGTAAAAACTACTTAGGAACAGCCTTTTTTCATCCCCCTCTCTTCCCAGGATTTCTTCCAATTTACTAAACTGCTTTCATCCTGTGATCTGTCCATTTTGTTAGGAGATCTCCCTGCTGTTAAACATCTCCTTGGTGTTTGAAGTGCTCTGGTGACAATTCCAAGCAGTTTCTTCTTCATATGCTTCCACAGGGATTTTTTCCAGAGACACATTACCAAATCTGTCAGAGTTTAAGGAGTGTCTGGTTGATGCTTAGTCTTATGGTTTAGTTTTGGGTAGTCCTGCAAGGAGCAGAGAATTGAAATTGATGATCTTTATAGGTCCCTTTCAACTTGAGCTATTCTATGACATTTGCAACCATAAAGAGTGTGATATTCGTACTTTTAACTGGGGATCCTGACAAGCTGTGTTGTCCTGAATGATGCAAAGGTAGAAGGAATATGGCTCAAGAAGGCAAATAGATAAAATGCCCGTGGGATGATCAGTATAATGAAAGGCTGCAAAACCCTAATGGGACTTGGCCTGGTGTTGATGAAGGGCTTCTAACTAAGGACAAACAGATGAACAAATCAGACAAGAACAGATCATACTGTCTCAGTCTTACTAAGTTTTGGCTTTGGATCTTGGCTTTGTCAGAATTTTTCTTCGCAGTCTCCTGTGGAGATGCTTTCACATTTGCTAACCCATTTTCTCAGCCTGTAGGCTTGCACTCTTTCCCACAAGGTTGGCTTCTCACCACCCACTCTTCTCCCTCTCCTGGTCTCTGATTTTCAGAGTGATCAGTAAATGTATGCTCTGCATGCGAATGCACACCCCTCAGTACATACCATGCAGCTCGTCTAGGCAGATGCACAGATCCACGTCATACTGAATTGATTTCGTCCGTGGATCACTTTACCTGAGTAGGAGCCAGAAATCCTGACAGCTTCGACATCTTAGGGCAGGAAACTCTGATCAGAGGATTCAGGGACATGGTTGGAAGTGATGTTCGTTGCAGTGCGTGTTGTTTCCTGCCTCAATCTTTTTGTCAGGTGACAAAGAAGGATTTGGATAATGGAGCAGGGAACCATCCACAAACACATCACTGACAGATAGGAAGAGGAGCAGGGGGGCAGAGTTGCCAGTGGGCGTAGCCACCCCTTGTCCTTCCTGTTCTTTACCTGACATACACAAAGATCTGCACAATCAGTGCTTCACCAGGTCACCTCACCTGGGCCAGTACCATTTTACAGGCTAATCTGTGTGCACAAGCAAAACTTAGAAGTTCAGTGGAAGAAGTTCCTCTTCCTGCTGCTTCTTTGTTGCCCGAGGGGATAAAATCGAACAGTCATACTGGTTCATTCTAGGTCTCTAAGTCAGTGATCAAGAATTTTGGCCTGAGCCTGTACTTCAGACGCTGTTGTCATGAGCAACAAGCGAAACACCTTTTCTGAAACGATGAACAGAACAGAAGACTGCGTCTCGCCCGGCCCTTGGCAGGCAGATGGCGCCAGATGGGCGTTCGGCGTGGCGAAGAGCCTCTTCTGCCGGCTGGACCGGGGCAGCGCGGGTGAGACCGCTGCGGGACGAACGGGAGTGCGGGTGCCGTGTCTGCCGCTCTGAATATCAGACCCGTGCTTCGGTGAAAATACATCCACAGCAAAGCTTTGGTATAGGGAGAGTTGGTTTTCCTGAATGTCCGCAGAGAACTGTGATTTCTAGAACTACACGCTGTGTGACAAAAATAAAAAAAAGGAAAAAAAACCCCAGCAAATACAGGATCACAGAATAGCTCAGGTTGGAAGGGACCTTAAAAATCATCTAGTTCCAATCTTTCGCTAGACCAGGTTGCTCAGACCTCCATCCTTCTTCTGGCCTTGAACACTGTCAGGGATGGGGCATCCCCAGCTTCTCTGGGCAACCTGTTCCAGTGCCTAGACACCCCCACAGTAAAGAATTTCTCCCTAACATCTATTCTAAACCTACTCTCTTTCAGTTTGAAGCCTTTCTCCCTTGTCCTGACACTACATGCCCTAGTGAATAATTTCTCCCCATCTCTCCTGTAGGCTCTCTTCAGGTACCAGAAACCTGTTGGTTTTGTTTTGGGTTTTATTATCTCGTGCAAGACATCCTTATCATGTTCCCATATTGCTCTGTAACAAATGAGAGAGCATTTTCTTTACTAGCAGCACCTAACTTCGATTCTGCTATCTTTATCATGATCTTAGGTACGTATCCCCATGGGACTTTAGGGAGGAACAGCAGAAAGGGCTGCCTCTGGTGTTTCTCAAAACTGAGAAGCTGCCTGGAATTAAATCTCCAGGTCCTGGGGAAGTGAGGGGCTTTGGGGCTTGCTGTTTCACAGAGCTCCCTCTATTTCTGCAGAGGTGAGCGACTAAAGGAGGGCAGGTAACTCACTGGATGAGAAACAGAACCAAATCAGCTGAATCAAACCACGATCAATCAAAACCTAAGACAAAATTTTGAGTGTCCCTAAAGACTTTCACAAAATACCAAATTCTGATAGTAAAAACATGAAGGAGTGTGTGAGGGGCCCAGTTTTGGACCACATTTTCTGGGAACTTGCAGACACAGGATAGATGTCAAGATATATTTGCAGCTGCAGCCTTCAAATGCCTTCTGTTCCTTCCAGATTCTCCAGTTGTTGAAGAGTCTGTCCTTGAGCTTTTTGCTGCACGCAGTGTCACTGTGAAGACCAAATGCAGTGCAAGGTCCCTTCCAAGGCAAAGCCAAAGCCCTAAGTCACATCAAGGACAGTGTGGAGGGGACAGAGGAAGAAAACATGGTGATGGAGAAAGCCAGTGACTTCATTACAACCAAAACCTTGGTGAGAAAAGACAGTGGAGCCATTGTGCTGGATGTGAAAAATCACTGTGTCTGGAGAGGGATGTAGCAACAGGAAAAGGGGCAATGGCTTAAAGGGTACATTTAGATTAACGTTAGGAAGAAATTCCATACTGTGAGGGTGGTGAGGCCCTGGAACAGGTTGCCCAGAGAAGCTGTGGATGTCCCCCCCAAGAAGTGTTTCAGACCAGGTTGAATGGGGCTCTGAGCAACCTAGTCTAGTGGGAGGTGCCCCTGCCCATGGCAGAGGATTGGAAGGAGATGATTTTTAAGGTTCCTTCCAACCAAAACCATTCTGTGAAAAATGAACTTGGTTAGAGAACACTGCTGAACTATCTTTTGGGAGTTATAGTTCTGGTACCTGATGTAGTTGAAGCTGTCTGTGCTTATTGCAGGGGGATTGGACTAGATGAGCTCTAAAAGTCCCAACCCAAACTTTTCTGTGATACCTCTTGTTCCTATATTTGATCCCCAATGAAAGCAATTTTATAGTTCCTATTCCCAAGATCAGAGTGCATCACAGAATACACAAGGCAAACAGCAAGTCTGGCCTATTGAAATGTTTCAGAAAGAAAATCACTAACTTGAAGCAACATGTATAATTTTTCACCTAAAGTTTTGCATTTTTAGCCAAACTTCCTATGGATTAGGGAAGACATTTCTGAGCTGCTCTGTAATGCACTGCAGAAAGAGCTCATTTTCAGAACAAGTGCAATAATCGAAATGCTTAAACATTTGAAGTGACCAAGGGAAGTAGGTGGCAAAGAAATAGTCTTTTAAAAAGTGTTGTGACCATGAATAAATCTAAACACAGAAGTTACCTTACTTGACTTCCTGCTATACCTACATATATTTCTTTATACACACAAATATAAAACATGCACACAATTGGAGTCAATAAATTGCAATTGTTCTGTGCTGATTTGATTTTCCTCTGTGTAGAGCCTCTGAGAGAGGTGTCTCATAGAAGTTGCTTGAGTGGCGTGTTACCCACAAGCAACAGTGAGAGGCCAGAACATTCAGCACCTCTGAAAATCACACCTATGGATTTGGGTGCCTAATTTTGACTGCTTTTTCCTGAATTAGACCAGAACTTACTTGAACAAGTGACTGATTTTGTTGTATCCGTCAGATAGCAGCCGTATGATCCATGCTTAGCACAGCTTGTGCAACACATGGGAGTGTTCCTATCAGCAGCAGCATCTGACTAACGAGACTATTGCTCTTCTTTTTCTGTTAATATTTTGGTTCTTTCTTGGATTCTTTCCTCTGTCTCATTCAAAATGCTGGGATTTCATATTAATTAAATTGCAATCACTCACACTGTTGTCCTGGTTTCAGCTTGGATAGAGTTAATTTTCTTCGTAGTAGCTAGTACAACACTGTGTTTTGGATTTTGTAGCTAAGTAGTGTTTTCTCTTACTAAAGGACTGTTCAGTTTGCCATGCTCTGCCAGTGAGCAGGCGCACAAGAAGCTGGGAGGGAGCATGGCCAGGACAGCTGGCCCAACCTGGCCAGAGGGATATTCGTATAAAATAGATTATCATGCTCAATATATAAACCAGGGAGAATTGGCTGAGGGCTGCCAGTCACTGCTCAGGGACAGGCTGGGCCTCAGTCAGAGGGTGATGAGCAACTGTAGCCATCTCTTGGGTTTTTTTTCTCTCTCTCTCTCTCCTTTTCATCTTCTTGTTTAATCTCAGTCCAAAAGCAATAAGAAAATTAAATCAGTGATCCCTGTGTAACTATTAACACAAGGACACAGAGATTCCCAGCTGGGGGGAATCCAGTATCTGCAAACAGCAGAGATCAACGTGATGAAGGTATTCTGAGGTGTAGGTAGCTTTAGTACTTAAGGTTCACATAGAGGTTTCCAAAGGCCCTAATGTGTGACAAAGAATGTAATTTGTCATACATGTTACTACGTTCATCAGCCCCCCATCAACGCTTTTAAAAGAAGAGAAAACTCCCGTGGGATTCATGAAAGTGTCTTACATTCTTTGATTTTAATACTGGATTTCTAGTTGTAAAGAATCCGTGCCTAGTTCTGAACTGATCGATATCACAGACAAACTCCAGAGGATTCCAGTAGCCTCAGAAATGCTGAAATGGGCAGATTTTACTTTGTGCCAGTTACAGAGACTTCTTTCTCTGTATGATTAAAGCATTTTACAAACAGAAGACTGTCAGATGCCTTCAATAAATAGCCTAAACTATTGATGGAATCCTGTAATAGATACTGAAGTGGGCCTTAGTAGCTGCACATAATTCAGAAAAAAAAACGGCCAAGTGTAGAAGCCAGTATAGCTAAAAAACCAGAGAATTCTATGTAGTAGATGAAAGCCTTGAGGTTAAATAGTTACTCAGATGGGAAAGCATTCAGGCTCCTTTACATCAGAAGACAACACAAAACCAATTTAAAGCCCGGAGCTATGATTCTTCTCCTATTTGAATATTTACATTATCTCACATTAGGCTTAGGAGAGGAGAATACCCTCTGTCCATATGCACCATGTTCCTTATGACCCCTGTGCTCAAATGAGAGCCCTGTATAAAAGCCATTAGCATCAAGTTTGTTATGGCATGCTGCACTGGATGACTTTTTTGGTGCCAGGGGGAAGGTTGTTGCATTTTGGCTGAGAATTTCAGAGCAGGACTTGGATTTGGATGCACAACTCCCTCTTCTTTTGATTAAAAACATACAGCTTTTTTAACAGTCCATCTTCTGCTTTTCTCATCTATTATGGAGGCTGCTGCAAAGCGGGTTAAAGAGCAAAAAGCGAGATTTGTGTTTTTAAAATGACAATTAATTAGGGATACTGTAATCTTTGGCAAATAAACTTGAAGAACGTTAATAGGATCCTGCAAGTCACAAGCACATTCCCTAATCCCAGTCCACATAGCACCTGACTACTTCCCACAGGACTGTAGGAGGGATTTGTTAAACAAGAAGAGACATGAGGGGCTCAAAGTCGTAGAAAACAGGTTGTAGGAAATGTACTGCAGAGCTCCCCAGCCAGCTAGGAAGAGACAGAAGCAAACCTTTAATACTGAACACCTCTTCCGAACACATCTGGAAAATGAGTGGTGGGCAGTGCTCAGAGCGAGCGGATTCCCTGATGAATCTGTGCCAGAATGTTTGAGGTTTTTTTCTTAAATAGCCAGCCTTGTAACAGGGTCTCCATTATGTGCCGTGCTAGGAACCGCATTGCTTTGCTGGACAGAATTTGCTCTGTGTTTATTAAGGCTCTTTTCATACCCCAAAACCCTGCAGGTTTGGTATCTCGAAATGGGACCAGCTCTGTATTCACACCTGCAAGCTGTGGACTCTCCTGCTGTCACAGATCCTTCAGGACTGCTGAAGGTGGTGGATTTTTCAACTCCAGCCTTGGCTTAGCCTGGCAGAGAACCAGACCACAGAGATGTGCTGTCAGGATACACATTAGAGACAAGAGTTGAGGACACCAAAAAGTGCCCAAAATGCACCAAGATCCCTATCTCCAGTACCACTTAGAGTGTGGGAAGCTTGCAGGAGAGACAAGTACTACTTCTGCACCCAAGCAATGAGTGAAGCTGGTATGGGAGAAGCAGTGTTGTTAGAGGAAGGAATTCTAGCAATGTCACCTTCAGGTAAGACCTGCAGTATCCATCTAGCTGGAACTCCTATCTGTCAGCTCTTACTTGCTTTTGTTTTTAACACATACCACATTTTGTAAAGTTTTATCAAAGTCATCTTGCACAAAAAAGCATTTGTCATCACAGCTCTGCTGGGTTTTGTTAAGTTCTCAGATGTTCTGAGAGGTGATGGAGAGCAGCACAAAGTTGTGCAATCCTTGAGCCAAATTTAAATCATTCTGCCATCCTTCTTGCGAAGATGTCCCCTGAGTGAGTGTGTGAGGCAAAATGGTGTAATAGTTGTTTGTTCCACCACATGACTGCTCACATCACACCTCACATATGTCTACAGAGGTCACTGCTGGAATTCTCTGATTCCTGACACAGATTCAGCAGTCTGACTATGGGTTAGGACAGTTGATGCTACAGTAAACAAATCATCATGTTTGAAAAAGCCATTTGCTGTAAATACGTGGTGCTACTGAGACAGGATTATAATCCTTTCAGGCCCTCAGCGAGCACTCAGCGTTCTGGCACCTAAAGTTGAAGTAATATTAGCAGGGGTCATGCTTCAAGTACCCTAATTATGTCTTGAGAATGAAGATATGATTGAGAATGACCTGCCATGAAATCCCCAGATAGCCTACTAATTGAGGTAGCAAAGCATTTAAATTTTTATTGTTTAGAACTTGTTTGCTTAATTATTAATTAGAAAATTCAGGCTTTTTGTCTCAGATACTCCCAGGTGACAAAGCGTGGTGCTGGCTGTCCTCAGTAGCAATAAGGCCAGCAGGAACAGATGATTCATGAGTCATGTTATATAGCACCTATTCCTGGAGAGCAGAAGGACACTCAGCTTTGACTGAGAAAGTCTCAGAAGGCAGCATCCAGGTGACCAATATGAAAAATGGTCATTTCTCTTCTCAGTCTCCACTTTGGAGCTACACAACCCATCCGTGGAGCATGGCTTTGTTACTGTATCTTAAATACAGAAACACCAAAAAATCCCAGAGAGACTGTAGGCTCCAGACAAACTTCTCTGGCAGCATGCAGTACTGTGCTGAAGAGTATGAGAAGTCCTGTAAGAAACAGACATAATGCAAAACTGCTTGTGGCAGGATTTGGACAATAGAATCATCAATTGAGGCACTAGAGCTGCTTTTTCTTTTCTTTTGTTCTCATTCGTGTATTATATGTAAACTACACTTTCTTTGGCACATTTTTTACGTTATTTTTAAATATTCCTGTTCCACCCACCTCACCTGAAATTGTCCTAAGTAGGTGCTCATCAGTAAGCAGTTGATTGCATTGATGTTTCTCTTGTGGTTGCACAGCTATTAAGAGAAGAGCTGACAACATTTTAACCCTTTCACTTACTGCCTTCTGCTGAAACAGTCTGAAGGGCTCTTCTTCCAGTCTCTGATGTGACTCAACAGGCTGAAGAATGACTGTACTTTTCTGTGCAATCTCTCACTCTCTTATTTTTTAAATTTTTCTCTCTGTGTCTGTTTTCTTTTATTCCCACCCACCCAGGTTTGATCTGACTGTGAGGCTGAAGAGCCACATGGTGGTTTGTGCTGGGACAGCACCATGCATTCACACATCTTTTCTGTGAGCTTCTGTGTTGTGTCCTGCCAGAGCAGAAATCCTGCAATGAGTGTTTTCCTGGGCATCTGATGAAATACAGCTGCAGGGTTTTGGAGGCCAGAGTTGTCCTTTGGCCTTTATCACAAGCTGTCACTTTGGTTTAAAAGTTGACTCTTGGAGAAAATTCATGCAGAGCTTCAGGTTCACAAAGTCCTGCATAGCTGCTCACTGCTTTTATGACAAGCCTTTTTATAGGCCTCCCTGTGGTGGTAGAGGGACTTCTGTGCACACAAGTTTGTCGGCTGCACAACCCAGCCCTTCACAGGGGGAGCATCAGTGCTCAACAAACCATAAAACATTGGGAAAACTCTGTGATTCACCATGAGAAGCAGAATTTTTCAAGCATGCAACTACAGTTCGTGTTAGGTGAAGAGAAAATCATTCTTGATTAAACCTTGAGTGACCTGGGGTTGTAAAGATAATGCTTGAGGTCCCAACACTGTCCTGACTGAGGTACAATTTATATTGGCATGGATGTTGAGCTCATTTCTATAGATGCTAACAGCAATTTATGTGCTTTCCTTTTTTTTTTTTTTTAAGCCTGGACTAGTACATGAGCTCAGGCTCCACAGGACCTTGCAGAATGAGCCCCACTGTAAGAAGGTACCTCTCAGTTTAAATTGTACGAGTTGATCTGTATCACACCAGCTGTTTTCCCTCAGCTCTCAAGATGATCAACCTAATGAACTGTAGCATAAGCTTATGTGGAATCTCCCAGGCCACGCTGGCTGTGTGCACTTTGCTGGGGACAAAGCCTGCCAGATTGAAGAAATCTCCAGCATTGGTGTCCTTGAAACATTTTTCTATTGGGCTGATTCAGTACAAGTAGCTCCTGTAGCCACAGACATCCTTGTTATGCATGAAGATGGGGTTTGTTTCTGTTGCTGCCCAGGCCAGGAAGCAGAACTTTATAGCTGTAGTTGTCTTGGCCAGTGCTCGCCACCAGTGGTGTGGCAAAAAGAGGGAGGACAAGAACCATTCCCAGTCCTGATCCACAGCACCGAGTGTTTCTGACCTGTACCACGTTATCCTCAAGAAGAGTTGCAGAGACATCCTTTACAACATCCACCTGCAAGCTGCAGGTACAGTATAGAGAAAACTGGAGCACCTCCATCACCTCGGGGTAGTGACAGGAAGTACTCCTCTGCTGATGGAAATTACACACAATTTCTGCATCAGTACTAGGGTCAGGAAGGTTGGGGTTTTTTTCTTAAAGAAAAAAACCCAAATGCTTCCAATGATACAACCTTTATCCAAAAAAAGGCCGCAGGAGCAATCCAAAATGTTTCCACTCAAGGGGAGAAAGACTCCCTGGTCCGAAAGGACTTTCCTACTTCTTTATTGTGCTTCCCAGCTCCCTCCTTCATGTTAGCTGAGCCAAGCCTGGAAGCAGCATGGCTCAGATCCACAGAATAAGGATGGTACTGCTGGGGCTTTGTTTCCTCTGTCCAATGTGGAGGGAAAGGGTGTAGAAGTTACTGCTCCAGACACTCCCAATGCTACCTTGTTTCTCATGCCATTATTTGAACAGGCAAATCCCCCTAACAGCCCTGACACAACAGTGTCTGTCCCCTCAGCAGCCTGGTGACATCATTTCCACTGCCAGTGGGTCTGTGCCAGCCAAGTGGAGGCAGGCTGGCTTGGCTCCTAAGAGAGACTCCTATTACTGTAATGATCTGCCAGGGTTACAGACCTGTGTACTTGTCATCCCTTCAGAGAATGCTTTTCAAAACTAAAAGCCTTATTTCTTCATCAGAAGGTAATTACAGAGTACAAATTGGCCCTCGGTTCGCTCAGGGTAGAAGAAATCAAGGAAGGAAGTACTTTCCTAGATATACAGTGACTTTGGAAGTGAAACATTTTTGCCCCAGAAAAGGACAGAGGGAGGGAGCCAAACAGAATAAACTAGTACTTAAATGGGTTCATTAATTCTTAGCTTTCCCTGACCATGCAGTAATCTGCAGCTGGCTGAAGGAGTCCCAGACACCGTGACCCTGAACCACAGCTCAGATGCAGAAGACAGCTAGGAGACTTATTATGGTGTCCTGCAGTGTGATGTCAGTACTGACATGTGGTTCACAGGCACAGAGAAGGTCTACAGCAATAAATACACTGTCACAGGCCTGCTCCCAGGGAGGAAATACTTCTGAGTCATTGTCTGCAATGACAGTGGGGACACTGACCCTCTGGATTCACAGGAGCAATGGAACATCTCCAAGCACAGAGGTAAGCGCAAGATTCAAGGTCAAGCTCAGGCTCCCTGTGTGGCCTTGGGTATGTCACTAATCTGCTTTGCACCTCAGGTGCGCACCTGCGGATTAGATACAAAAATGCCTTTTGTCCTGTCCCTTCCATTTGTTGGCAATCTCTTCAGGACCAGGCTTCCTTTTTCTACATATGTACATAGCCCATTACATAGCAGTTTATGCAGAGGCTGTTTAAATTAATATTCAGGACATCTGTGTGCTCAGATACGTGTGCCCATGTCTTGACATAATGGAAGATTGGTGTTACAAGTCATTTGTCTTGTAGCACATTTCCAGTCTGACTGGGATTTGTTCCCTAAATGAGAAGCAAAGAAATCTGTGACACGTAGGAGACTGTGTGACAGTCTTTCCGGACCAGAAGTCCCTGAAAGCACATTAAATTAAATGTTTAGAGGTCATCCTGTCAGGTAAATGCCTTCTTCTTTGTTCAGTTGCTCCCTGCACATGCCTGATCATAACATCAGTGCTCCAAAATCAGCAGTGCTCCCAAACATAACTGAACATGGCCCAGCTTATCAAGTCAAAATGGTGAGTGATCCTTCTGCCCAGTCTGGGGAATTGCAGAATGCAGTGACTCTAAGTGGTGAGATCAAAGACAGACTTTTTGGCTTGGCCTGTGCCTGGTGTAATAAACAATATAGTCATATAAAAGAAACTGTATATTAATACTTATTACTAGATTAGACATATATTTCCTCAGAAGCCTATCCTTGTGCTGCTGTGAGTCTTCTAATCCCATTAATGCCCATTAAGAGTAATGGGCAATGCATTAAATTGACAGAATGAGTGGTCCACTAAAAGGAGTAATGAGGTGTCAAATTGTGTATTTGTATTTACCAATCAGCCTTTCCTGATCAATTAGACCATATGTATGTTACTTTGTCTATGTGTGCAGCTGAGAAAGAGCACCTCCAGTTATTTGGCTGTAGTCGTGTTCTTGTGTGGCAGTGCTCTAGGCCTGGATTTTACAGAGTCTGAAATTACTTCAGGAACTTCTGTGCATGTAGGCAAGTGTAGGAGAGTAGTAAATGGAGGAAAGTTAGGTTGGCTGTGCCTTGCACTACATTCTCTGAACATTCCTTTGATAACAGCCTACCTGTCTTCAGGCAGGACCAGCAGGACACAGATGTGAACTGATTTCCTATTCTTCATTATAAATGGCAAGTCGCAAGGTTTATTTGCATAAACCTGAGAGATGGTAGAAAAACTCTGAAGGAGAATGAGGAGGTAAGATCTTTTCTGAGAATGAGGTCTCATTAGTGAATTTTGCCATACAGTGCTACATTTACAATCCAGGGGATTTACCTGATGGGATCCCATGTCAATGCAACAAGCAGTATTAAGTTCTTCAAGAAATGTGTTTAAATACAGGCTGAAAATGGAAGATTTGCAGTGGACACTGGAAATTAAATTGTGCACACAGTTCCTCTTGATTTCCCTCGAGCATTCTGTAGACTATTAATGCCTCAGAGCAACACCAGCAGAGCAATATCCCTTCCTCTACAAGATCACCTGCTTTGGTTTATAATTGGGTGTAATTTAATCATGCATTTCTAAAGCGCTTTGGGAGCCAAATATCTGAAAGCACTTTACAATTTAATGGCATTAGTGAGAGAAGGCATCGATATATCCCTGTGGAGCAAAAATCTGACACCTTAGTTACAGACCAAGAAACAAAGAAATTAATTGCTTGCTTACAGTTGCATAGCAGATTAATGGGAGAATGAGATTTCCAATTCCTTCACCTCATGCTTTTCAGTTTGTATTTGTTTGCACGTTGAGATACGTATACTGGTCAGATGCCAAGAGAAATGTGGTATATTGTTCATTCTTCCTACGCTCTGGGTTTTCCCTAGTGGGAAGTAAGGTCCAGGTCGTGAAATGTCATACCCAAGCTCTTTAAGATTTGTATTTACGCAGGAGAAGACTGTCTGTGTTGATGGTGAGGTTTTACTAACACTTTTTAGAGACAAGCCCTGGTGCCTCAGGCCTGTTAGCGTCCTCTTAAGGGGGACAAGAGAGAGAAGCTACCAGGCACAGCTTGAAATGAAACTGATACAGCACCAATAATGAGGGACTATATTTGGAAAGATCTTTCAGGGTTATTTTTGTCTGAGATCATTACTTCTGGACAGCCTGCTGACAACTGCTGAGCACACAAACACACCCCACCCAGGGTTTGGTTCTCTCTGCTAATGTGGAAGTAGCTCACAGGGGGTCAGCAGAGGGAAAGGATGTACACACTGGATTTTCTGCTCTGATTTTCAAGCTGATCTGTCTTTGTGTGTACAGTACATGCAACACTTCTTTACTGAAGCCAACAACTGCCCACCCAAAAGACTGAAAGCAATTCCTTATAATTTTTCTAATAATTCCTGTTGTTACCATGTGTCCTACTTCCCATGCACCCTGATACACTCCTCCCTGAGGCCACAGCTGGAGCACAGCTTCCTTGTCCCTAAAATCAGTGGGAGCCTTCTGTGGTTGCCAGCCAGGCTGACGCAAGGACTCCTGATAGCGCTGCTCAGCCAGGTCAGGGAAGGCAGACAGGCCTAAGGGGCACGAGAACAGCTCTCTATCCCCTCGCAGATCTGGTTGCTGGGTAGCACTTACCTTCTGCCTTCCCACACTGAGTTTCTTGAGGTGAGCACTGTCACAGCAGCAACACACCTCTTCAAAGTTATTCCAAGCAGCCTGTTTACAGCAGAGCTGGCTGAGGAACGAGGCTTGCAAAAGCGCTGTATGGGTGAGGTGCTGATTTATACCCAGATTCCTCAGTGCAGCCTATGTCTGCGAGCTCCTAGGGCTCCTCCTTATCTTGACCTGGGCAGTTTCTGGGTAGGGTCTCTCTGCTGCCAGCTGTTTGCAGCTGAGTGAGGTGGGAGAGCAGGGGTCAGAATAAGAGAATGTAAAACTGACTTTAGCAGATAAGGCATTCACATCAAATCGAGCTTAACTGCAGGTTTATTTTTATTATTTTAGGAACTATGTTCTTGATAATTTTAGTTCTGAGAGAGGGGTAATTACTGCCTGGAGTGAGGCACTGTAGGCTGGAGGGCATCATGCCTCATGTGAAAACAAGCACTCTTCATTAGAGTAGTAGCCTTTTCAGACCAGGATTTGAAAGATTTTCTTTAGGGATATTTTTTAGAGACTTCCAGTGGTGTTTACCTGGTGACAGGCTGTCCTAGGGGAAAGGAATAAGGGTGGATCTAAGGGCTGAGCAAATCTGATTATTTGAATAGCTGTGCTGCAGTAGCTGATTCCAGTGATGATTCCACAGGAACTAAACCTCCATCTCAGTTACTCTGAATATATTGGGATGGGTTTACCTCAGCTGGACACCTGGTGCAGACCAAAGCCATTTTATCATTACCCTCCCACAGCTGGACAGGAGAGATGAAATTTAACAAAAGGCTTATGAAACAAGGTGAGGATAGGGAGATCACTCACCAATTAACCATCACAGGCAAAACACACTCAACTTGGGGAATTTATTACCAATCAAATCAGAGTAGGGTAAGGAGAAGTAAACCCCGAAATTTTAAAACATCTTTCCCCAACTCATCCCTTCTTCCTGAGCTTAACTTTACTCTAGAATTCTTTACCACCTTTCCCCCCTGGTGCAGGTAGATGGGGAATGGGGGCTGTGGTCAGTTCATCACACCTTATCTTTGCCCCTCCTTCCTCTGCTCTTGTATGTTCTCACTCCTCTCTTCAGCTGCAATTGCTGTTGCAGTTTCTTCCCCCTTCTCAGAAGTGTTGACACAGAGGCACTTGGACCTGTTGGTTCTGTTGGACACAGGGGAATCTTCCAGCAGCCTCTCACAGAAGCTGCTCCTGCAGTCCCCCCCAGCCACCAAAGGCTTGCCATTGCCAAACCCAATACTTACGTGCTCTTCTATTTCTCTGCTTTAATTGCAGTTTTCAGCTTAGCCATGTTTTTCAGTTTTAGCCCTTTTCTTAATATTTGCAAAAACAAATAGGGCATTGTACCACCTCAGTGAAACACAGCAGCAGCTTTGCTGCTGTTGTAGCTCAGAAGGGGTGAATATAATTTTCCACAGGCTGGGAGGGGGCAGGTTTTGGAGAACACAAAGACTATTAAACCCAAAGTGAATTATTCAGAACAGGACTGAAGTGAACAAGGGGAAATGAGAGTGAAAATGAGAACTCCCTAATTTGAACTGTCACTTCCTACGAAAACTGCGACCAGACAACTTTTTCCTTTATATAGTAGAAAGCCTTATAGAGCTTTAAAACCTTTAAAAATTTTATAAAGCTTTTTATCTGTAACTTTGTGAAACTTGCATTCAAAACATAGGGTTGACTGCACTTATTATGGCACTTAGTCCTTTTCCTTAAGAAAAAGATGGACACAGGGACAGGAAGTTTGCAGAAGTTGAAACACAAGATATAATTAGTGGAACTAGCTGTGCCTGGTCTGGCATGCAGAACAGCATTGTTGTGGCTGTGCAGCTTGTCTTCATGTGGCTCAAAACGCAGCTGCCCTTGGCTTCTGTGGAGGTCAGTTACACCAGGTGGTAGAGTGGGGCATCTGCTCAGCAGGGGCACTTCCAGTGTTTCCATCTTCCTTCCCTCTAGGTGATTTTGTACAGTAGGATGTTAAAGGTGATATTTCTAATGCCCTCTGCTAATGCCTCTTAATGGTAATAAAAGGAGCCAAAGATTGGAGAGAATCCTGCTTCTAAGTCCAAGAAGAGACTTGGATTCTGCCTCCTTTTCTCTAGATAGCCCAGCAGGAGCTCCATCATATTTTAGGCTTCCTTACATCAGATTGTATATAAACACAGAGTAAGCCATATATATGAAATACTTAAATTCTCGCAATACCAAGAAAGCAAATACAGCTTTGCAAATGAGGGTGTCACTTTGTGAAAGAGCTGTCCACAGAAGGTGCAGGAACTTCACTGCTGGTGGCCAAGCCTAGATAAGGGATTACAGAATATCTGAACCACTGAACAGGCTGACAGGTAGATCAATACAAATATACGTACATTGGTGCTGGTTCTTTAAATGTAGTCTGAAATCTTCCAGGAGCCAGCTGTGGAATAAAAACATAGCAGTGGCCAGCCACTCAGACACATTCAGTCTGAGAATATTGTGTCACTTTTGTTCCATCTGGAGCTAGGAAGGAGGTATGAGGAAACAGGATGCTCCTCCCAGCATGCCTCTAAGCTTTTGAAAGGAATTGTAAAAGACCAAATGAAAGGAAGAGGAGAGAATCACCAGCTCTTGCCTCCTGTTAACCCCTTTAGGCTGCCTTGAAAATAATTTGGTTGTATTTCTGCCTGGTACTGATTAATTCTCACATCAGGAACAATTCCACTTCAGAAGGGGAGTATGAAGGAGTCTCCATTAAGCCTGCAAGCAGATCCAGTTAACTGACTGGGAGCACTTACACACACTGCGTTTCTATGCTATAAATCCTTGAAACCTGTTCCACTGGTGACAGATGGCCTGGTTCGGGATTAATGAAACAAAATATCTGTGCCACTGCATCAAACAGCTGAAGAAGCTGGCATCAGATCCCCAACCAGAGAAAAATGTGCAGACTACTCTACTTCTTTCCTCCTGGAAATTTTTCCTGGGGCGAGGGGCGAGAGAGATTTGGCCATTTGTCTGGGACTTCCTGGCAGTGAGCAGTCTTCCTGGAGCAGTCCTGTGCAGCAAGCTCCCTTCCCCCTGGAAGTGTGGACAAATAGCCATTGTATGTGGGACTGGCTGGAGCAGCAAGGGGCAAGCTGGCTCCAAGGATTGGCATCCCAGGGCAGCCAGGATGTGGTGTAACACCTGCCAGGTGCCTGGTTGGTTTGTGTCGGATGTGCTCTGTGGGGTGCATGTGGGTGCTTCTCAGGGTTCCCCAGGTAGGAATGCTGTGGCTGACTGTGACAATCAGGTTCTGTGGGGCACTGAGCAGCTCCAGCACAAATTATGCTGGAGGGTATAACAGTGGCACAAAGCTGCCCACCACAGAAGGGGCTCCGTGCTGAAACAGTCACAGAAACAGAAAATGAGCGAGGAGATGTTGTATCTGCACAGTAAAAAGACCCAGTAAATTAATATTTTTAATTGCTGTTACACACAGAAGAAATGAGAAAAAAAAATTACATTCCAAACAAAGAATTAAAATAGTAAAATCAGCATAAAAATGTGTTAAGAAAAGATCCCAGATCAAGTGGCTGTACTGTATGTGGTGACCTTTACAATCACAGTAAAGAAAGTAAGTGCTAGAAACATTCAGACATGGCAAAGTGCTTGACTCCCCAGAGGAGAGCAGCTGCTTCAGTCACATCTTTCAGTGCACTCTGCCTGGAATGTGTGGGAGAGGGGCTGGAGCAAGAGACCCACACGGGTCCAAGACATACAGATTAGTGTTCAGGACAGACCAGCCTCTCTGCATTCTCAGGCAGGCATAACTGCCACTTACCCGGTGGCATTTGCTTTTTCCTTCCTTTTATTTTTGTGGTTTTGGGGTTTTGTTCTTGTTTTCATTATTGCTTTCTGGTTTTTGAGTTTTATTTAACAAAGCTTCAGGTTCTGCTGGCCTGACCCTGCCAGCACCATAGGCTTGGAGCAAGCCTCCCCAGCTGAATTGGGAGCAAGGCTTGGTCCAGCAGGAACCTGCACCAGCAGGGTCTAGATATATTTATGTTTGTAGTGATTCAGCACCATCGCCCCACGGGCTGGTTTTGGTTTCTTGCTTTTCTTCTGTCAGGAAAAGGTGTCTTTTATTTCCTGATGCTCTGTCTTTTGACTGATCCGAATTGGCCCAGTCATGCTCCCACTGAAGTCTTGGTGGCTCAACCCCTGCATCCTGTGCTTCAGCCTCATTTTTGGGCCACCACACCACTCCAGCGGCTCACCCGACAGCAGCGTAGTGTCACCACAGAAACAATACAAGCCACAGAAGTTTTGGCATTCCTGCCAACTGGCCACCTCTTTTTCATTTGTAGTCTGTCTAGAGTTGTGTATTTTTATTCTTTACAGTAAGAGCAAAAATAAAATAACGTTAAGAAAATTTTCTCCAAACTAAGAAAATGAAAACCCATCAAATATTTCAAAGAAACCATAAAAATTTGCATTGTGTTTGCTTCTGAGTTCATATTAAGATTTTACTGCAGCTGCTTCAAAATTATGGTCCATTTCACATGTACACAGCTCACATTCCTTGGTGTGTAATTCCTTACCTTCATCTGTGTTCGTACAGCAGCTAGTACTACAAGAACTAGGTAGTTTCTAGTTGTGGTCCAGATTTAGATCAGTGAACAGTGGCATTTTTATCCTAGTTGAGAACGTGGTGATGGTTGAGAGCTGTGTTTCTAGATCAGCTTTTGTTCTGGGCCGTAGGACTGGTGGCACAAGCACTTCCTTTGCTACAAAACCTACTGTTACCTTGATTCAGTGAAAAGAAGGGAATTCCAGAAGGATGTGCCGACCTTATTGATTCCATCAAGGCTTTCTCCCTCTGCTGATTTTAAAGCCAGTAAAACTTACAATCAGAGAAATTAAACATCCCTTTGAAAGTTGCCTCATGAAACCCAGCCGACCTTCTGCAGATTGAAGGTTGAACAGAATGACTTCATTTTCTGTTCAAGTTTTTTCAAAAGCCACAGCAGACTGTGAGGCACTCTGTTTTGGCTGGATTATATTTACTCTTGCTAACAGTCAAGACCAGACTGCAAAATTTGGATGCAAGGTTCACATCTAAGAATTTGGTCAAGGCTTTTAGAAGAACTAAAAACCGTGTGCAAAACTGAAATTAGAGAGTTCAGATTTTTAAGCTAAACCCTCCTCAGAGTTCAAGTGTAGCTGAGCCCATCCTGTTAAGCAGCATGAATAAATATTTTGCATTTTCTTTCTATCTGATGCAAATTGAAAAGGCAGTCACACATTCCATGCTTTAAGAGAAGTCCTGCAGATCCCTAAAAGCAATTTTAACATTAAAGTTGGATTATACTTGGGACTTACATAGCACTTTACATCTTCAAAACGCTGTATGAGCATCAGTCCTCACGATATCCTTGTGAGGTAGGTGAGGACTAATATCTCCATTTTAGAATGGGGTGAGGGGCTGGTCC
This sequence comes from Melanocharis versteri, assembly GCA_013397845.1. Lineage (NCBI taxonomy): Eukaryota > Metazoa > Chordata > Aves > Passeriformes > Melanocharitidae > Melanocharis > Melanocharis versteri. The sequence continues at coordinate 757,393 of VZTG01001868.1, read as the reverse complement.
CATGCAGGGATAATTTGGCATAGCACAGGCCCTCACACACCAGATGTGGACCTGGCCCCAGAAAATTTAAGTGACTTACCCAAGGCCACAAAAGGAGCGAGCTTGGATAAAAGGCAGGAGAATAACCCAGGAGGATTTCTGTCGTGAGAAGTCAGCAACTTCCCATCCTCTTCCAAGAACAGTTGTGATGCCTCTGCTCAAAAGACCTCCTGTCTGTATCCAGAAACCAAGCAAAGAGAAAGAGGCACCTGCCACTGAGCTCTACAGTTGCTGTTTGCTTTGATCTGTTTCTTCCAGAACAGCTCCAAAAAATACCACGATAGCAAGATGAAAATGCAGGTGTTAGTGTCAAACTACGGGACTGGAAAATTTTGAAGAGCCACTAAAAACTGCCAAGTTCCTCCTGGGGATTTTATAAACTTGTGTAAAAATATATAAATTACCTCCACTGATGACAACATGAAACCTCCAGCAATCTACTAAAAATCCATGTTAGAGTAATTCTTAAACCAGTCAGCCTTACATGGCTCAATATGGAGGAGTAAGAAGCCAGGTATTCAGCACAGAGTAAGAGTAAAGCTGTTAAAATCCTCTGGCTTTGTTCTTCTTGACCTGCCATTTCTACATGAGCATCACCCTGTGACACAGCCCAGAAGCATTGCTAGCATTTAAAAACAAGTTGCAATTAGCATTGCTTCTCTGACTGACCCTGGGAGTTCTGTGCAAGGAGGATCTGCCGACAGAAAGAGGCTGAAGTAAACGTGCTGCATCTTTTATAGATCCAAATAAAGAGCCAAAGAACCTCCAAGAGGGTGATGACTACAGAAAGTAACCAGGCCACGTGTGTAAGCTCAAGTGACCATAGACAGGGATTGCAGAAGGATGTTTGGATACAGCAGTGTGAAAAGAAAGCCTCTGTGCCTAGCAACAAAAGGAGCTGCTGGGGCCAGGAACACTGCACCACCTGGGAGGCTTCATTCCCTCTGTAACGTTCCTGGGCCAAAGGCTGGGTGCTTCCCAAGGACTGTACTCCTGAAAAGGAGAACAATGGATCAAACCTCAGTTTTACAATGCAAAGAGGCAACAGGAAGGTCCACAAAGGCAGTCTCACAGACAATAACACCATTTGTTACATATGAACACCACTCCTTTTTTTCGCTCTATTTCAAAGTGAAGATTGCCCTTGCTGGGGTTGAGGGAACAGTTTTAATCCCAAGAAAAGTTATTTAACAGACTGCCAGAAACTGTTTAGTGCTTCTCAGGATTTAGGCATCTCAAAATTGTGTTAGATCACAGTCCACAGCAGCTGATCTCTTCCCAGCAGGAAAGCGCCTACAGGAAAACGGTCTCATTCAAGTAATATGGATTAGAAAGAGGAATGCAGAGCCAGAGAGAGATTTTGAAGGTTAAGAGCCTTTGCCGGCAAACCTGCGAGCCAACCAGGACTCTCCTTCGTGTGTTGAGGGCTCTGCCTCGTGTTCCCGGGAAGGCTGAAGCTGTTGCAGCACTGGGATGGAGCCAGTGTGACTGGCTAATGTGTCCCAGCCAGGTCACTCTGGGTGACCTGTTCCAGGACAGCAAGGGAACAACAGCCCACTTGGGCTGCACACGTTTCTGCTGTCCCACGCAGAGACCTCTGCCACCAGAAACTGCACCTCTGATGGCCAGTGGAGAGGAGAGGTCTCCTAATAACCCATCAAGATTCTTTCCTGCAAGTATCCAGTGGCTGATGGTAGAGCAAGACAGCAAAGCAAGTCAAGAAAAAGCACACAGAAAAGCAACTCAGCTATTTTCAGGAAGTTGAAGACTACTTGTTTCTAGAGAGGGGAAAAAAGAGAATCAAAACTCAAGACTTTTAAATAAAGCTTACTTTATCACACAAGCATTTCCCTCAAAGCAAAGGGAAGCTCAGGATGTGGGGGGGCTCCTCTGAAGATCTGCCAGCTAAGGACTGAGTGTGCTGGACTGACCCGTGCCAAGGAGCTGTGACTCAAAGACTGCAGTGTGCTGTTTGCTCACATGCTGGGAGGATGGTGGGGTTCACCCCAAATGCTCGGATTTCCTCTTAGCTGGGTCAGTCTGTTGCAGGAGGAGATTTGCAAACAGCCAAACTGAGTAACAGCGGGTGACATGTGCAGGAAGCTACACTGCAGGGTTCAATCTGTGGCCAGGAGATAAGCAATGCTGATGAATGAAGATGGTTTATGGCTCTAAATTCCCTTAGCTGTTTACTCCAGGCAGGCCCCGATGTGCCAGTGAATGAATACTGACAGTATTACATAACAGCATTAAAGGGAAGGGATTACACGGGGCTGTGCTACCTACAGTGCTTTCCCTCTCCATAATGCAGCTGACCTTTCTGGTCCCTGTCTGAAAAGCAGCAGATGCCTCCACGGGGTCAGGCTGGTTAACCTAGATTTCTGTAATACTGGCTGCATTTGCACTGATGGAGAAGTCAGGGGCAGGCAGTGCCTATTCCCTGCCAGGCACACCAGGTGAGGCTGCAGAGGAGCAGGAGACCCACTCGGCACCTCTCAACACAAGGGAAAAGCTAGCAGGGCTCTATGTGAGTCCATGTGAGTTTGAGAAGGAAGTGGCAGGCGTCCTGAACACAAAGGACAGTGCTTTTCAGGAAGCTCTGCTGAAAAGGGGCTTTCTTAAAAAAACAGAAGTGGTGCAAAGAGGATCGTTTACCACCAGCTGGCAAAACACAGCAATCTACATCCAAAATCAGGGCCTTGATCACAGGAAATACTCACACAAAGATTTGAGATACTGCAGGCAGGAGTACTAAAAGTACTACTGAAAGTGCTACTAAAACTTAATGGGTACATGGGAATATTATTTGTTAGGACATTGGAGAAGAAAGGCATAAAGATTAGATGCCTGTCTGCCATACTAAGGATAATTAGGGCATACACTAAGTAAGACAATGAGTAAGTTCTGCTGTAAAAATCAAAGTTTCTCATGTGCCCATTACAGCTCACTGGTGGCTGCAGGCACCGTGTAACTGTGTGCACGTGGCAAGGGAGAACACTCTGGCCTGGCTAACGAGAGCTCCCTGAAATCCCACCAAACTCCTGCTGTCTACAGTTCTGCCACATTCAGCAATGCTGACTTGCCCCTAGAGACCTGCCCTGGAGCAGTGATCACTGCAATCAAGGCACACAGCACTGCCAGCACGCCTCTTGCTCTGTGCCCTCAGCTTGGGGTTCTGCTTTCATGCTGGTTCTGCTGGGTACTGCCCCACGCGCTGCCATTGACTCCAGAGCTCAGCTCCCAGCTGGATATGCTGTTTTTACTCTCCCTCCAAGCTTCCTCTCAGCAGAGGAATAGCTCCAGTTTGCATACTGAGTTTGTAATGCACAAAAAGAGACAAACATGGGTTAAATAGTTTTTTACCTATGAATTTAGCAGAGATCTGTGCCTGTCTGCCTACAATCGAGAACACGCCTTTTAGCACAGTGCATGGCCAAACCTCCTTTCCACTAGCCCTCCTCTTCCCAGACATTCAGCATCAATTTCAAGACTAACAAGTAAAATGCAGTAGTACAGCACTTCCAAGGAGGAAAAGTTGAATGAGTAACTACTGCAGGGACAGTCTAAGCTTTCTGATGTGGACTCCACACTGAAGTAAGCTGTATTCAGAGAAAGCCATTGAAAAAAAAAGTAATTCCCAAAGGTAATGCTTCAAAGAAGCAAAATCAACATCACCAGTGTGCCTAGAGAAATGGAGATCTCTCTCAGGGGTGAATGCAGCTACAGCACCTGAGATATAACCCATGTGTTCACAGACTATTGGCACTCCACCTAGCTCCTCTTCCTGAAGTCCTCTTCATCTCTGGTCTCTACGGCCGACAGCGCGATCAGCATCTGGGCCGCGTAGTACGTGGCCATGATGATGAGGCGCGAGTAGGGCACGGGGAAGCAGAACTCGTTGAGCGCGATGGTGAGGTCCGACACCATGAAGAGCATGGCGCCCACGCAGGCCGACAGCTTGGTCCACGTCCACAGGTCGTTGCACAGCTGCACGCCCGCCACCGCCCGCCAGCCCATGAAGCCGATCAGGGCGATGTAGACGGCCACCAGGTAGGTGAACGGCCCCGAGAGGTAGGAGTACAGGAAGGCATAGCAGGAGCTGGAAACAACGCCCATCAGCAGGCCGGCTTTGAGGTCCAAAGGCTTCATGCCAAAGGCTGAAGAGTACAGGATGTGTGTGATGGCGAACATCAGCAGACCTGCAGAGAGGCATTGACACAGAAAGCGTGACCTTTCAACAGTGACTGGCGGTTAGTAGCACAAGAAAACATTCTTTGCAGTGTTACCTACCAGTAACACTACCAGTGAGGCCCATACTGACCACCTGGGACCATTTTATTACAAAAATCTGGACATGGGAGATAGCACCAAGCCCTCAACCTAAAAAAAAGCCCCAGCACAACTGCAGCTGCAGCCAAGTGCAGCTCTGCTGTGACAAAAGCCTTTCTGCTGAGCGGCCGGGTGAACTAAGCTGCTGCAGAAGGAACTGAGCTTGTTTTTCAGGTAGTTCCTCTTCCCCTGCTTTGGGTGGAAGGCTGGGAGCAAGGCAGACCAGAGATCACCCGCTCTAACTATCCATAGTATTTTGCTCATAGGTCATGTGTGGAACAGGGAGACTGGAACCACAGCAGTGTAGGAACAAAACGTGACAAAAGACACTTATCCCTCCGAACCCAGACACAAAGCCTGCCCATATTTAGCCACAAACCCAAAGGCACTCGAGGACTAAATCTGGCTTCTACTCCATCTCTGCCCACAGCTGGGAGAAACCTAAGCTGGAAAGAAGCAGCTGGCATATTTCAGGGACTGCACCAGTGTGATTTGCCAACAATTCTATGGCTATTTGCAAGATTCAGATGGACCTTATCAGGAATCAATCAGGGAAAATAAAATGCCGGCTTCCCTTTGAAGTGCAATACCCCTGAGAAATGCCAGATGTGGGTGTTGGAAGGTGCTGCCCGTGTGTTATTCAACTTGCCACTAATCCGTTTGACAAAAATATGTCCCAATGTGTTGGTACAGCTGCTGCCTCCAAGCTGTCATGACGACTGTAGATAATGGGCCACAAACAGAGCCCAGCTCCTTGGGTCTTCTGGTTCCCAGACCCACACATGGTGCAGCTGCAGGCTCTCCAGCTTTATCCTGGCAGGGTTATTAGAGGAGCTGGAAGTTTTCCGGCAGCTCTAAAGCATGAAATGGAGAAAAGGACCTGGGAAGCTGAGTCCTCCAGCAGGACACTCGTTCACATTTAACACGTGATGCGCTGGTGTAAAGGGCAGTCACGAAAACCTGCAGCTGGCCGATGTTGCTTCATCCTTCTACTCTTGTGTTGAGGCAGCTCAAGGAAGTGGAAGTGTCTCCCTGCCTTTGGGGAGGACCAGATCAGACACCCACTGAGAGCTCAGCCATGGTGGGGTGAGAAGGAAATCCACAGGAGGGAAGGGACTGGTGGGGATCTGTTTTGCAGGGTGTGGCTAGAGAAAATGGACAGCGTGAAGGGGAAAGAAGAGAAGCACAAAAGAGGGCAACAAGAAGCTGATGTTTCACAGAGCTATTGCACCTCATGGGCACAGCAATGAAGAAGCTGAGAAGGGATTTGGGATGAGAGCTTTTTATGGGGTTATAGTGCGGGAAAGGTTAGAGCCCAGGGAGGTGGTAAGGAGAAGAAGGATATGTCACCCTAGCAGCAAGGAATGTTTTTTTCCTTCAATAGCATTATATGGAGCATTCTGCAACAGGGAACTGAAGAATGTGTTGTCCTTCATGCAGGCATCTGGCAGCGAGGAGGAGGAGAGGACGGGATACGGCAGGCAAACAGAGCCTGGAAAGGCAGGAGGAGTTTCATGATATGTGGGGAGGCTGGTGACAAACAAGGGAGTCAGCTCCCAGGTTTACTCACTTGACGGCCACAAATCAAGCCAGGAACTGGGGAAACCTGTGATGGCTGCACAGGGAAGGGGGTGCACTTCTCTTGCATTTCTCAGCCTTTATCTTGGTGCTCTCAACCACATCAGGGAGATCAGCCCTTCTCTCTGTCCACTTTCTTCCCCTGGGTTTCCTCAGGCTGGCAATAAGGCCTTTTTGCTAGTGCCTCTCTTCACCAAATGCATAAATCGTTTCTAAGTGCCTGCTATCAAAGGAGGTGGATATTAACACTATAAAGTATCTTCTACATGCAGTAAGACACTAGTCAGGAAGTAACGTGTTATTAGTGGACTGAAACAGCAAAAATGAAAAAAAGTCAAGCGTGCCAGGAGTAGGTTCCCAGGCTCTCACTTCCCTATAAAGTAATGAACAAACGTCCTTTTATAAACTCATTGTCTCAAAAGCTTTTCAAATGAGCCCAGTTTCCAACCCTTTTCAGTCCAAAAACAGCAGAAATTGAATAGAATGTACATTTTTGTCCAGTATTTCCTCTTCTCTCTTGAAACTTCAAATTCCCACAACTGATGACGTCAAAAATATTGTCAGTAACAGCAAGCTGATGACTTTTAAATAGGAGAAAATACATTTTGCAGGCAAAGTGAAGGATGAAGTGGAGCAGTGCACTTTATCTGCTTATATCTGAAATGCAAATATTAACACTTCCCTACAGAAGGTAGTAGCTTAGTGGGCTGAGATTTTCAATATGCTCCAACAGAGCTTTTCTTCTCCTTAAGAAGGAAAAACGTGCCTAAACCTACAAAGCAAAACTTCTCAGTTGTGAGACTAGGGTTGAAAACCCGACTCATTTGCAGATTAAAACGCATCAACCAGGTGCTGAATTGCTGTGACTGGTTAACCTTCCTCTAGCACTAACTTGGAGAGGAAACTCAGAGATATACCAGTTACACGGGAATGGAGAAGCACGGAACAGAGCGTATATGAAAATGGTCATGGGGAGAATTGGGCCTTGAATGTTTTCCAAGCCATAGCTCAAGGAGGCAAAACCAGTTGGGCTGAGGAGACTGAGCCAGGTACTCCTGTTGGGAGGAGGCCCATCACTGGGAATGCCAGCACTCAGCACAGAAGGGATGGCACCTCAGGAAAGCTGGAGCTCCTCATCAACATGCCCAAGGTTCAGCCAGATAGATCCAATCCTCAGGGCCTAATCCAAACCCCACCAAAATCAGTAAACATTTTTACATTAACTTTTCATGGGATGGGGATAAGCCCTTGGGAAGCAGGATTAAAAGCAGATTCAGAGCATTTGGCTTTTCATATCTGGCACTGCACGCACTTCCTTCTCATAAAGAAAGAGCCTGTGGGAATGCCAGAATAAAACTAAATACTAACCTCATGAGAGAGGGGAAAAAATAATCCTTTGACTTTCAGAGCTGACAACAGCACAAGTCAGAAAAGTTCCCTCATCTCATCACATTTTCCAGTGGGAAGTCACAGCAGCCAGTTAATGGTGGGTGTTATGTGAGATCCCTGTGCTGGTTAAATTAACTTCAGAAACCCCACCAGTCAGTTCAGTGAAGGACTCAACTGCTGCTGATTTCTTGTGACAGTCCAAGGCCAGAAGAGCATTGCTGCAGGCAGGTTCAACGTGGCTTTAAATGATTAATCTGAATCATTATGTTCCAGTCTGCAAACTAGCAAAATAAACCAAGCTCGTTTTGCTCTGAGAGATGTGTATCTTTCTGTAGAGAAGACAGACCACTGCGGTAAGGTTTGTCCTTGATCGACCATCATTTAAATGTTTTGCAAAACAGACATGTCTTGTACAACAGGCTGCATGATTCACATTGATGAACCTGCAAGTAGGACAAGATTGCTGCTGCTTTGGTTTCTGTCATCCACTTAATGCCTCCCCCAGGCTATGGGCTTGTCTATCAAAACATAAATGTCCTCTCCACCTGTTCTCCACCAAGGACCTTTGCACAGAATGTTCCATCTCCAATCCGTACAGCAAAGGGCTGACAGATCTCCCTGCAGAGAGATAGGAGGTAAATACTTCCCGTAGCTTCATGGGAGCTAATGAGTGCCACAAGCGTTTCCTTCTCTTCCTCGGGGATTCTGGCATGCCACCTTCTCAACTCCAGCGAGCCCAGATGCTGTGACACAAGCCAGGAAACCAAACCTGACCCAATTACCTCTCTAACCTCAAGAGAAGCTCAAGAGAAAGACTCATCCATGATGTGATTCCTCTAACCATGATGGATTTTAGTCAAGGGATAAGCGCTTCCCAGCACCTGGGGCTTAAGCTGTACATGAATAAACAAAACATGTGGCCCAACAACTCATTACTAAATAAAGAGGGCAACAGCTGGGCACTGTGGCATCCCTTTAGGACTGACACTGTACTCACCATGAATGAAGTAGCCCTGCTCCTGCCAGATGAGAAAGGCGTCTCCCACTGCCGAGAATATGAGTCCTGCTAGGATGCGGCTGGCACTCCGGTGTGACACTAAGAAGTTAATCCCATGAGCCAGAAGGAAAACCCACAGGCAAAAGATGGGCAGACATTTAATGAGGGCACTGAACCAGGAGGGGCTGGAAGTTGGCAGCCAGAGGACAAAATAGACACAAGTGGCTTTAAAGAAGGGGACCAGTTTGGGGCCTTCGCTCTTCACCTAAAGAAAACAAACATTTAAAAAAGATAAATTAATAGGATCATCAGAAGCATCAGTGGAATAAACTTCATAACAGAACTGTCTCCTTCCTTTTGAAAGTTGCCTTTCCATATTCTGTCAGCTGGCAGTGTTCCTACCCCGAGAAATGCCAGTTGAACTTGACCATGATCCTCTGCCCAGACCTTTGTGACCTTCTCTGCTGAAAACACTTCTCAGTTGGCAGGATGGGCTTTGGGTGGTGGATTCGGATGAAGTTTTAGATACCTTTTCTCTTTATTTGTTCCGCTGAATATATTTAGGCCATCAGTCAAACTGCTCTGGTGCTCCTTGTCACCTGTTTTGTGTTTAGACTAAGCCCTTCTATACACCTTTCCTGGAGCTGTGAAAATACTGCACGCCCGGATATATCCCAGCAGCAAACAAGCCAGTTAAGGCACAAATCTTCTCTCCCATTTTCACAAATCCTCCTGCTTAGCCAGTTGCAGATCACCCTGAGGATACAACCTCTCTTCTAACCCATTCTTTCCCCTGCCCTGTAGCCTCATGCCTGGAGCTTGCTGTTGGCATCACGAGCATCAAAACCCAACACATCAACCTTCCAGGTGGGGATGTCACTTCCTCGGCTGACTAATACCAACATCAACCACATGTGGCTTTGTTCCAGCATTACACTAATAATACTGTACCCATATTGCAGGAAATGTTTTGACTCAGGGCTCTACTGTGTAAATGCAGACGCAAAAATGCAGCAGGAGCACGTGGCTACTCATAACAAAGCCACAGCAGGGGCAGGGCGCAGAGCTACAGGCTCCACAAGCTGGGTCTGCTCTTGAAAAACACCTGGCTGAGACCACTCTGCACAGTGATATGTATTGTGTTCACCTGCCCTCCTCTCACATTTCTGCGTTTCAGTGCAGGTGGGGAGAACTCCACATGAGAAACAAAGCTATCATTTTATTTTCTCCTGGACTTCTCCAGGGCCAAAACATGGAGCAAAGGAAAAGACTGTAACTGCTTCCATGTCTGCCTGAGCTATGTCCTGGAGTCTTACAGGAGGCTTGTGCCTCTTGCACCTAAAGCAGTGCAACCCCCAGAGCTCCCCTGCAAGTAGGGGATCATTCTGTCTTCTCATTTCTTTGGTCAATCAAGATTTATTTGCTTCATATCACAGTGACCTCCCACTACTCACAGCCAAAGGACAGAGAAGTCTCCTGCACTGGAGGAGGACACGGGGGAAAATTTAGAGGCATCCAAACTGATTTCACACTGTGAAGTCCAGCTCGTCTTTTTTCTTTTTTTTTTCCCAAATAACTTGGACCTTTTTCTGCTTCCTGCATCATGGGACATTGCCGTGACCAGTGTCCATCTTCCTTTGATGCAGGGTGCCTTGGTGCAGATACCTAGGACAGGTAAAGATTGCACAGGAAATATTCCATGCTTACAGTGCTCAGGTGATAAAGCCTAATCCCATAAAAATTCCGGCGCTTTTACGGGCACAAGCAAATGGAGTCAGGTGGAGCTGGAAGACAGAGGCAGAGGCAGTGGAGGGCATCTTCACGTGCAGTATCTAAAAAGGGAATGCAATCTCTGAAGCAGTGAGGCTATAAATAAAGGGCATCCCAAGAAGACGGTGCCTTCAAAATTTTTCTCACATCTGATGGAAATTTCCCCAGCATATCAGCAGTTTCTTGGCAGTAAGGTATTTCATCATACATTATTCATAGGTGATTGCCAACACAATTTTTAAACAGTCCATTAAACAACCAGGCTACACAATTCCCTAACAAAAGGACATCAGCAAGCCGTTAACTTTCTTGTATTACATGGGGAGCCGTCGTGAGTCCTCTACTTAGGCTGTCTAAATTAATCACAATTCACCACTCCTTGTCTGCGTTCCTTGGGAAAATTCTGGCAGCAAATAGCAAATGAACTTGAAATAAAAGTCATAAAAACCTGTGTAGTCTGCTCACAGTACTGGGGTTGCCTGGGAACTATCAAGTGTTGCAGGGGAAAGAGTGCATAGAAGCATACAGGAGAGTATTTGGGTTAGTAAACATGGGAGGTTTTATTTAATACCTCATATTAACAGAAAAACACCTGCTAGGAGCAGTTACCATTACCATCACAGCTTGCCCTCCCCTGTGTGCACACATGATGAGACAGGTTTTAATTACACTTGTCATTTTCCCCAGGAACCTTGCCTTACTGAAGCTAAGATACACACTTATGCAGAACGATTATGTTTGTTTGGTAAGCTTAAAATTACCTTTTCTCACTATCTGAATGTGAATTTTGCAAGCCCAGACAGCTTTACTTTAGAATAATGGTTTGTATTATTTCCATCCTAATAATAATTGAGGATTTTTTCATGCATAAGAGTTACAGCACCCTCGTGTAAGAATGACCTCATACTTCTAGAAGGGCTACAGGCTTCTCATCATTGCCACTTTATTTCTTTACACTTTTCCTCCAAGTACACTTCAGATGGGTTATTTCTGACCATGCCCTTGCCCGTCACTGAATGCTGCAGCTCACTGGAGCCCCTTTTTTGGCTCTGACCAAGATGAAGGCCCCATGGGTGGCCCTGGAAATACTTTGGAAAAGTCCTCCAAGAAAAACTAAGGCAGAGGGTGAGGTTGGGGATTATCCTCTGTTTGGTCACGTGGCTGAGGCTTGGGAAGAGGTGATGGGGCAATTTGCCACCTGAAGGACAAGTCAAGACTGGTGTTGTTAAACCATGTACCAACATGACTGGAAGCTGTGGCTTGAGGAAAGCCAAGCATATAATCCATGATGGGACTTGCTGTACCACAGGGAAGGGAACATTATTTCTTGGCTGCGTGGATAAATTGGATTAAACCACCCGTCTCCTTTTTCCCTGTGTCTCAGAGACAGAATGTGAGATGGGGCTGCACCATGGGGCTGGAAAAGGAAGCACTTGATGGTGGTGACAAGATCCTTTTTGCTAATGTGTGTGATTGTCATGGCTTTAAGCTGGGTTTCGCCATTTTGTTACAAATTCTATTGCATTTTTCTTCCCAGTTATTTTCTCCTGCCACAGCTAATTTACTCTGTGCTGAAATGCAGTACAGAAAACACCTTGAATGCAAAAACAAAGCACTATTTCCAGGTTTCGAATTTCTAAACTGAGCATAATTAAGGGCTTTTTCTCAACTGCTATGACTAAGTTACTTAGAGACTTTAAAAATTAGTTTGAATTGCTGTAAAGCCACTATCTCTGTCTTTGTAGAATTACAGTAGAAGTATTATTTATTAAATTATCTGTATCCAACCAAATCCAATGAAACCCTTCAAGACTCGGGCAGACTAGGAGGAAGTTGTGTCTTGGCTCTCACCAAGAGACTTTGTGCCAGATGATCTCCAGAGGTCCCTTCCAATCTCAACCATTCTGCGATTCTGTGATCTTCAAACAGAACATGGTGTTGGCACACGCAGCGCTCTGGAGGCTCAGGGCTTGGATATCCACCTCCCTAGGTGTTCACAGGTTTACAGTGTCCCTTCTTGTTCTGTCTGTACTCTTTCTGCTCCGGTTTGAAATACTGCAGTATACGGCCTGTTCTAACTGCTGCAGACACATAACCAAGCCAAAAAATTTACACCTGGCTCCTCTACTCCTGGATAAGCCCCATCCACAGAGGAACAGCTACATTCATAAGACAGTGCCTTGATTTTCTCTAACATTTTGGAGCCAATTGTCTGTATCTATATCACAAGTGGGAAAGCAAATCCAGCTGCCCCAGGGAGAGAGACATCTTCCTCCTGAGGTACAGAAGAACATCAGAAGTTTGTTGCATTGAAATGCTAAAGTTGGACAGAGTTCACTGTTCCTAAGCCTTGCACTGGTCCCAGGAAACAATGTGGAGTATCAACTAATGCTCTTCTCTCTGCAAAGCCCCCTAAATCAGCCTGCAATGAAAATGACTATACAGACACCAGCTGAGTGCCAACCTGCTGTGGGGATATGGCTCACACTCACTGGGCTGTAAAATGCTGCATTCCAGAAAAAGTGCTATAAAAATAATACTCCAGCTATTCCATGGAGCAACGCTTGAGCACAGCTGTGTGCACTGGCCAAAAAAAGCTGGGCTGTTGTTCTCCACCCAGCCCTCCCATCAGCCTTGTACCATTTTGTGTCTGAGCTGCTCCTCCTGGCTTTTGGCATCCAGCATTGTGGATCCTGCCTTGGTTCTGCCCGACTGAGACAACAGCTCTCACCCCCAGTTGTGTGCCAATAAATATTTATTTGGCTTTGTTGCCATGTTTGCTGCCACTGCAAGCCCATGGCCCCCGATTCTCATTGCCCAGAATATGTGGCTCTCTGCAAGGCTCTCCAGCTCCGCTCTCCTGCAGGAGCAAACATGCTCCTGGGGGACAACCGATTGCCTATTGCCATTTGTCAAGGAAGGTACTGGCTTGTACATGTCCCAGGCTGCTCCTGAATAAAATTCTGAAAATAACTGCTTGTTATGGAGGGTGGTGAAGAGTTACTGAACCAGCCAGTCAACCTGCCTGAAATACTGTGTTGGTGCAACATATTTTTGCAATTAATAGGAGGGTTTATGTTTGTGTTGGAGATGCCAGGGGCCAAGCATCCAAGGCAGATGGCTCCTGAACAGGCTCCACATGCTGCAGGAAATTCAGGGTGATAGATACACCCTCCTCCCTTCACGTGGAGACAAGACTGTAGAAGCAAATCTAAAACGTATTCATAAAATAGCAATTAAATCACCCAGAAGATGGTACATGATTTGCCTTTGGGAGAATTTGTGTGCTGATAGTCCTGTCTTCATCATGCTTATGCCATGCAGTGAGCACCCCCCAGCACAACTCAGGGCCTCTGTTTCTCCCACAAGGGTAATGCAGTGAAACTCAGCTCATGCTCAGCTCTGCAGTCAGACCTGTTTGCAAGGGGTCAAAAAATCATGGTTTTGTCTGACGGGAGCCTCTGTTGTTCAGCACAAGCCAAAAGTAACAGGACTCTGTCTGAACACTTCCAGCCTGCAAAAGGACCATCCTCCCAGCTCAGACACATGAGTGTCCAAGGCAGCTCTTCCACCCTCAGGGTCTCTTCAACTCCCGCAAAACAGGGCTGATTTTTTGGCTTCCATCAGCAGCCTGGGTACTTACTTTTCCACCTCAGTTAAGCAAAGTAAGGTCCAGCTGTACTTCCAACCTTTGCTCCACAACAGACTAACACAGGGTTGAGAGCTAGAAATACTTGACTTCTTTTTCTTAAGACCAAGCTATGGCTATTTGCCAGAAAAATACAATTAAAAAATTGGCACGGGCCCTCACAGTTCTTGGGTGGTGAATTCAGCAATATTGCTGCACAAATTCTTGGCGCCAGAAAAGTCGCCCTTTGATGGAGGCACAGAGGAGCAGGGAGTGGGTGAGGATCAATCAAACTGGCATCTAACAAGGGCCCCTGTGCATGGCTGGGCTGCTCCAGACACAGCTGCATGCAGGAACAAGAACCACAACAAAACTTATTTTCACCACCAAGCCAAAATGCTGCCCAACTTGCAGTCATATTAACACTCAACCTAATCTCTTAACCACGGAAGGGATGAAAACCTGTCAGCACCGAGGTAAAACCTTCCAGATGAGCGACTTCCCCCCGGATGCAGAGAGAAGGGAGGAAATTTGCAGCACGAGTTTCCCCGCAGATGCCTGGCAGCAGGGCAGTGTTTGCCTGTGCCAGCCTCTCCCAGGTGGAAAGGCAGCTCGAGCCCCCGCATCGAGGCAGCAGGCCCGGGCACCGCGGGGCACGGCGCGGCCACCCAGCTGAGTGTCAGAAATGGGGCGTTCTGTGCCAGGAGAGCTGGGCAGCACACAGGCCAGGCTCCTCGTGCCATGGCAGTGCTGGCAACACGAGATTGCAGACACGGCTTTTGGAGTGTAAGTACAAGAGCAGCCCCGTCTTGTTGTCAGGTGCTTAAGGAAGAGGAATGCAAAACACGCTGGGTGCTGATCAGTCACACTGACCACGCTCACGGGGCTGCTGACGAGGCCAGGCTGGATCAACAGCCACTGTGACCTGGGAGCTCTTGGACATTGCAGATCTCTGCTGCTGCACCCATGAGATAGAAAACGTGCATCTGCAGACAGCCGGTATGTGAAAAAAGTCACAAATGGGAAACTGGAGTCTTGCCCTCAAAAGGCTCCTTGTAGGAGGCTTTAGAAATGTGAGGGAACAGCCCCTTAGGAGCCTAAAGTAGATGGAGGAGGTTCTGGAGCCAAGGAAATCATTCCACGGCGTCAGGGCACTGCTTGTGCCATGTATTGCAAGAGAAGCCCACTCCTACTTGCCTTTTAAACCGTGACATTGCCCAAAGCTATCCTGAGACTCTGGACCATGGTGTTCCCTCCAGCAGTTAAGGAAGTTACAGTATCCATAAAAGTTATCTTCTGTACTGAACAGAAGACGAAATCCTGTTAGCTTGGCTAATGAGCTGTGCAACAGTGTCTCTGGGACTTTCCTGCGCTACCCAGGACCTACTGCTGTCAGGCCAGGCAGAGTCAGATACTGCTACACCCACCAACACCTTACCAAGTCACTGGGGTACCTGCCCTTGGCTTTCTGGGACTGCAGGGAAGCCTTCTAGCTGGTGAAGCCTTTCTTTAGCAGATGTAAACTCATAAAAAATTACAGACAAATACATGTCACCCTGAAGACTCAGCTTGGAAGTATATATTTTTGCTAGGGTTTGTTTTTGGGGGTGGTTTTGCTTTTTTCCATTACCAATCATCTGTCCTGTCTACCAGACTGGCACAGGATCACAAGCAGGGCTATTTTAAAAACCTTTTCTTAACCTGTGGTAGTAATGATTGACTCCACATCTGTAGCAATCCTATAGCTGTCAGCAGTTTTGGAGAGTATGGTCAATAATGTGCCACTGCCAAGCACTAACAATATTAAACCAGTCAAGAATTCAAAAGTCTCTTCAGGCTTGCAGGGGCTGTCAGAGACTGGTGCTTTCAGGGTAGTTCAATGGCTCTCAGAAATGAATGCAAAAATACAGTATTTGCCTGCCAGCATCTTATCTCAGAGCAAAGATTGCTTTTCCCTCCTGGGATTTCAGATCTTCCTTTTTGTGTAGCAGAAAGCAAGCCTCTCAAAACATTTCCTTTGCTGTAACACTCACAAAAGAACCCCTCGCAGATGCTTAAAAACCTGAACCACACTGGGTCTGTCTTTTTATTTTGCTCATCAGAGCTGCAGCGCTGCCACAGCAAGGGCACACACCCTTCCTCAGTGAGGTCAGGCGGGGCCGTATCCCTACTGCTGCCCTGGACATCAGGAGGAGGCTGTGAAGCCACAGGGAATTTCAGGAGCCAGGCAGCCAGCACCCTGAAAGGCACAGTTGGTACCTGTCCCAGGCAATTCCTCTCAGGATGGGAAGGGGCAATTATTTGGCCTGTCACACAAGAATACAGATTAAAAATTTCTATTGCTTACAGAAAAGTCTCCACAGCTTATCCTGGGGAAGGCTTCCAGACTACAAGCACTTGTTCTCAGGAGACTCATCATTATTTATATCACACTTTTCTGTGAAAGGGAGTGCAGGCTTCTGTTACCCAGGAAGAAGCAGTGTTAGGTAAGCCCGGCGTGTGACCTGTGAGGCACAGAGCACAGCAAAAAGCAGCAACCCCTTGCAAAACCCATTGCTACAGACAAGTGCCACCCACTGACATCTGCCCCCAGAGCTGTGTGGCAAAACTGGAGCCTCTCTCCAGTCTCTGGTGCAGACCCAAAATAAAATACCCCAGGGAGAGCTGTCAGTTCTTTCCTTGTCAGCACCAAGGGCAGGCTGGATCTCCAGGTAATAGCAGAGAGGGATCTGCATAGAGAGTGCTTTGTTCCCGGGGCTGAGATCGGTCTTCTGCCTGCCCTCTCCCATCTCCAGCATTATTTGCAACCCACAACCCACTGCAACATTTATGTACTTGTTGGAGGACCCCAGCCACTCTGTCATTTCACTGTGGCAGGGGGGATGCATGGAAGAATGTGTACTCATGGAAAATGGGCACTTGGCAAAGCTCCACCCTGCCCCACGCTGCTTTGCCACCAGGGATTGGTATTTGTGAGGGAAGGGATGCCCTTCCATCTCAACCTCTTCAGCAGGGAAATGTCCTTTTACCAATAATCTGTGGGCAATTATGTGGGTCTAAATGAAGGGCATTGCAGGCAGTGGTGCTGTCACAGCCCTTTGCAGGAACAGCCAAAGAGGCA
This sequence comes from Melanocharis versteri, assembly GCA_013397845.1. Classification (NCBI taxonomy): domain Eukaryota; kingdom Metazoa; phylum Chordata; class Aves; order Passeriformes; family Melanocharitidae; genus Melanocharis; species Melanocharis versteri. The sequence goes on along the minus strand of VZTG01001868.1, from coordinate 740,542 downwards.
GTAGAGCAGCCCAGAAGGCAGCTGGCACATGGCAGGGCTGTACCAACCCTATCAGCCATTGCCAAAGACATGCCAAGGGTGAAACCGCCTCAGGCATTCAAAAGGCACTTCTGCAGCTCACCTTTCTGGCTCACACAACAGACTGGTGCACACCTGGCAGAGGTGAGGCTTTTGCGAGAGGAACAGGAAGGAAGAACTGAAACAGGAGGGGAAGGTGGCTGCCAGTGTCTGGGAAAGCTGGTGGCTCTGCACAGGAGACTTTCACTGTGTGAATCCTCACAAAGGGCTGCAGTAATACCAGCAAAGGCTGTGCTGGGAAGCCCAGGAAGGACTGCTCAGCTTGTCTTACGCCTATTAGGAAGCTGAATGAAAAGCTTCACTCTACCTGTGTATCATGTCCTGCAGGTTGAAAGCTTATGAAATACTGATATTAAAGAAAATCAGAAGGGAAAAATAGCAATGTATCCCAAAAAAGATGTTTATTTAGAGAGGTGCTGCTCTGATACCTTACAAAAAAGCAGCAGCCCTCCTCATGTTATCATGGGATCAATATGCTTAAGAGACAGGAAGGTGTTAAGGCCAAAGGATGACAGCAGAGCCACAGATTTTATTTCCAATATCTATTCTTGTGTCAAGATGCTGTGACCTGGATAAGTCAGTATCAGACACAACTTACCTGAAGACAAATTGTATCTTCGCAGCCAGTCTCAACAGATGTGGACTGGGCAGGTGCAAACACTAACCTGCACAAACACTAACCCACACACTCCCAAGGACTCACACTGATATACCAAGGCTTTCACTCGCAAAACCCCTGCTGTACTCAGGCTGCATAAACAAATGCAGACCACACTCACAAATGAGTGTGCAGCTGTTCACCAGGGTTATGCCCTTTATGTTGAGGGTGCAAACCCAGAGATGCAACCAGGCAAAGTGGAAACTTCAATTAAAACATCAATTAAGTGATAACCTTGTCAGCACACTCCTTTTATATCAGGGTTGCAGGGAAAAGTCATGAAACTCGCATAGTTCCTCCTGCTATGGAGCACAAGTCAGCACTGCTATCCATGCCCTAAAAAACCCAAAAGACATAGGCTAGTAGGGATACAGTAGCCAAGCCATGGCTTCAGCCCAGTTCTGCTGAAGCCATGGGAGACACGTAAATCTGAGTATCTGTCTGGTGTGCCTAGATTGTGCTGAAAAACAAGCAGCTGGCTTAATGTCAAACTTCTCTCAGTCTCAAGCAATGATTCAATCAGAGGCTACTTGCAACCAGCAGAAATGCACTCATTTTGATACATAACAGGAAATTTAATGCCTGATGCCAACTGATGCCATATCTGCCTCCGAAGTTGGTATCTGGTGAGAAGCAAAACACGAAACTCTACCATTCATTCAAACTTGACAAAAGTCCCAAGGCAAATTTGGTAACGTGGGTTGTCTCATCTTCCCTCGGTTTTGGCAAGAACATGTCTTGCAGTAATCTACAGGAATTAGTTTTTGGGAGAAGACTGGCCTGCTGGTAGAAATGAGGCATTTCCACAGGATCACAGCAAGGTGGATCAAAAGAGCCACCATCCTCACTAACAGGCAGATTTACAATACAAGAGTCAGCCTTGTAACACTGACTTAACGCAAGAAGAGACGCAAGTTGCATTTATTCAGAGCGAAACTGCATCTGTGCAACTCTTGAGTCAGAGGCTGCGGTGTGAGCCCCTGGGCTCTGCTGGTGTCTGAAATCCTTCCCAGCCAGCACACAAAATCTTCAGGAAAGCTCTTGCCCAGCCCATCTACTGCCTTTCAGCTCTGGTGGTGTGTAAACCCCTAGACAGAGTTTTCTGTGCCGTGTCACCCAGATACTTGCTCACATCCGGCATTATATGGACGGATGCTCTAGACTGACACATTTGTCACACAGACACCTGTCATTAGCTGAAATGCTATTTCAATTATGGCAGTATAAGAAACAGATATAGGAAGGGCACCAGTGGATTAGAAGAAGGAATAACCATCACCCTCATTCTGTGCACGTTGCAGTAAGCAAAATCTACATCTCTGTTGTAACGACAAATATACTGGGCATTGTGTGACATGAAGGACAGTAGAAAAATTAAGTGGTGATATAATAACCACTTAGGCCTCCAGGAGGGAAGAGAGTTATGTAACTAATAATCTTTTTGCTGTTCAAGAGTTTCCACATGCTAGCAGAAGATGGGTTCCTGATTCCATCTTCTTCTAAGAGTCTAATTTCACTGGAGTTATTATTTCCTCAGCACTATGAAGTTACCCACAGAGAAGATAACTTTGGCTCTTCTGCCTCATGCAGTGTATTTTGGATGGAGATACTTGGACAGGAAAAGAGAATGGAAGAAATGCATCTCTGTCCTTTCAGAGGAATTACATGTAAGCACAGACTTCTGAACTGGACCCACAATCTTAACGCACAAAGCACACTTTGAACAACAGAGGCATGTGCCTTGAGTGATATACTTGGGTTAATGAAGCCTTTAATCCACAGCACTGCCTGCTGCAGTGATCAGCACTGGCTGCTCAATGGTCCCTCCCTGGCACGGGGAAGAGCGTGAGAGAAGCCCGCACTTTCCGGGCTCCGCTAGCCCACCCTCCCCTAGCAACAGCTACAGTGAGGAATGTCAATGTCACAGCAAGAATGCGCAAGTTCAGTCTGAAAAAATAAATCATGGCATGTAACACTATGCCTGGGCTTTAGCTGGCATAAATCAGCACAGCTTTTTGCTCAGTAGGACCAAAGATTTTAGGCTTCTCCCAAAAGATGGGACTGACATAAATGTTACTAAGATCCAGCTAAGCTTTCCTAAAATGATGATTTCCTCCATTTCTTCAGTGAGCTCAGATGTTTAGAAATATTTTCTATCATTCATTTACATTGGCTTGGTTTTTGTAGTAGTGCCATATTTCCATAATTGTCTTTGCAGTACATAAATGTGCATGTCTACAAGCCTCCTGCACAATAAAATCCCAATTTATGATGCATTTAAGTAATGGGGGAAATTACAGTGAAAGCAACAATGTTACATATAAACAGAGAACAAGTAAAATTAACCATAAGAGTTACTTCTAACTTAGATGGTTGCTAACATTTCATTCATTAATACAGAAACAATACATCCTCTCTAAGAAGCAAAGGCTGAAATAGTTCCAGTGTGATCTGGCTTTCTTGTTTTCAGTAGAAGTTTGAGGATTATAGAGCATCCTTTCTAATAATAAACCTTTAAAACTACACTTAGACCTACTACTGCTACAACTGCCCATAGTGCAGAGTCTCTAAGCAGCATGATTTACCTCAGGTTTCCATACCCATCTGGATCAGTGTGGTATGGCCCCTGTTCAGAAACACAAATGATACACACCCAGTTCTCAGCCCTTATACTGTGTCCCGGTGACATCCCACACCTACCCTGAGGGCTGACAGGCTGCTCTCAGGAGGGTGCTGCTGCTTCCCACCCAGAAGGGACAGGGCTAAGGGCTCCACTTCCTTGGTGCAGTCAAAACAACGTATCCTTTCCCAACCCAGCTACCTCTGTTTAAAGACGCAAATACACCAGAGGACAGAAGGGGAGCGATGGGGATTGTTAAGATATGGATGCTGGGCAATGATCTGTCCCCAAGAGTGTTTCACCTGTTTCCCACACATAGGGCTGTGTTAGGTCAAGTACAAGTCAGGTGCAGAGGGAATGTTGTGGGGATGAGAGCCCCTGGTTCATCTTGCTCTAAAAGACACAACAGTATCATCTACAACTGCCCCCACACGAGACCTACCCTCAGCCAATTAACATCTGTATTTCCCCATCTGTATGCCCTGTTTTCCTCAAAGTGCTGTGAAGCCCTACATTAAGTTTAGCTCTAACTTTAGGGACAAAATAGGGTCCCTTTGAGCAAGGAGTGTTATGGAAATGTCAGAATGACTGCGTGTCTCCGGGCTCATCTCCTGCACACTTGTGGCTCCTGCAATCATGGTGCCTGCTGGCCAGAAAGATCCTTAGGGCAAGAGTTACGTCCCACAAGCTCACACTAAAAACTGCTTAGACAACAGTGTTGGGTGTGGGGGGAACTGGACAAAAATCACTAACAAGTGCTCTTTTATTAAGGTGAGACCAGTGATGACTGAACAAAAATGGAATTAAACCTCACATATCCATGAAGCAAACATGCTATTTATCAATACTGTGCTCCAACTGCAGGCTTTCAGCCCACATGGCTTTATGCAGAAAAAACAGCTCTTAATCAAAGCAGTATCAAGAATAACAATTTTGAAGCAGGATGCTCCTGCTTGCCTGGCAGAGTAAGCAGTGAAAGCTTCCCTCCAAGGTGACTTCCAACCCGAGTGAGCATCGCTCACCAGATGGAACAGTATGGCAGACAAATGCATCTTCCCTGCCACATTCCTTACAGCCCAGCGCCATGCAAGTCTAGACTCTAACATCAGCAGGACTCCAGAGCTTTATCCCAACTCAGGACCTGGCACAATTTGTTAAAAGGTATTTTGGCACCAGGCTTGTTTATTTGTGGGCATGCTCCCCGCCCAGCACATATGAATTGTGCAGCATCAGAGACCACAGCTTGACGAGCTCTGCACAATGCTGTGGTCTCTCCGTGTGCACTGGCCGGATGTTCCAAGCCCTCCAGGCAATGATGCACACCTGGCAGCTGGCATAAACAAGCAGTCCTAGCTGTGATCTCTCCCATGTTCCTCTCCATGGATCATGCCTCCTTGCGTGGTTCCTTCCCGCTAGCAGTTGTACAGCACACGTGGAGCTCAGGGGCTTTGACTCTTGTTACAAGAGTGTCCTAAGGAAGGAAAGAGGGGGAGATGCAGGAAAGCAGGTTGTGTGTAAGCAGCCAAGGCCACCTGCTGCAGTACTGTACAAAGGCCATCGCTTTGAGAATGGCAACAAAAATCCTGTCACTCTCAGATATGCTCTTCTGGTGTTCTCCCCACGGAGACTGATGCTGCAGTGTGCTGGGAGAGGACACACTACAGACAGATCAATTCCTCTGGCTAATTCGATTATGCCTCAGGTGCTGCCCCTCCAGAGTATCTCCCCATCATGTCATGGCAGCGATATCCATGCCAGCTCCAAAGACCCAGACTATCTATAAAGCAAGAGCAGGGCAGTACAGGGGTAAGGGCTGGGCCCCAAGGCGCGCACCCAGCTGTGGTGCCACCAGACCGATGGCCACTGCCCTTCCCTTCAGCAAGAGACTTGCTGGAGGGGGCCCACCGGCTGTAGAGCCACCCTGCTCCTCACCCCCAGCTGTGCAAGGGCCACACCACGCTCCTGGGCAGCACAGGCTGCTGCACGACACCGATCCCAGCCACCCTTCCCGGGCCGCGGGACAGCTGGCGTGGAGTAGCACGGTGCCCTCCTTCAGAGGAACAGCAACGTGACAACCACTGACGGAGATGTGCGAAAAAACGCTCCTCAGAACACTGAAGGCTTCCAGCTCTTTTTTTGTGAGCTGTGTGGAGGATCAGTCGCCCTCCCCTCTCACCTCCACAGCAAACAGCTGCAGCTCTGGTCACAGCTCCCAGTCTTATCGTCCCTCCAGCTCCCCACAGCTTCACACCTGCATCAGCTGCCTTCTTGTTCACATGTCAGGGATGCAGCCAGGGCAGAAATGTGCTTTGTTACACGTCAAAAGGGCAAGTGAGAAAAGAAGGGTTTTTTTCATTTTCCTTCGCAAGTTACCTTCCCAAAGCCTTCCGGTCTGAACTCTGTACACCCTTCCTAACATGTACTCGTGCTTTAGTCATTTGCCTCAAAGCTCAGTTGAAATAACACTCCACAAGACCACCGTGATGCACTATCTCAACAGCCAAGTACTGCCTCCTGCAAGCTGTGAAACAAATCCTGTCAGCTTCTGAGCCATTCCAGTACTGTCCCAACATGAGATTTTACTTCCAAGATACACATACACAATTCACTACAATCAAAAGCATTACTGAAGGATAAATTTAGCTTATGACACAGAAGCACAAAGATACCAGACCTTTTTAACTGTTTTGGAAAAGCACAAAAAAAAAAAAGTTTGGCACTACAATGTTATAATTTCCAAGCTACTTCCCCCTGTCTCTAGAGATAAAAGTCATCCCCAGGCTGCTGATGAACTTACCAGGTACATGTTAACAACTGGGGGAAAATTCATCTGAACTATCAGACAATACAGCCTGCTGTGCAGAACTGGCAAAGCAATTTAAAAGTTTTGAACACCAGCTTTGTGAGTTAAGATCAGGACAAGATTTCTACCTGCCAGAGAGTATGCAATAGCCTGGCCCTTAACCAAAGTTATTTCAAAACAAGACGAGAATGGATCAACAGGGAACCAGGATACCAGCAGTACGTGTTCAGTGCTGCAGTGAAACACCAGGAAACTTTACCACCAGTAGTTATCCTTACAGTATTTGTCAAGTCTGCTGGAGTATTCCAACAAATCCCTCACTTTCTAGAAAGGGGAACATGCAAAGCAGCATGTCTAACAGCGCAGCTTCTCTGCTGTTCTGGCAGTTGTTTCAGCATTGAAACAGCCCCTGTTCACCTGCAGGGGCATTTCCTCGTATTGCTGGCACAAGCCACAGCTCCTTCAGTTACCTGCTTGGTTCCATCAATCCAAGAGTTCTGCCGCACACATCACCTACTGACAGGACAGCAGTGAGTTGCTACCTTATTGCTGGTTACGTTAATTAAGCATCGTGACTCCCCATGAGACAGGCAGGTGACACCAATCCCGATCTCATGTCGTTTGGTGGTGGAAGCGCCAGACTGACTTGCAGACGAGACGAGGTCTCAGCGAGAGGTCACCAAACCCATGGAAAGGTCTGCCCCACACGGGGGTCAGCACACGCCTCAGCCCAAACCAGGACCTGGACAGCAAAGCCACCTCCGGACGGCGAGGCAGAGGTGCCTGCGAGGGCAAGGGAGGCCGCGGGGACAGGAGGATGCTGCCGGGCACTGCCGCGGCGCAAGCCCAGGGCAGCTGGGGCAGCGCCGCTCTGAGCAGATGCAGGGCACGTAGAGCAGATGTACCGTGGATGTTTTTAAAAACACACATGGCAAGAGGAGGACACGGCGGAGAGCCGCCCGGGCAGGCGCACCGCTGGAGCAACAGCTGCCGGGGGAGGCCGGGGTGAGCATCGCGGGGGGCGGCGGTGGCCGC
>VZTG01001868.1:682494-733029 GCA_013397845.1 Melanocharis versteri | reverse complement strand
CCCGCTCCCGGGGGCTCCCGCCCGGCAGCGCCTCGCGGGTGCGGAGCCCCGGGCCGGGCGCTCGGGGCGGGACCGCGTCCTTCGCTCCCGCACTTCAGCGGCGCTGGCACCGGCGGCACCAGGCGCTGGGCGAGAGGCAGCGCACCCCTTACACCTCGCTGTCTCCCAAGCACATCCCGTCTCGGCTCCCCGCTCCGCACACCTGGTCCCCTGCCTGTGCCCGCACACCCCAGCCCCGGCCTCTCTCCTCCCTTCCCTTCCTGCGGCTTCCCGCCTGCCGCTCCTGCCCTTCCTTTCACAATCCTATTTCTTGCACTCTGCGGCCTTCCACTCTTTCTTCTCCACCTTGACTCCCCACCACTCCATGTTTCCATATTTTTTCCTTTTCAGGGGCTTCTCTCGTTTCACAATTGTCCCCTTAACACTTCCCATCATCTCCATCTTAAGACCACAGGTACTTAGCAAACCCTCTCCCTGGCAAGGGCTGGCTGCATTGTCCAGCCCTGTTCCTGCTGCCAGTGGCTGGTAATGGCCCCTGTAGCCTCCCAGGACTGGGTCCCTCCCAGTTTACATCCCCATCCCCATCCTTCTGCCAAGGTCATTCAGAGGCTGCAAAAATGTTGGTGTTGGCACAAAGACAAGGCAAGGAACATTTAGTGTGGGATACGATAGAGTGGGATGCATCAGCTCAGACTTACTAAAGTGACCCTGGGACTAACTTCAATTTGTTTTCACTTGAGGATTAATATTTAAGGATGCAGGAAGCCACTTTACGTGTAATACGATCTTGCTCACAAGTTTCGCTTAATGGCAAAACAAACAGGTGCTTAAATAGTAGATGATTAAGTAATTTGCTATTTGCATCCTGAGCAAAAGTCATGTTCAGTGTTTACCACATTGAGGGAACACTTTCTTCTATAAAGTAAAAAAAGAAACAACAGTGCAATTCTTTTGCAGTCTTTGTGCAATAGATTGGTATCACGTTTCTGAGGACAAAATGTGTATGAACAGCAGTCCTGAGGTCCCACATGGGCAGCACGATTCCTGTCAGTAGAGATGAGTAAATAGAGAGGGCAGCGTTTGGCCCACCACCATCTGATGGCACCAGGATGGATGCTGCAACCTTTGCGTCACTTACCAATCCAAGAAGGATTTCTGCCCAAAAAAAGACCCTGCAAACCTGTGCTATCAGATCAGAGAGGCATTGCAGTGAAGTCTGTGGCAGGTAAACCTCAATCAAATGAAAGCAAATTGTTCTCTGTAAAGCAAAGATCTGGGTGGCCACAGCCAGGGGATTGAGTGCTGATTGTACCATTTCAGTGAAAATAGTTCATAGGGCAGTAACAATTTCATTAAGGAAGAGGAGGATAAGCTTTCCCGTTTTGGGGAAAAATAGGTAAACTAAAGAAGGGGAAGAAATTTCTAATGTTTTCATGATAAGGACTTCGCCCTTCTGAAATCAAGGTCCCTAGCAGAAGCAGCACAAGTACAGAGGTATTTTGATGTTCAGTGATGCAGCTCATTTGCTACTATACAGGATTTTCAGAAGGACCATTGGACTCACAGAGTTGGGCTCCTAATTACTTTTGGAAATCCTTCTGGGACCTTGATTGTGTCTTGGCTTTTCAATATCTTAACAAAAAAAAAAAATCTGCTCCTTGGTCCTTAGCCAAACTGTTCATCTGCTTATCCCAGCATCTCTGTGATAATCCAGTCCTGTGCAGTGGGCAGGGGCATGTCTGCATTTGGTATTGTCTCTGCTGCTCCAAAAGTGTGAGAGGATACTGGCAAGAATGCAGCTTTAATGCTTTTTTTCTAATGCAATTTCTGTCTCCAGTAGCTGCCTGTTGGAGCTTCACCTGGTCTCACATATGAGGTATTTCTCTGTGTCATTGATGCAAACATTCAAAATACATTAACAGCTCAGGGTGGCTTTTCATGCAATGTTATTTTCTCAGAGAAGCCTATCAGAAGTGAAACTGTGTGCATGTCCTGACTTCCCCACCTCAAACAGGTGCTTGGAAACTCAATCTTATTAGCTTTGCTTGGGAAGGGGTTGACCTTGTGGAATTTCTAGGCAGTTCCTTCCACAAGCTTTTAAAAAGAGAGACTCAGAAGCTTAAATGACAAATATGGTACCTTGTATGTAACAAAGAGATGGCTCATATGACAAAGATTTTACAAACTGAATATAAGCTGAAAATTTGTCAATTTTTATTTAATATTAGAGTAATTTCATGTTCTTTCAAAGACTTGCAAGATTATTCGTGGATTATATCCATATTTCTACTACAAAAATAAGTGCTACATCCTAGCTAGTTCCATGTAAGTGAGAGACACCTCGCAGTATAAATTAGGAATTTGGATAGAGCAGAAATGGTTTGCATATCATTTTACATTTTATCTAAATAACAGAAATATTCTACATTTAGTCTAAGTTAGGAGTACCTTGGAAGATAAACTAGGAATCTGGATATTGCAGAAAGATGTTACATTCCATTTAAATGCAGGCTCTGTTAGAAAAGATCCCGGCTCAAATCCATTCCCCCTGTAGAAACACCAAGCATCAGATGAAGAAAGGAAAAGGGATACAGGATTGATGCCATCATAACACAGTCAAATTCGTCTTGATCTGTGCATGCCATGCTTTTGGTGGGGTTTTCTGTTGGTAGTGTTGCAGTCTCCTGTCCTGACTGGTGCAGGCAAGAGGGATCTCATGTGGCTCATCACAACATTTTCTTCTGTATCAACTGCAGGAATTTAACAAAAAATAGAAGCCAGTTCTAATTTGGGGTGTGTGTGGTATTTTTAACTCGCTATCAGTAGGCAAACAGAGAGCAGTAATTACATGAGCATAAATTTGTGGGGGTTGGGTATAGCAACAGAAAGCATTAAGTACTTCTGTGCATGTTTGTGCTTGAAAATACTTCTGCTGGGCCATGTTTGTGGTGTGCAGGGTGGGGGAAAGACAGCAAGAGAAATCTGTTTATTACACAGGGAGGAGGTTGTCCTACCTCCAGCGATGGCTGGAAAAGCTGCACAGCGTTTCTCACATTTAGGTGCCTCTGGAATGAGGGGTTGCGTCTTCCCTCCCTGTGACGGAACGGGCTCTGCCAGTGGGTCATGGAGCCACGTGCTTTGTTTTGCACTTTCAGGTTTACTATTAATACAAAAGTGCCTGGGAATTAAACTACTCAAGAACCAGAAACAAGTGTACCATTAAGGGCTGGGAAAGTTTTATTTGAATTCATCTCTGTGAGATGCTCCTGAGCCATTTTCTTGCTGGCTGCTCCAAGCACAGTGTCCCAGTTCCTGGGGCAGCAGTGTCCATGTCAGCCACTGTGGGGATACATCCAGTGTGGCTTTCTATTTTGTCATATCCAGCTTGTCTAGGCCTGTTTGTAGTTTGTGTACTGGTCATTGCACAAGTTCCTGATGCTTTTCGTGTCAAGTAACCTGGTGCTTTCTTCTGCACATGAGGAGATACTGGGCTGCTTTCCTTCTGTACAGATTTATTTCCTCATCCCTAAAGAAATGCAGAAAGTGCCTTTGCTTCCCTCATGATGGCAATTCCCATACTGACAATAAAGTATTAAATTTAGACAGCAGAATTAACATCTCAGTGAAATAAAGGGGGGAAACTGCAAATTCATGTCTCCTGAGAGCACTTTTTCAGGCTATTTACTGAACCGGAAAGGCAACGTATCATCTATTTATAGGCTATGTATTTGAAAGTTTTCTTCTCAGGCATAAAACCAATTTGCTGTTTGGGCTTAATAAATGCTCTGTGTGTGTGTGTGCCCAAGTTTATGGAAAAGTTAGTATTTCTGGGGATGAGCGTGTGTATAGCTAAGTAGGATCCAGAGTGCAGGTCCATTATGAGAGTTTGCTTGTTTGTGGCTGGTTTATATCCTAATCACCATCAAAAGAAGTACATTATAATCTTATAAAAAAACATTAATAGGGAAGGAAAAATAGTCCCCATTTTAAAAAAAATTCCTTTCATCGTGGAAGTAAATCACAAAATCTGAAATGTTTACAGTTTATCATAGAACCATAGAATGATTTGGGTTGGGAGGGACCTTTGAAGATCATCCAGTCCAAAGCCCCTGCCATGGTCAAGGAACTTTCCATTATATGAGGTTGCTCAAAGCCCCATCGTTCCTGACTTCAAACAATTCCATCATGGGCATCCACAACTTCTCTGGACCTGTTCATAACCATTCTAATCATTAAAAAAAAAATCTTCTGTATATTCAGTGTAAGTCCACCGTCGTTTGGTTTAAAACCACTGCCCTTTCTCCTATCACAACAGGCCTCAGTAAAAAGTCTTTCTCAATATTTCTTATAAACTAAAGGGCAGCAATAAGGTCTCCCTGGAGCCTTCTCTTCTCCAGGCTGAAGAACTCCAACTCTCTCAGCCTTTCTTCACAGGAGCAGTGTTCAAGACTGTGAATCTCACCAGGGCGGGATCACTGCAGTCTGAGCTATCACCAGTTTTATCGTCTCTCATTAGCTCACCCCTGGTGATAAGCAACAGGACTGGTAATGCTTCTCCTCTGGTCAAGCTGTTTGTCACCTGGATTAAGAAATCACCCTCAACACTCTCCAAGAGTCTCCTGGATTGCTTACAGCTTACTGTGCTGCTTTTCCAAGAGATATCAAGGAGTGCCCCAGCAGGATCAGAGCATGGGAGCACAGTGTTTCCTGTAGTCCAAGTAAGAAAACTTCATCAACAGCTTCCCTTGCTCTGGTGCTCTGCAGGAAGACCAAAGATGAGGTTTCCTTTGTTGGCTTGCCCCAAGATTTTACTTAGAAGCCCTCAACCTCTTCATCATTAGTTTTAAAAGACAGTTCTGTGCATTCAATCTATTTTTTCACATGTAGGGCAAACACCCTGCCCTCTGTCCTTGCCTGTCCCTTCTGGACGGTCTGTAGGCATCGACTGCAGAGTTCTGATGTGGTTACAGTTTCTGTTTCTCACTCAGGTGCCCAATTTCCCAGGTTATAAACCCACCAAAAAGAGCTCTGATTTATCTAGTGACCAATCCCCTTGTGAGTTAATGATATCTACAAGCAGGATATAGTAATAGCTGAAGTATTAAAACATGCACGAGAGGAGGTGAAGGCTTGTCCTGGGAATCATCATCAGATGATTTGTAGGAAAAAGCATGATGCAATTAAATGGTTAGGTTACAAAACAGAATGTAGGTAGGGCAAATGCTTTCATGTCTATTTTCATTAAAGCAATCTAGCTGAGCCTCTGAGAAAAAACTACTCATGGTGGGGGAGAAGCTTTAAGGAAAAAGAGGGAGAGGATCCCAACTCAGCCCAAAGCTCCTTGCTGGTGGCTGGTGGCTGAGACCAACTTGTGGTGGCACTTTATGTTTCGGTGGGCTTATTTCTGTCATGAATGCATGGTGTCCCATGGGATGAAGGCCAGCCAGAAGCTGGGAGGGGAACAAGGAATTGACCTGGAAAAGGTGGATGGTGGTCATTAGAGCCATAGTAACCTGATGCTGTTCATGTCATGTTTTCAAAAGTGACTGGTGACTTTCAGAGCATGGTCTAGGCACCCTAAGTACCTAATTTTCAGAGAGCATTTTCAGAAGTTCTGCTCTGTTCCAGGATGCTTTCCAGTGGCCCACCGTAAATGGCAGTATCCAAAGTCACTCATCACTTCCAAGTCTTGTCTGTGGGCAACAGGCATTTTCTGGATTACTCTAAAACCAGTCTGAGTCACTAATGAGTTCAGATAAAGTTTTTTACCACTGTGTTTATTTAAAGCCAATCACTGTTACATTTCCCAGAGGAAAACACTGCCAGCACCGTCAGCAAGCAATACATTGATTTTAAATCAGCAAGACTGCCATTGATCTTAGCAGCTATTTATTGCACATGTTCCCAGCAGCCACTTTCTAATGGAATTTTAACAATTTAGTGGGGTCACTTGAAGGTCTTGAGGAAGCAAGGGAAAAATTTGTCTCCTGCAGGAAGTACCTCCCTGAAACAGTGCCTTCACTCGCAATCACAAGACAGTCAGAGTGGTGCACTTCTCAAGTTTTGGTGAATCCTGATGATTAATTTTCAAGATATACATAGTTCTTATTTTATTCAGCTTGTCCTGGCAATATAGACACAGTTTCATCTCTGTTTGATGAATTCCCTGGGCTGCTGTTGCTGGAAGCTCGGAAATACAAAGCAAATATGTCTGGCCTCTTGGCCTCTTCTGGGGCTGTGCTGGCAGCCTTAGGATAGACAAACCCTTAGCTTGGTGCAGTACGTCTACCCTTATATTGAAAATACTGGCATAAGAACTGGTCCAAATATGCCTCTCTTTCTTTTTTCTTTCCTACAGAGCTTGGCCTTGGTCATCTGTGTTAAGGTCTTGCACCAGAGGGACAATTTCTTGTTTGGGTATGCAATTTCCAATGTTTTAACTGGAAGCAACATGCAAAACATTCTTCTCTCACAAAAACTACGTTAGTTGCCGTTTTCACTCTGCTTTCTTGCATGTGATCTCAGCTCCAAAAGTGTCGCATGGATACACAGGCAAAAATAGGAGGAGTAGGAAGGGAATAATGATTGTTAAATGTGTGAGAAAAATTACAGTTTATCATAAAACTGAAAGGGATAATAGTGCTTGGTTTGGGGCGGGAGGAGTTGGCTGGTGCATGCTTTGAGTCAGGCTGGTGCCCTGCCTTCAGTGCCAGGGTTCTGTTCTGGAATTGCCGCATGCACAGCGGTTCCTGCCGGGGCTGTTACATCCCTGTGCCCCTCGGGCAGGCATCCTCGCCCTGCCTGGCGGGCTGGCTCTGCACTCAGGATGGTACGCAGGCCACAGACACCCTCACTGAAGCCCACAGTCCCGGCTGTTCCTGAGGAAAGGCGTTGAGTCCAGACCTACAGAAAGGCTTCCTGAGATCTGTACAAATAGCACAACCACACTTTTCCCTGCCTCCTACACACGTGTAACGCACGTTACCTAAAAGCCACAGGTAACACAAGCACTTGACAGGTGCCTGTAACTTTACCTGAGACTTAACTTGTAAGAGTGCTGTGGTTGTATTTCTTTGCGTGCTGCAGACTGCAACATAATCCAGCAGATAACGAGGGATGAGGGCAAAGAAGCACCGGGAGGAAGTGGTGGGGTCCGTCACCTCCACCGCCTGGCACTGAGCCCAGCGGGGAGGATGTTCTCTCTGGCACGCTTCTTATGTGTTGTGGTGAGGACCAGGACAAACATATGACTGTGTGAGAGTTCCTAGGTCCTTTTGGGAGGTCTGGATTATAGCATGGGTGGAAGAAGCCCCTATGACAGATAGCAAAAGGGAAGGGGAGAGGCAGCACATTCTAATAGATAAGGATTAAATAGGACCTGAGCTTTCAGCTGGGGTCTTCTGCTGACTCAACAGATGATTGTGAGCACCTTTCATGGTTTCTGCACCATTCTGCACAAGGAAACAATGGTTGAAAGCTGTCTTCAAATCTGGCTTTTCTCTTTATAGGAAAGGGCTAAACGCAGCCAAAGCATATTCCTTTTTTGGACAAACATCATTTTACCTGTGATTAAGCCCTAGTGCTCAGGAGTAGCACAGCCCACAGGCAGCTAAAAGTGTGGCTGGTGGGCAGGAAGGTGTTTGAAGCAGAGCCCTGCTATGAGCACAGCAGGGGCTGGGGAAGGCTGCTCCAGAGCTGACCACGCTGCTGAATTTCTGGCTAATACTCAGCTGGGGCTTTTTGGACCTTCACAATAGTGCTACAGTTCCCTATCACTATGGAAACTGGTTTTTGAAAAGGCATTGGTTTTAAAAAGTGAATTGAAACCAAAACTTGTGCTTCGTCTTCATTCCTGGCTCTGGGGTTCCCCTGGGAACAGGCGAAGGTTCCTGGATGCTGGCCTGCCTCCTCAAAACCCGAACTTGGGTTCCCCTTCCTGAGAGAGCCACAGCTGAATCAGCAGCTGGTTTTTCCACAGATACAGGCAGGAATCACGAGAGCTCTTAAGTCAGCAGGAAAGACCCCCAGAATAACTTGAGAGGAACCAAAACCAGTGTCAAAGTAACACAGAGTGGTCTGTCCCTCCTGCATTACATGGCCCACTGGGAACAGCCACAGGGTGTGCAATAAAATTGTGTATGGCTCAGACAGGTTTACTGAGAGCAGTAAAAACTTAACAGACATCCTCTAAATTGCTTTGTTCTCTACAGTCTTTCCAAAGCTTAGATACAGGAGCCCAGGAGACATCACTGGAACCTAAAAGTCCTTTGCAGAGGCTCGGTGAGGACAGACATTTGTCTCCTTACTGTTCCTGCTTCTTTCCTTGATTTCGTTATTGAGCCCATGTAAGTGTCTGTGGAGCTCTGCTGTACTAAAAAGAAAAACTTGGGGGCTGTAAAAGTTCAGAAGCAGGGCGATGGGTAGCCTGAGGTAGAGAAATGAAGGAGAGAGGTTTTTGAGTAAACTTTGGCACAAAAGGAAATCCTCACTTAACTACATTTCTGGGATAAGTTCTGGATGCCCTACGTAGAACATACCCACTTGCAGCCCATATGGACACCTAATTAGCAGGTGCTAGGGTCCCGGATATGAATCAGAGTAAATAATTTCTGTATACAGTTGGCAGAAGGAAGTGAAGAGTCCCCCAGGGAAGACCCAGAAAGCCAAGTAATTACAAAGAACTGGAAAGACGAGGCAAAGCGTTTCCTTCTTTCTGAAATTTCAGCACCCAAACCCCACTCCCTTTTCATGTCCTGAAACAAAATGTTCATGTTTAAGATGAGGAAATGGAGGAGCAGAATGCTACAACCACATCCAGATCTGACCCAGTAAAACCAGTAGAAGCAAGAAGCTTGACCTGATTTTTCCAGCAAACTTGCTGCTAGTCCATTATCATGTGGCCATGCTGGGTTCCTTGGACCTCTCAAGCCTTTCCACCATCCTTCCCACTTGCTGTGTCAGCATCTTGCCATGGAGACCACAGCTATGCTAAGAGCCTCCAAGAAGCCCAGGGAGAACTGTGAGTGAGTCCACATGGGAAGGCTCCATCGCAATGAGGGGGTGCCTGCTCATGTGCAGAATTGTGGTACAGACCCTGCTCTGGAGCACAGGGACGACCCCCAACCCAAATGTCAGAGGCTGTCCCTTGTCCGAGACCAACACACATGTCTCCATGGCGGGCAGGAATCCATCTGGGGTGACACTCATTGCTCATTCTGATCAGAAGGATGTTCAGAAAAGAGAAGTGAGGCAGGATCCATGTTTGATTCCTTTCAGACACTACCAGTATGCCAACACACCAGGAAAGGAGAGACTGGAGAGGTGCTTAGGGTATTTATTAGCATTGTCCCCTTACCTGGAGTAGCATTTTTTCCTGCCTATGAGTGTCCTGGGTTCTGCAGTAGATAAGCCTTGGAGGACCCCCTTGGTCAGCCACTCTGCCCCTGTGCTTTACCTGTTTTCAGCTGCCAATCTGGAAGGCATAACCTTGAATTCAGGCCAGCATTTCTTTACCATGAATACCTGTGATAGCAGCCTCAAAGACAAAGATTTTGCCCCGACAGACTTAGTGGGCTTTTTAACATTTCACAGTGCTACCAAGCCATTAGACTTCAAAGCACTTTAGAGTCTGTGGCTCCCACATCTGCACAGGAAGGACAAGTACTGCAAATAGAGGGCATGAGTGTCCTGATGGAAAGGGGAGACGCTGGCACCTGTCCTTTCCACCTGCCCCAGGGCTTTAGCACAGGTGCCAAGAGCAGAGAGTGAAGGCTAGAAGAGGTTTTAGGTTGAGCAGCAGTGTGGTAGCACCAGGCTGTTGGGCTGCATCCCAACCCACCTCACGCTCCCACAGCAGCAGGCAGAGGAAGGGCAGCAAGGTCACATTTGTCCCGTAAAGACTCTCTTCTAGGAACTTGGGGATGTGAGCTAATTCAATCATTATTTTTTGTTCATTCAAGTATGGAAATATTTTGAACTCATTTGAGACTTTTTCCAGCTCCTCTAGAGCTATCCCTTAAAAATGTCCAAGCTTCAAACATTTGTCTGTGGGCGAAATACAGAGGAACATTAGAAACAAGATCAGAAGTAGGCAAAGCTGACATTAACTGATGTCTTTGGAAAGCAATTTCAGGCTCTGAGAAACATAAAAATCTGGTTACTGGTGGTTCCCTTCTTGGGGTGACTGACTGCCTTACCAGAGGATTGCTTTTTAGCAAGCACTTTTCATTTTAGGAAAGAATACAACAGTTGTACCTCACACAATCTGCTTGATCTCCATCATCCTTTTTCTCATCCTGTGCCTTGCCTTCTGCAAGACTGAGGTGGTCACACTGGGATTTTTATTTAGACTGTTGAAGATTTAGCGAAAGAAAGAAAATTATTTTACAAAGGAAGATCTGCATGGTGCCTACAAATTTCTGTCCCTATTACTAACCAGCTGTAGGAGGCAAGTAATTTAAAAATCCCTATTATGGCAGTTGAGAGTTAGGCAGCATTTGGGAACTGAAGACAATTACTCAGGAAGCAAGTTAGACTGCATTCCAAAGTCACTCTTATTGATCAAGTAAATAATGTGTCCTTGCAGTTATCATCTTCTATATTCTTGCTAAACACGGAGCTAAGCCAGCTGTCTCCTAATCTCTCTTCCATGGAGCAAAAACAAATGCAAATGGAAGATAATGAAGATCAGCCTACCCTTTAGGAGAAGTCCAAAGTGCTTCTTTGCACTCTCATCAATACTGTCATATCAGAGAAATAGTTTTCATCTTTTCCTGTTTGTCACCAGAGTTCATATAGCCTCTGAGAGAGAGTCAACAACTGACCAGAGCATAATGCACAATAAATCCAGCATAAATAACTGAATCTACATTTAGATCAATGGGTGAATTACAAATGTTTGAGAAACTTAAAGAAGACATTTGAGACATCTTAATTTCTAAAAATAAGGTTTAATTTTTTTTAAAAAGCTGTTAGTTTTTAAAGCTTCTGGAGGGTTAATGTTCATTTGTTTTCATGAGGTGGAAACAGTCAGAAGATGACAATGTGGTTTTGCTGAGGTCAGCTCAGATATCTGTCCAGAACTGCTGACTTCAGGGTCTGCTGCTGAGTGCCTGTTTTTCACCTCATGATAACTCATGTGTGTTCATGATGCTGCTGTGAAAAAAATACAGCTCTTTTAGCAGTTAAACTAACTTTATAGTTAACTCCCATAACATGAGAGCATGCTATGTTTTCCAGCAGGGATGGTGCACTAACACTCATGTTTTGTTTTGAGTAACTAGTGGGAACGGGGATTCACTTCAAGTTGAGCTGGAATTTTTATGTTTTTACTACATTTGGTCACGGATGGCTGCTTTCGAGCAGGATCATGTAAACCGGGCAGGAAAAGTCCCTTCAGCTCAAGCCACTCCTCCAAGGCTTGGTATTGCAGTGCATCTGATAATGCTGAAAAGTGGAACAGCAAAAAGATTAGGAAACTTTGAGCTCTGTGAGACATGTGCACATGATCTCTTCCAGCATCTTCTTATCGGGGAGACACTGGAAAAACTCATTCGTGCTGTCAGTGGCAGAGTCCATAATTACTGCTGTGCAGGCAAACAGCACCAGGGTTGCTAGAAACACTCCGGAGTCAGCCCTTCCTTTTGGATTAATATTCTGCCTCCTGTGTCTTTATCAGGCAGAGAGGATTAGAGAATATTGCGCTTGCACAGATACAAGAGCTGTTGTGCCTCAGCAGAACGATAGGCATAGCTGGGAGCAGGGAGGAGAACAGCCAGTAAACGTGCAGTAAATGTTACCTGGATTTACGCCTCGGTTCTGCCACAAACTGCCTGTTTGCCTCTCTCCATATGTGCCTTGCTGGGTGCTTGAGTGAGGCACGGGGCAACCTGTGCTGTGGTCGGCATTTCTCAGTACTGCTGTAATAAATGTAGTGTAGACTTCTACTTCCCAGTGTTGTGCCTAAGAGAGTTTGTATCTCTGCATAAATATCTGATGGAGCAAGCTGAAATAGGAACACAGAGTAAAACAGGTGTTCTGCAATTCAAGCCCTTGACCTATGCCTATTAAAGCATTTATAGGTCTGATCTGCAGCCTGGTCAAGTTAATGATAGACTGTGCATTCACCTCCATGGGCTTCAGATCAAGCCCAATGAAATTAATTACAGAAACAATTAGCGGGAAAGAAACAATGAAAAGAAATGCATCGTACTGGAGGATGCAAAAGAGAGTAGAGGCAACAATGCTTAATCACTCAGAGCTGCTTAAAGGCTCTTCTAGGTAAATGGTTAAGAGTGTTATGTAATTATTGTGAATGTGCAGGATGAAAGGAAAATTAGATTTCATATGTAAAATAGATTACATTGGACCACTACACACTGACTGCTGAATAACTGCATGTAATTGACTTTACAGCAATAAAGTGACCAAGAAAATGACCAACCTGTTGATTAGAATAAGCAAAGATGTAAAGACAGGCCAGCCTTGCTAAGGTACAGGCTACAGGCACCACTGCAACTGCTCTGGTCTAAGGCAGTGACTTCAGAAGATAAAATATTTGGCAGCAATATCGGTCAGAGAGATTTTCCTCCCCAGCTCCTGGGTTTGCTCCACTTTCCCCTTGCTCCTGTCTGCCCTCCTGCCGGCACAGACCTTGGTACAGCCTTTCCATGAATCACACAGGGAAGTGGAGCCTTTTGAACACTCACACACACAGACAAGCAAACATACTTTGCTGGGTTATTTTTTAACCCAAATTGCCCCCAGATCTGCCTCGGAGCATTGGCTTTGGAGCACAGGTGTTGACGCCAGCACCAGGATAGCACAAGGTGAAGAGTGACAGGATAAATGGGGCAAGCACGAGGCAGAGGCTGGTGGGCAGCCCTGAGGCACCAGCAAGCAGCATTCCAAGTCAGCTTCTCCTTTGCCAAGGGATTCACAAAGCTCTCACATGATCTAAAGATCACCAGGAATACCCACACTTGGGTTTCCGTTTGTTTGTTTGTTTTAGTGCAGTCAAATGGTGTTTTTACAGTAACCATTTGCTTTAAAAAAAAAATTGTTTAACCTTGTAGGAAGTAATGGAGTGTTGATTACTCATTCACTGAAATTCAGGGGCCTGAATATAAATTCTCCTCGCACTCCCATTCCTAGCACGTCATTATTCCAATTAGGAGAGTGTTTAAGATATTTAAATAGTCTTCCATTCAGCTACATGTGTGAGAAAATGCATTCACTCAGTACAATAATGCAATTGTGCCTTTCCTCTGAGATGGCAAAAGAGAGGGGTTGGAGCCATTTTGAGAAACAGTAACTGAAAAGTAAAGGCTGTCAGACAGACGGGGCAGGAGAAAACATGAAATCAAATAGCAAACGTGGGAAAAAGCCTCTCTGCACGCACAGACAGCAAAGAACAAAAGGAACAGAGCAACCTGTAAGATGAGATACTGCATTGCTTCACCAGCTGTGGAGGTGTGTTGGTTTGGGTTGACTCTCTTTCAAGCTGGCCAAGAAAACAGAGTACAAGTGGACCGATGCTCTTCTGACTTCCACTGATGCAAATCAGGAGCAACTATGTTCAAGCAACTAATTTCAACACAGGTACACTGACATAACAAAGATTTAAGTGAAAAAAGGGTTCAAGCACAAAATAAGAGGTGCAAAGCCTGGCAGTCAGCCCTAGCACTTCGTAACAGCCATAACATTTTTGTGGGGCTGACCTGAAAAACCTCAAAGTCCCAGCAGCTACTCACAGCAGAGATGCTGGGATGTTTTACTGTACAGCCTTCTCAGCAGCAGAGGAGGCCTGTGTTTAACCAGGAAGAACAAAAAGACATTTTTACAGCTGTTTATGTTTGTTTGGTCCATAAATATTGAGAGAGGGTTCCTTTCTGGCCAGTCTGTGGATCCAGTTAATTTGTTTTTCAGTTTCATATTTGTGGTTCTAAGTTCAGAGGTGACTTAGGGTTGCAATACACAGCAACCACAGCTGCTAAAAATAGACCACAGAAACCTAGAACACACAGCAGCCTTTAACCACCACATTCCCCTGTACCTCAGCTCTTTGAAGTCCCTGTACTTTGTCACATTCCTGTATTTGGAGGCATGGAAGCCTGCTGTGGTTGTGAATTACCATGTCCAGAGCAACATGGGGAAGGAGACAAGATGAAGCATCTCCAAGAATCATCCCAAGCTGCTGGACACATGGCTGAACTTCGATCTCTCCCATAGGAATGTGTGGGGAAATATTTTCCCTCAGGAAAGCTAGGACTTCAGCCTTTTCAGTGTGGCACGACATTGATTTCAACTGCAAACAGTTATTAAAATAGCAGCCTCGAAAGTCAAGAGGGAAAAGAACAAAAAGGATGTGACGGGAATCAGAATGATGCGATTTTGATAGATTTTTTTTTCTTGCAAAGTCACAAGCCTAGAAATAAATCCTACAGGGAAATAGCCATTTTTATCCCTAAAATTTTCTGACCATCAAGTATAAAACAGCACAGGAGAAAATCTATCAGCTCAGTGATGGTGGAAGTAACCTCACCTGAGCCCTTGAGCCCAGGGCTGTGTTGTGCAGGGTTTGTCCCACCTTGCTGGGTCAGGGGAGCTCCAGGTGGGGTCTGCAATGGGCACCCTGAGCAGAGGGCACTGCCCTGGGGGCAGGTCAGGGAGCAGCCAGGGACCTTTCCGTTTGGGCTGGCAGTGGCAGGGACAGTGCTGACTCCCTCCTTGCTCTCCTCTGGATAACAGCTGAAGAGGTGGCCTGGATAAGATAGGAGAGCAGCTACTGAGCAAGAATGTTGGGCCGAGAGGGACAGGACAGCTTCAAGAGGTGGGGATAAGGCTGAAGAAGTAAGGGAAGGGCAAAAATAGTGGCAGTGGAGGTGTTCGATCTTGGACAGGTGTCAAAGTAGATGCTTGAGAGGCCAAAGCAAGGTCAGTTAGTGACCTGCTGCTTCAGGAGCTGCTTTCTAATATTGTAACTAGCAGCAGTTTCCTTACTGGCAGGTCTGGGAGACATTATCCCACCTAGTGATGCAATTTACACTGTTCTGCTTGGCATGTTCTCTTTCCCAGGCCAGGAACAGGACAAGTTTTCCTACAAAAAGTGTAAAGAGTTTGGATTTGGCAAGGAAAGGCAACATTGACAGGATGGAAGGATGCCAGGCAGTAGGGAGGGGATGAAACAGTGACCTCTACCATTAATGATCTTCTCTGAGTTTTTTCAAGTGATGTTGAGCTAAAGTTACTTGTCCAGGTAGCTTCATCAGTTAAACCAACAGCAGTGCAGAAGGTAGCCTGTGTTTCCTTGCTCTCTGACAGTCCCCATCTTCCTCATCGATGAGGGGAGGCAGAAGTTTTTTGGCTACTGTAGGGGAGGCCAACCAGGCAACGCTGTGTGACAGCCCAACAGTATGGCAGAGAAGGGCCAGGCTCTGCAACTCCAGTTGTGAACAATGCAGTATCCATCCTGATCCACCACAGCAGCACTTTAGGGGTTTTTGCTGCCTGTACTTAGGGCCTTAATTCTGTATTTAGGGCTTCTAATTTTGTGCTTTTGGCACAAATTTGGCCGGTGATCACCCCAGGTGATCAGCTGAAGTCCTGTCTTCAGCACTTCTGTCCTGGCACTTTTCCCTTCTCTCTCTTCATCCAGCTCTGACTCGGGCTCTGCCAGTGCTCCGGTGATACCACAGGATCTCAGAGCAGCTGCTGACAGGCAGATGGAGGTCCCCTACACGTGGGGAAATGTGGCCCTACCTAGAACTGATCTGTGTCTCATAATGTCCCAGTCCTCCTAGACAGTCCTTCGTTCCCATCTGTGTGTCTCCAGTGACTGCCACCTAATCCGTGCCTGCTGTATCACTTCCTGCATGCAGGGGTATTTGCAGGAGGCGTGTTTGTAAGACCACATTGTGTGATGTGTTTGTGCTCTGGATTAGCTTAATGGAACTGCAGTATATCCTGCAAGACAGTTTCCCAGCTGGTAAATCATGTTTAAACACTGAAAAACAAATATGCTTTCTTATTGCTCCAGTCTTTTTACATCTGGTTGCTTAGCATTGTTCCTATCTTGTGTCCACTTTGCAGTGCTTCAGCATGATTGCCAAACAAACTGGCTAAAAATCAATTTAACAGAGATCAGAGGAAGAAAAAAAAACAACCCCAAATGAGATATAACAGCCACTGATGGGATACACAGACATATCAATTTGGCAGCCAGTCAAACTTCTTAGAGCCATCGGTTGTGCTCATTAAATGTCAGAGTTGTGAATTTTCCCCAGGCATTATCAGCAAACGCTTGAACATGGCCCAGCGTGGTTGTAAGGGATTTTCTCCCCCAAATTTCAGGTAAAAAGATGAATGACAAGAGATGACAATAGCAAGCCCATACCACAGTTTTAGTTCCAGAAACAGATTTCTCTGTCACAAAGCCAGGTGGTAAAATTTTCCTTTTATTCCAAATAAAAATAAATATTTTCCCTAAATACTTACAGGTACTTCTCCAGCCGAGTCCCCCACGTGATACAGACTTGAATTTCAATGCCAGTAGAACTAGTACCAAGTTTTTATTCAATAATGTTCGTTTATACAGCAATGTAAGACATCAAATCTTTTTCTCTACAAGCAAAAGTGATAGGGCTTCAAAGCGGATTTTGGTGGGGTTTTTTTGACATGGAAGATTCAAGAAGCAGCAAACCCTTTTTAACACTCAAGCTTGGAAAGAAAGATGATGCTGTTACTGGAGTGTGTTTTCTTTAATATCACAGCAGCTCACAACTGCCAGGAGGTGACATAAAATTGAAGATAACTAGGGTGAGGTAGAGAAAACTGAATTCTTCTAGAAACCAGCAAGGAAAGAGCAACAGCTCCCTTCCCCTGAGCAGTGCAGGAGAAGGCATGGCCAGGCCCAGAGAGCTCCCCAGCCCTGCGAGGACCTCCTGCTCTGCACGTCAGGAGCTTCTCACTGGTTTAGATTCAAAAAGAATAAATTAGAAAATCCAGTGGCTTGCTCTTTTGTGAGGGCTTTGAGAAGACTTTGGGACAAGAGTTTATACCGAGCAGGCATCATTTTTGCACTTGACAGGACCCTCTACAATGACAGGATTTCAGTCAGGTGCTGTTCAGGTAACTGCAGAAATCATGGATGTCTCCCACTACAAACTGGTTACCCAGTGTGGCCTAGGTTGTGAAACACACACCTGGCCAAGAGCTTTGCCTCACTAAGGACCTTGGGATTTGACCTATAATTCTGAACATGTTGACTGTATAAACAAGCCATCACAATTCGTCTGCACTGCGCTCATCACCAAACCCATTCAAGAAAGGGCCTGGGGGTGGGGAGCAGGCAGGGGCCATTCTGGCAACACCCTGGCCTGGTGATTTTTCTGAGGGTGAGTCCTTCTTGTCCTACCGCACAGGTGGATGGGGAGCTGCCCAGCTTAATAACCAGGGCCCCAAGCACTGTGCAGGTCCCTCTGTAGGACAGCTTTTGCCTGGAATCTTCATGTACCTGAGCATTTGGAAAAATGTCCAAGAGTCACTCATTCCTCTGTTAAAGGAAGAGAAATTGTTGCATCTGGCGTGCAGTGTTACTATTATAGCATTAGGTAAGAACCACCATCAGCGTTTGGATTAGTCTGCTGCCTGTATCATATTTCAAAACACGCCAGCAGCTCTGTGGCCTTTGCTCCCAGGCTCAGGTTGTGTGGATCCGAATAGAGGCGGGGAGAGAGGGCACCTGCAGCCCTGCTGAGCTGTGCAGCACCAAACAACCACATCAGGAGCTGCTTTAAGAGCGAAAAGTCTGTGTCAGACACTGCATTTCTCTAGCACTCAACCCAAAAGGGATCAGTTCCTTCGCGCCACTGCTCAAACACAGCAGCACCTTCAGCAGCACTTCGGTAGAAAGCACCATTTATCTATTTAAGTGAGTGCTGAGTAGTATTTGCAAAGTATACAAGAGACTGTATACAAGGGACTGTTCCCTCAGCTGGTACTTACCAGGAAGGAGGGTATGCATTCCCCACCTCTAGCATGCTAATTCTCAGGAAAGAGTTAAAATTGTAACTGCAGCTTCAAAATCTGCAGCTATCTGCACCTTGTTGTTGCATCAGCAGTTTGCCTGATAAAGGAGCCCTGACCTCCTCACCTGTAGAGGAAAGTCCAAAGATCTTCAGAAGGTTTTGCGGTTGTTCACCAAAAAAGCGGAAGTCAAGAAACTCATATAGGGGGGCAGCCTGGGAATATAGGCCAAGATAGGTGACGTAACGAGGTGGAGGCTTCCAGCTTCCAAGAGAGAGTACAAATCTTGACTCATAACTTTGCAATGTCCCTCAGCCCTTTGAACCCTCCCCCTATCATCCCAAAGGATGTCTCCTTTGAGTGACATGAACTGGATCTTGTTGAATCTACAATTCAGTGCCATAGTTACACTGCTTCCTGTAATCCCTTTGATGCTGAAGAGAACGACTTCTCTATTATCTTTACTTTTAAAACTTGGATTTCCTGTGTGGGGGAAGTCCTCATGTTAAAAGCAAGCAGAGAAAATGCTTTAAAGAAGGAGATGAATGTGCTCAGATTGTGAAGCAGCTGATCTAAAGGCAGAGAGACCCTTAGGGAACCCTGGGCCACAATAGTTGACATTTCAGGCAGGAAATTATGGTTTATTTAACTAACTGAACTGAAAACTGCCAGGGAATTTATATGAGTGAAACAGAATTAGTGAGAGCACTTAGCTAAGACAGACATGAAGACTAAAACTCCCATGGTTGTGGGAAAAGAGATTTTAGATCTGGAAGCGGAAGTGGTCTCAGCTATTTGATTCATCTAAAAGATCAGGTGGGCAAGGGATGCCATGTTGCTTATCAACATAGCTTGTTGCTGTGGCTGCTGCTTCTCCACACACTTTTCCTTCCAGCCACAGACCTGCCTTGAAGTTTCTGGGATAAACTAGCACAATCCTGCAACTAGGCTATTCTGCTCCTAAATATGCATGTTCTTTCAAATGCTTCAGTAAAAATACTTCTGAGCACTTTTGCGAGTTAAAAAGGACCTTTTTGATCAATAATGATGTTTCTTTTCAGAGGTTTTCTTCACTTTTAGCAATGTGCAGTAAACACTGTGATTTTTCACTTCCTGTAGCAGTGAATGATTGCCAGGGGTTTGACTTTCCTAGAGGATCTGACTACAGGCACCAAGGTGACAGAACAAAACCTAAGTCAGACAACTTTAGTAACAACAACGGAAATTGAGAGAATGGCACAGCACAAAAGCATTCATTATTCATCAATGGTTTCGCAAACCAAGTCTGACTTTGCCAGGGCCTGGCAAAGATCCCAAAGGTGAAGTGCTTGATCTATGATCTCCTCTATCTTTGTTCAGCAGAGACATTCCCTATGGCCCAGACTTCTCTCCTGCGTGTCCCTCTCCCTCCTCCTGCACGCCCTACTGTGGGCCAAGGAAGTGTTCCAGGCCTGGAATGCGTTATCCCAGCTGCACTTGAGCCTGTCTGACAGGGAAAATGTCAGGTAGGTGTCCTTCTGCAGAGCAGTGACCTTAACCTCCTTCTCCAGCCCGCTGGGAGAGCAGAGTTCAATGAACAAGTCTGGCTGCACTGCTGAAAGCCGTGGCCTCAGGGGAACGAACTTGTTGTTAGGTTTGTTTCCAGCTGGATGGTTCCCGGTCAGCTTTATTGTGCAATTCTACAAATCCTGATGCCAGCACAAATAAGCCAGAGATACAGGCTGAGCAGAGGTTTCTTCTCCCAGCAGCTGTGCTGGCTTAGGCCATCCGTAAATGCTTATGGGATGCCTGCTCCAAGAAAAGCTTGGTACAGCCATGTCGAATGTAAAACCCTCTGAGATGATTTTTCAGTCTCCCGCAATTCTGCACAAATCCTAGCATGGGCTTGCTCCTCCCTGTACTCCTCCTCTGCTCAATTCCTGTGTGCTGCAGCTCTTTAAACATTCACAGAGCACTATCTGGAGTAGAGTGCTTCAAAGGGGAGTGAGTCTGCAACGCCAAATCATCTCCTGCTGAGCATCACCAAATCATCGCAACCTTGGACAATCAATCAACTTGTTTTGTGTTATTTAAGTTGCCCTAAAGGCTACATTTCAAAATATTAAATATATGGGTTGGAAAAGCTGACAACAATTCATTGTGCTCAAGCTGTTAAGCTCAAGCTGCACAGACCTTGCTTGAAAAGATGGCTTTCAAGAGAGCGAATTTAACCAAATTCCACACTAGCTCGCTCCTCAGCTACGGTGAACAAAAAGCCTTCAGAATATTTAGAATCTGATTTAAGCTAACAAGTCAAGGAAATAGGTGTTAAGACTCATACTCCTGCTTGATGCTCTATTTGTAATTCATCCAGTCATTAATGAGCCAGATTCTTGACTAGTATATATGGGCATAAATCCGCTTAAGCCATGCAAGAATGTTGATTTATGCTTGCTACAAATCTGACCTTTCGTTCAGTGTTTCCTGGTAAGTTCCAATCCTCTTTGCACTGTTCATTTATTGGAATGGAATTAGATTTACCAAGGTAGGCTCTGACAAAAAGGATTGCTTTTCCCTTAAATTTTTGTGCCAGGGATAAAATGGTGCTCTATTTCAACGTAGTACTGTTAATAAGATAGGTTTTCTGAAAGGAAGTCAGAAATCATAATATTCATTACGATGCCACATGTTTTATTTCTCAAAGTTATACCAAATTAGTATAATATGCTCCACAAATTACAACCTGTTATAAGAAATCTGAGATATATCTGCAGAATAGAGGTTAAATAATTTTAGCTAACAAGAAATTGCACAAAAGCTTAAATATATGAAGCCAAATGATTTGCTGAGAGTGTATTGGAATGAAAATACCCTTTTATTTGCTTAACAGAACCTATTTTGCTCCAAATGACCTTATGTTCTTTATTTCTAAGTCCACAATCCCTGCACTGAGACTCAGGACACCGCACAAAGCCAGGCTTACCAGGATATGATAATCAGGAATCTATTTTATTGGTTTAAATATAACACTCTCGATCTTTGACTACGCTAACTGCATGGTAAATACAGCTCAGGCCTGCAGAGAACCTTGCTGAGAAAATTGTGTGTGAGATTACGCTGCTGTGAAGTGCTCAATATGGGGGCTGCACTCAAAACACAGAGCTCACGTAGGAGGCAGCAGCCTGTTTGCTAAAATCTGCTTCCCACAGGTAGCATCTTACACTGCTGCTTTCAGCCTGCACCAGCTTTTGATGCCCTTCCTGATGACGACCGAAGCAGTTTGTATTGAATTGTTTACAACCTGACCAGGTAAAGAGTCCTCCTCTGGCATGGCACTACAGCCACAGGGATTTGAAATACGAACATTAAGCTTGTTATGAATGGGATGTGAATGGTGGTGTAAAAGTGTGAAATCATCAGGAAACGCCATGAAGGGGCAAAGGAATGGCATGTGGAGCTTCTGAACACATCCAGGGCTGGAAAACTAAGAGCTACCTCCTGGGTGGATGGTAGACCTAAGCTGGAGGCAGCTTTTTTCCAGTCCTGACTCCTACATCCATACTGGAGCTAGCATGTGTCCAGCCATGGCTCTCAGGTGAGCCCTGGACCTATGCTGCAGCTTTGTGTCAAGCCTTGTCATCCATGCCCTTGTTCTCCTGCTACTCCTGAATGCCCCCTGGCCCTGATTCATTACCTTTGCCTGGTTTGGGACAGTTGGTGGACCCTGTTATCAGTATCCAGGTCTGTGTGCCGTGTTCAGGAGCTGGACCCAGTCGCTGAAGGCACCGCCTGTGCTGGGACTCCCTTGGCTCTTGACTTGCACCACGGATGCTGCACGGCCACAACAATCTCCATCCTCATACACGTGAAAGAAGGAGGGAAAACGGTCTGTGAGAGAAAGTAGGTGTGAAATCAGATTAAAATAAAGTAAACTTCCCCTTCTATCTGCTTTTGCTGAACATGAGCAAAGAAAACACTCAGGATAACACTGATTTTCTAGAGAGGTGCAGGGGGTTTTGTGTCCTTGATTCTGGAGGTCATTCCCTTATAATGCACGAAGGAGATTGGATTTGTCAATCTTGGAGGGTGGAGGGTATTTGGTGATCAGGGCATGAGTTTTTTCAAGGCAGGGAGAGGATGAGATGAAGAGGTAGCTGAGCACAGTTTCAAGAAACAGCTCATTTTTAGGTTGCTTTTTGGCAGCTTTGTATATTATTATTTTTTACATGTGTAATATAATAGAGACCTGTAGAAACATCTAGGAGCCTAACTTTCCGAAATTACATAGCCCTTCCTCAAAAATGAAGTAGATCTTCAAATCAAGCTCTCCCATTTATTGGGAAATAAATCCAAATAATTCTCAGTGCATTTGAAAAGAAGATATTTTGGTTTCCGAGCAATAAGAGAAAATGTACAATCCATTTGATCTGCTTCAGATGCCACAACCATCTGCAACTGCATGTGGCAAACGCACATTTCTCAGCTTCGCAGGCATGTATGATTATGAAGAGCTTCGAATAAAATAGATAAACCTTCGAGATGCTCTTTTTGTTGTTTACTTATCTCCCAGCAGCGTTCTGTGGGAAGCTCTCCTCCTGGAAGGCTGCGGGGTAGGGCCGTGCTGAGCCTTTCAGCGCCGCTCGGAAGTGGCTGAGAAGCAGCCAGCGCGAACAACCGGGGCTGGCACCAGCGGAGGGTCGCAGATGCTGCTCTGAGCGCGCCATTGTGCAGCATCCCCGCGCAGGCCGGGCTCCGGCTGACGCTGTAGCGCGGACGCCACCGCCACCTGCTGTCCCCAGCCCAGCCGGGGAGCGCCGAGGAGGGGCAGAGCCCGCCCGGCCCTGCCCAGCAGCGGCTCCCGTGGGACCGAGCCTTCGTTTCCCAGCTGCAACGGCGCCGCTTCTAGCCTTGTTCCCAGTTCTTATCTCTGGTTTATTCCTCTGCCGGTTTTATGAGCTGGCGTGTGCATGAGCAGCCGGCAGTGACACTGCACCCTGCCATGCGAGATGGGGACAGAGAGGGACG
Source organism: Melanocharis versteri (assembly GCA_013397845.1). Classification (NCBI taxonomy): domain Eukaryota; kingdom Metazoa; phylum Chordata; class Aves; order Passeriformes; family Melanocharitidae; genus Melanocharis; species Melanocharis versteri. The sequence continues at coordinate 710,001 of VZTG01001868.1, read as the reverse complement.
CCTTGCCGAAGCAGCTGCCTATATGCATATCTCTGAATGGACATGTGGCACTCACAGCTGCTCAGTAGTGCTGACTGTGGCTTTCCGTGCTCCTGTGTGCCCATTTCTCGGAGGTTACATCCCAGCTGGTCTCTTAGCTGGGAGCTCGGATGAAATGCAGACAGAGGGATTGGTTCAGGGTAGTTTCCAGGGCAGGGAGCTTGCCAGCACGGAATGATGAACCTGTTGGAAACGGCTCCTGAACTGAGGCAGTTGTCTCGCGGTCCCTGTTTGCTCATCTGGCTCTTCCCGATGTCTCTTGTTTCTCCAGCAATCTAAAATCAGCCTAATCCTGTCATAGAGGAAAGCCCTTACTGCTCTACAGTCTGTCCTACATGTGTTGTTTGCTTTCCTATTAACTCCGTAATATCTGGGCACGTGACTGCTGTTCAGTGTTTAAATACTGGTTTTTCCACATTTACTGCAGTAGTGATTTTTTTTCATTGCCTTCTTTTTAGCATCTTTGGAAAGGAGGTTATTCTCATATTATTTTATTTTCACGAAACAATATGACCACAATTACAATTACAGAGGGGTTCTTTTTGTCTATTTCCCACACACTTATCTTTTGGGATTTTTGGCAACAGGCACTTTAAAGATACTTTTGTTAACTTTAAATATTGAATAAGCTAAACAACTAATTGGTTTGGGTTTGGTTTTTTCCCATTCTTCATCTTCTTTCTTCTCTGACTGGGAGAATACGTTGCAAATACAGCTATTCCACCAGCTGATGTTATTCAGTATCATTGTCCTCACTTTCTGCCAGATCTACTTTTTTGTTCATGTGGGGATTTTTTCATGACGATGTCAGTATTTTCATCAGTAGAGTCCTGATTTGATGAGTGGTCCACAAGGCCTGTTTCTTCACTCTCATGGTACACTTTATCCTTGGGGTACACTGAGTGCTCACACGCAGTCACAGTATGACACAGATAACTGCTTGCTGGGGTGATACCGTGTTTGTTCACACTTATCCCTGGACTAAAAAGTTTCATTGCCTTTGTTTGAAGTATGGTGCTGAAAATTGTCCTAAAAGAATCCAAGACAGTTCCTTGAAATCACATTTCATTTCTGTCCCCAGTGCACAGCAATGTAAAACTGGTATTTTGTGATTGTTCTGGATTTGAAATACATATATTTTAGGTGACAACAATTTTTGATCACGTACAGAGGAATTCTAGTTCTCTCTTGCTTGCCTTCCTGTGTTAGGAAGCTGTACTTGTTTTGTGACCTGCTGAGTCATTAAACAATGAGGTGCTGGAGTTAAACCTCTCCCTTCACTGACACATTTAAGTACCTAGAAAAGAAATTAATGTCACAGAGATTACTTTGCCTAGAATAAATTATGTCGAGCAACTAATTTCCAGCTCTTGGTTTTAGAAAGGCTTCTAACACTGTCTCACACGGCCATCCATCTCACAAGCAAGTCCAGAAAAACACAAATGGATGAGTACAGAATTGGCTGTAAACTGGACTGGAATATTTAACAATAGCATGTTGTTAACTTGGTTGGACACAGCAAGCAGAATTCTGCAGGAGTATCACCAATCTGATATTTTCATTAAATAATTTAGATAGCAGAACAGACAACTTTCTTGCCAGCGCCACTGGCTGGGAGGGGCAGGAAGTGTTAGAGGACAGGCTAGGATCTCAACACACTTAGCAAATTACAGTAGGGGGAAAAGAAGTAATTCAGATGATGTGCTTTCACTCTCTGCAGAATTACCAACATCACAAATGCAGGTTGTGGACTTACTGGTCTGATAGCATCACTGTATGAACTGTCGTGGTGGTAAGCATGGATCACAAACCAAACAGGAATCAGCCATGCCACTACAAAAAGGGCAAAGAGCACTGGGAGCTACATAAAAAGGAATATTGTTTGCCAGGCAAATGGAGCCATTCTTCTGTCATGCTTGGGGCTGGAAAACCTTCAGTTGGGGTATTGTATTCTGCTTTGGCTAGAATGGAGAATTAGAGGTTTTATGAGGAAGCATTGAAGGAATTGGAGTGGTTTATCCCAGAGAAAGGGGAGACCGAGTAGGAGGGCCCTAAATATGTGCACTGCATGTCTAAGGGAGAGGACAATAAAGTCTTCTCATCAGCTGAAAAGGCTCGGTGGGCAACAGAGATCTGGGGTAGATGTTAGAAACTGCTTTCTCAAGGTGTAGATGAAAAAAGAGTGAGAGAATAATATAGGGAATGACAGCATTGGTTTCTCGGTTTCAAATGCAGATCTAACAAGTGTCTGTCAGAAATTACCTAATGGAATTGATCCTGCTTTTTGGGTGGGAGGACGAAAGCAATTTCTGTCCCTGTTTTTCTGATATTCCTGTTTGGAGCCAAAGACCATAATTCAGATATCTAAGTTAGATGTCTAAGTTATACATTGTCAATACCAGCTAATTATCATCCCAAGGCTCTTCCTTTCCATGTCTGTTTAATATATCATAAGGAAAAAAGTCTTAACAATTAATAATTCAAATAGGAAGCAGTCCTAAAGTAGGCTGGCACCACGCTATGCAAACTCGATTTGTTCAAATTTATGTTTTCCAAGTTCTAAGCTTCTTTAGAGTATGTATGGCAGCCCTGCTAATGTCTAAACAGCTGATGATCTGGATACCTGCCTGTTGGACACCAGGATGATTCAGCTTAGTCATTAAATGCCATACTGGAACACCCATTTAACTCTACAGCAGAAAGGATGCTGCATGAAAAGGGGAAAGGGGAACTCACATAAATATTACTCATTCACTCATTCAGAAAATGCTAAAACTCAGGCTCTGAACAGCCTTTGATATTTGACCTCTGCAGATGGCCTGTAATTAAGACTCTAATCCTTTAAACACTTTAATACACTTCACTTCAAGTTAATAGGATTAGTTACATGCCTGAAGTGTGCATGGCTGGGGCTGAGCTGTTGTTGAGCACAGCTGATTAAAAACTTGCAGACACTTTCTGATGGAATATTGTCTTATATTGTCTAAGTCTTTTCAAAACAGTTCTAGTCTCAAGTAATATCCTAAAGTGAAGATACTTAATAAAAATAAAACTTAGCCACGTCCTTGCTTAAAAATGTACACAAAAAAAGAACAAATCTGTCTGAACTTTTTCAGCAGCACAAATTAGACGTTTGAGAGGAGAGACAGGAGATTTGAGAGGCGTTGTATTGGTTTTCTGGAAGATGTAGGTTTAAATTCTCAGACTTTTACAGTTCTTTCAAAGCTAGGGTGATGTTAAACATGCACAGAATCAGACAGATCAGAGAGTTACAAAACGGGGAAGAAACATTTTCTATCCTGGCTTGTATTTTATAGAAATATCAGTTTGGCTTAAAAGCACAAAGATGTTTCTTCTCTTGCTGCTGACAGACTAGCTGGGCTTGGGAATCCTGGCAAGCCTAGATGGATCAGTTCATCACACTGTAAATGTGGGGAGAGGTTGCGAAGAGTGAACACAATTTGGGAAGCGACTGAAGACACAGGGAGGACAGAGGTGCAGGCACACACAGCACGCAGGTTCCCAACTGTTGCTGGATGTCTGCCAGAAGAAGAGGCTGGGCCACATCAAGGCCCTGTGCTGACGTGTAACTTTTGCTAGATCTGGGTTTAAATGCCACGGGGGCAGTCTGGGAATCCCGGCACAGCTCAGCGTCGCTTGCTACTGCCCCATAAAATGAGCACAGCACACATTTACACAGTGCTATTATTTCTCCCACTGGAGAAAGACGGAGGTAAATCCCCTCTGCTGAGGGACGTGATGTCACGGTATTGTCATTTACAGGAAAAGGCAACAGCTGTGGTTAAGGGTTTCCACAGAGTGACACGCATCAGACTGCAGCTGCAATGCCATTCCCTGGCCCCTTGTAATTCTTGTAGATGCAGGGAGAGATTTTACCTCCACTCATCTTGGGGATTGCAGTCAGCAGAATGAGGACTGCATTTAGCCAAGTGTTCCTGCCAACTCTAACGTGAGCCAAAGCGAGCAAGCACGAAAGTCAAAGAGCAGTCATTGCTCTGTCAGTGCTGTTGTCATACAGGAACCTGAGTCACACTAAAAGCCTCTCAAGGAAGGGCACAGTGGAGATACCAGAAATTCAAGCTGGAGCAGGCAAATTCTGATGAAAGCACCACAGCAGTGATGAGGTAGCAGATAAGACTGCCAGAAAATGGCATCACAACCTTATAGACAGTAGCACAGAGGGAAACACAATGCCAAAAATTGGAACAAAATGGATGAACCACTGTCTGTGAAAAGAGCCACACTAGGAAGTCTTAAAATTAAGAAAGTCATAATACAAAGAGGGCAAGAACCAGAAGAGGTGACCAGGTCTGAGTCAGAAGTGAAAAGTCAGTGAATGGAGATGAGAATAAAAAGGGGAAAAGAGAGAAGGATGAAGTTCTTACGGCATAAGGGGTTAAATCAGGACTGTCCCAAGAAAAAGCAGTGGTAGGTGAGGAGGACTGTCCACCCTGCACAGAGAGATGCCATGCAGAGATACCAGAGCAAGCATTACAGGAACACCTTGGAATCTCAAGAACTACAAAGGCCCTGCAAATTAACTGGTGCAGTGCCTGGCTTGGATAAATTGTCCCGTCCCTCCCCTCTGCTAAGGCCTCACTGGGCACCTTTACGCCAGGCTGCAGTGTGGCTTATAGCTATGCCCAGAAGGCAATATCAGATATGACAAAAAAGCGAGGGCACTGGAGAGGCAAAGGGAAACTGGAAAAGGCCGGAAGGAATTGGAGGAACTGAAAGGAAAGAGCTGTCAAGTACTAGCAGTGTTAAAGCAGTAATGCTAAAGAAGGGTTAAATGAAGGAAGAAAGCTTCCTTTCAGTGCCCAGGTTTCTATGAGAAGCAGTGTGGAGTAGAGGGATTTTTGTCAGATGGATCTCAGATGATAGAACCAGGAAATGAGCTGGTAACCAATGCAAGGGAAGAGTCTTCAGTCAGCTGGTGTTCTTGCACAATTTTCTGGTTTGTCATACTTAGGAAAGTATTTGAACATATACACACACAGAGAGCATTTTGTTTGGCCGCTCTGCTGGTCAGTATTGCTCCTGAGAGCCCTGTTTATCAGGCAGTATTCCTGCAGCTGGGAGCGCACTGCTGATGTAACTGTGACACCCCTACAAGCCAAGCACCAACTCTGAAGCCTCGATAAGCCAAGAAGGATTGCTGAGGAAACTTAATCCATATTCCTCCTTTGTTACAGGATTTCTGCCTGGCCGATGTCCACTCAGGGACGAGCTGGCAGCTGGGAATGCGGGAGGGACGGGAGCAGGTGTAAGGGTGAGCCTGGAGCTACTGGCCACTGCCCCAAAACGCTTTTTCCCTTCAAACCCCCACAATTCTCACTGCCACTGAAAAATGAAGAGTTGCTATTGGAAAAAAAAAAAAAAAAAAAGAAGAAAGTAGGAGTTTTTGCTGTTTTATTGACATATCCCCATGCCGAGGTCGGGGGTGATAATCACAGAATCATAGAATGGATTGGGTAGGAAGGGACCTTAAAGACCATCTAGTTCTGACCCTCCTGTTGTGGGCAGGGACACTTTTCACTAGACCAGGCTGTGTCAAGCCCCATCCAACCTGGCTTTGACCACTTCCAGGGATGGGGCACCCACAACTTCTCTGGGCAAGCGATCCCGGTGCCTCACCACCGTCGCAGTACAGAATTTCTCCGTGACACCTAATGTAAACCTACTCTCCGTCAGTTTGAAGCCATCACCCCTTGTCCCGTCACTCCATGCCCTCGCAAACAGCCTCTCTCCAAGGCGTTTCAGGGGCGAAGCCGAGGTGGGCGGAGGGACAATCCCGGGCACCGGCGCCAGCTGTGAGCGGGGGGCGGCGAGAAGCGCCGGGCCGGGCCGGGCCGGGCGGGGGCCGCCCCGCTGGTCTCATAAGGCCGCCCCCGCCGCGGCTCCGGGCCCCGCCGTCCTGCGGGGCTCCCGAGAGGCTCTTTCCCCAGATCCCTCCCCTTTCCCAGCCCCGTTTCCCGTGGCGAGGCTCCGCCACGGGGGAAGTGACGCCGGCGCCAGGCGAGGTGATATAAAGGGTAGGCGGCAGCGGGCGGAAGCGAGCGGGNCGCCTCCCGGTCGCTGGAGGTGCCGAGATCCCGAGAGCGGAGCCGGGGTGCGGGGGAAGGCAGTGGCTAAAAGCCGGCTAAGTCCTTTTGTTTGCTCCGAAAACACGAGTCTGCCACGTCTCAAGTGCGGGTCGGAGACAAAGTGACAAGTTTTGGGTGAATGGGCTGCGTTGTGTGAGGTCTCTGTGTGCGCCGCGAAGGAATAACGTGTAACAGCGCGGTGGGGAGGATTGGCGGAAGGCATTTGCTGTACTGTTAATATTGTTCCGAGGTCTGTATTTCAGCAGTTTGTGTTTTAGTTGAAGCTATCAGTAACATGTGGATTCTGTGTGAAATAACCCTCTGACTTGCCTGGATGAGGTCTGGCAGTAGGAAGGGCACGTGGCCTTTTCGTACATTAATATCCTGGGTTCCAGTTCTCTGGGAGGACCCAAATTATAAGTCATACGTGCTTATTTGGATAAAAAATATTTTCTCTTCGGTAATCACCAGCTAGGGAGACACTTTTTCTGTTTGTTCTTCAACAGAATGCCATCTATGATTAGTTTGCTTAAACCCAGTGTAAATGAGGTGTAGTTGTTTTTAGCAAAATCTGTGGGAAAACCGGAAAAAACCATACTCTCAATTGTACAGTGTCTTCGTTTTGGTGGTGTCAGAACTAGTGAATATCTCAGTGTCTCTGTATCGTTAGTAAAACTTTGGTAATGTTCACTAATAGCATGACCAGTTGATAGTATGTACCAACCACATGGTAGATGTGAAATTAGTCAGATTCCGTTGTGGGTTTAAAAATCTTATAAAATCTACTTTTTAATATTTAGGCACATTTAATTTGTCTTGGACTCTACATAGGAATCTGGTTCATAACATAAATAATACAATAACAAATATAGAAATACTTTAGGGTATTTAAATGCCCGTTTTATCAGTCTTAAGCTGTTACACTAAGTTGTTACTGGGTTATTGTAATTCTTATTTTAGATGTTTAAAGCTTCTCTTTGCATTCTCAGTTTTCCCATGCAGCTTTACTGTGTGTGCCACTGCTTTTTTGTCACAAGTAGTTTTAAGCCATGTTGAGGAATTGGTTAATTATCTGCCACGTTTTCCATTGTGGATGTGATGGTGGAGGGAGGGGATCCTACTTGTTGTGCAATGGATGAGGGTTTGGCTACTCTTTTTAGAAAAGGCAGCATCAGGATTTGCTAATTCCTGATTCACTCATGGAGTGAGAGTGCAGTTGAATCCATAGCTGAAACAGTTTGCTTTAGCACATTATTGGTGCATCTTTTAACTGTGAAGTTGGCCCCAGTCTCTGAGCAAAAGCAGAGCTGCACTTGGCACTGCTTGATGTTATTTGCAGCTGCTGGGCTTTAAAAGAGAGCCCATGGAGATTTTACAATCACTGGTCATCTAAACAGCTCCACTATGTTAAAGCTAGTACATTAAATGTGTTTATATAAGAAGAATATAATTAATTTTAAATACTTTTATTAAAAACACCATATAGACTAATTACACATTTACTGGTATATAAAATTACCAGGTTTCCAGAAATGTTAGCTCCTGCATTAATGAGCATATCCTCTGAATTTCTCTCTGAGAAGTTTGTTTTAAACTTTACAGTGCACTTAACTAAATATTCCATGCCCTTTGTAATGAAAAACAGTGACATGAACAAGTAGTGTATATTCAAAGTATATCTAAATATATATGCACACTATACAGGTAGTATTTAGTTCAAAGTGGAAACTATATAAAAACTCTAAGAAATAATGTGGCCTTGTATTGTAAAAAAGGAGCCCGGATAAATCAGATATTACATCATGTCCCTGTAAAAGCGAATCTGCTTGTTCATCTCCCTATGGAAATCCAGATTCAAAAGGAACATTGCTGAAATCAGCCTTTTGGTGCGCTGTTAGTTGCGTCAGGTTTTGTTTCTAAATAAAACAGTACATATATGAACTATTGTCTAAGCTATTAATGATGTGCTGCTAATCATCTTCACAGCAGTTGCTAGTAGAGCCCCAGGTTTTATCATCTAATATTCCACAGGGGTTTCACTGTTGTATCTTGTTACCTGCGTTCATATTAGCAGTTCATTAGATTTTCAGTGTGGTCTTGCTTTGTCTAGACATGATAATAGTTATGAGATTTAATGTTGACTTTAGAAAGGTTTAAATAAACTGTGTCACTCTTTTTGGTGAAATTGGTATACTGTGTTATGCCACGTGTTTCACATGACATGGTGGAGCACTTTCAGATATTTTTATTGTAGCTATTCTTTAAAATATGAACTTTTACTGCAGCTTAAAAAAGAAAGAAAACCCTGAGGACAGTTGGAAATAAAAGTCATTCTTTTTTTCACCTTAATTTCTAATAAATTATTAATGACAATACAAGCATCTTATACTGCTCCCAATTCCTTTTAACTGAGGGCGAAACTTTGGTGTACAGAATTTACAGAAAGCCGATACAATTTAACCACAAAGAGGTGACGCAAAACTGAAAGAGCTCGTCATCCACGTCAGCACTTGTGAGGTCTCACTTTAACTTAGACTGATACAAAGCAGCCTCCAGTGAAGCTGACAGATACAAGTAGCCACGAGGAATTAAGTGTTTGTGAAGTGAAACACTAACAGAATCCCAGAGTTTGTTCAGAGGACCTTGGGTTACTGAGCCTGCCCATCGAATTCTAATCTACAAATTATCGAGCGTTTGCCCACAGGCGAGAGAAGCCCTGCATGAGAAATAATGGGAATGGCTGTGAAGTGCAGATTGTTGCTGTAGGACCAGACTCCCATCGATTGATGTGTGTGCATTTATTGTGTGCTTAAAACTTGCCTCAAAACAGGGCCTAAAATGCTTTGGATTACATCAGCCTCCACAGGAGGAACTGCAAGATACACAGTGTGAAATGTTGGCAGGGGTGAGGAGGGCTTTTGCTCTCAACTTGACTGACCTGATAGTAACATTCCATACTGTCGAGGTTTAAATGCTGGCTAGTAAAATCTTCAGCTTTTCCTATTCCTGGTCTCTTTTTTAGCAAAAGCAGGTGAAAATGGGGACCACAATACCACTACAGAAAGGAAAGCATAAAGTATCTGTTCAATTTTTTTTTCCTCTGTGAAGCAACTTTTAATAGAAGAAACCTCTGCATTTTTTCCAGCTAAGGGTTCTGCTTGGATGTTGTGGCAGCAGTTGCAAAACTGGAAGAAAATAATTTTTGCTTTTTTAGGAATAAAATGTATGAACCTGTTGAATTGGTTTTGGGAGAGGAGAACAGTGTGAGCTGATAAGCTGAGTATTTTATCTTCCTCTTGGTAGGTGTTGTTAGAACCTGAAATGAAGCAAATCTAAACATGCTTGTTACCTCCTATTTAATTTGTCACAACCAGAAATTGAAAGCAGCAGTTGAGAAATCATCATGTATGTGTTCTAAGACAGTCTCACTGCAGAGTCAGCTGCTGGGAGCCCCGTGGTGAGTCTTTAGCAGAAGCTTTGGAAATACCAGTTCAGGATGAACAGCAGAGGCCCCTGGGCAGTGAACACAAATGGCACTTACAATGTGGAAAGCTGCCTTTTGAGGGACTGGCATTGAGAGAGGAGTAATACAAACAAGGGTGTATGTGGTGGATGAACCATCCCTGATGTTCCCAGAAAGTTGTACCCTGAAGAATATTTAGGGGGAAACAGGGACTTTCCCATTGGAGAAGGTTACATGTCTTGGCGAATGATAAGGAAGAATGGGCAGAGTGTTGTAACATGCTAGTGAAAAACAAGCAAATAGAAGAATCTCCCCAGCCTGAGAGAGCCCCTGCAAGTTGCCTGTGGTGGATAACACAAGTGGAATTGTCTTTGCATTGCATGTGCAAGCCCATTGCAGTAACTGAACTGCACAGGTGCTCTACTTGAGAATCGGGTTTGGCAGAATTGATCACTTGCATTGGTCTTGCATTGCCACCTGTGTAAATATTGACCATTGTTAGAGGCAATACTACTACTGCTATTTCTGTTTGCACTGGTGTTTGGTCTAGGCCCCTTGGGGCTTTATTTGGGTGCCAAAAAGTTTACAATTATTTTATAAATTCTGTTTTACAGTCCAAGATTTGGGACTTGAATGCTGACATCAAAGCAGATACAACTCTATCGGGATCATGTGCCACATTTTGAAGGAATTCAGTGACTTCAGAGCAAATAGTGGCTGTTTACAACTCAAATAGTGCAGTGTTCTGGGAACAGCTTGACCTGCTCTCTCCTAAAGGCTAAACATTTATATTCCTCTGTTGATTTAACCAACTTCGCAATAGTTATTAAAAGCCAGAATAGTGTAGCTGCTGTTTGGATGGTATAGTGACATGTGCTGCCTTATTTTGCCTGGTTTACCTGCAATCTGATGCATTTTCATTTGGAGTGTATATAAAACACTTTATTAGTGTTTGTGGAACGTGTGTATGGTTCAGTGCTTTTAAAAAGGCTACACTTCAGCAGGTTATTTTATGCTTTTACTGAATGAAGGTGAACAAAACTTGTATCAGCAATAGTATGGAAAATGGGTATTCATTTATTAATTGTTTTGCTGTGTTTTCAGTTGTTAGTCAATATGAAGAAATGCTACCGATAGGAAGACTTAATTTAAATTTTGCATGATTTGTCATGTTAGAGGCAGTCAGAAAAGAGCTTGTCTGTCGAGCCACTTTACAAACCTGCTCCTGGATAGGGCTGTTGGTCACAGTGCAGCAAAACAAAGCCTGAAAACTGCTTCCCCATCACTTTAATTCTTTATAAGGTTTCCTAATAGAATAGATCAATCTACATTTGTCCCTGCTGTTTAGCAGTTTTCAAAGGTGCTCCTTAGGCACAAAATCATTTAGGCTGGAAAAGATGCTTGAGTCCTACACAGTTTTTAGAACAGAATTTTTGAAACTGAGGCTACAGTTGAAATGCAATAATTAAATGAAGCTTTGCCAAATTAGGTTACCACTGGCAAAACATGACGTGTTTAACTTTGTAAGATAATTTACATAGACATCATTACACTAAGATGAGTGTACTGCAAATAATTTCTAAGGTACTAATTTGCTTCAACATGTTTCTGACAGGATTTTGACTGATAACGTGTGGATTGCTTTCTGTCTCTGTCTGTTCCAGTTCAAATGGAGTAAACCAGATTTCTTTGGGACACAGAGCCATGGGCCACATTTGAGCAAAAGCTGAGAGGCAATGCTGCATTGCAGTTCAGGTTTCCTGAGCAGTCACGTCCTAGGACGCTTTTGGTGGAACCAACAAAATCTGTTCTCAGATTGTGGTAGATTTCCTTGCAGAGAGGTGAAGCTCAGTAAATGAGCTTGGCTGTAGCAGGTCTTTAATGTGATGAGGTGACAGGACAGGTTTTAATATGCAGTGTTTGTGGAGAGTGCACTTTTGTATTTCTGCTCTGGTCATTTCAGAAACTGCTCTAGGAGACTACAAGTGGCTGATATTGTAGCTGCCCTTCTTGGAGCCAGTTTTGGATGCAGTTTAGAAACTAAGCTTCATAGCGCATGTATTTTCAACCTAATTTATGGGTTTGCATGTTAGTAATTAAAGTAATCCAAGGATCTATTCATGGGCTGCTGATCAATGAATCAGAAATGAGAATGAAGGCTTCCATTGTGTGATATTGACGTTTATAGGGAGTTATGCTGCCAGCCTGCCTGATTATTGCTTCTAAAACATTTGGATGTAGGTTTTCTTCTCAGATATTTTCATTATCTTAGTTAAGTTTCATAAGGCTTTATGAGTATAGGAAGATATTTATAGAAATGCTGATTTGTGTGTCTCTTTAGTGATACTTTTTTTATCTGGGTCTGTTTTTCCCATCTCTTTCATTTGGTGAGAATCTTAATGTCTCATGTGGGAGATTTGGTTTAGATTTTAATCTATTGGCTTACTTCTGAAATAAACAAAAACCCCACCCTCTCAAACCTCAGTTTTGGATTTGGGTTTCTTTTGTTCCTAAATGTGTTCTGCTTTCCATCTGCTTCTGGGTTTAACTGCCTTCTATTGTATTTGTCTTTGCAACTGTCTCTCTCATTGCTTTGTTTTTTCTTCTGTATTTTGTTTCTGGGAAGAAGTTCAAACAAGTTTCTCTTTTTTTCCAATTTTAGGCACAATCTGGTACATTTGTGTAAGGCAGTGTCTGAACAGGTGTAGCACATTAATGAAAGTGGTTGCTATAGAACCCAGTAAGAAGCACTTGGGCACTTAACATTGATTTAAGTAACATTTATTGGATATAAGAGAAGCAAAAAAGGGAGTAGCATAGATAACTTTACATCTGTTCAGTTGCTGGAAGCCCAGGTTGAACAGTACTGGACAGACCTCTAGGCATGGCAAGCTGTGCAAATCCTGTCTATGGTGCACGTAATCAGTTGTAGTCTTTAGTGCTTTTGCAGGATGTCCTGGGAAGTTAATAGCTCCATTTATCACTTCCTCTGCTAAGGAAAAGGATGTTATATGAAAACATGCAGCTTCACTTCAGGACATAATGAGATATGGAATCATAGAATAGGAACCATTAAAGGTGATCTAGTCCAACTCTCCTGCAGTGAGCAGCAACATCTTTAAACAGATCAGGTCACCCAGAGCCCTGTCCAGCCTGACCTTGCATGTTTCCAGGGATGGGGTCTACAGCCTCTCTTGGCAATCTACCAGTGTTTCACCACTCCCATCAAACAACTTCTAGTCAAAATCTACCCTCTTTTAGTTTAAAACCAATACCCCCTGTCCTACTGCTACCGTCTCTGCTAAAAATTGTCCCCATCTTTCTTATAAGCTCCCTTTCAGTACTGAAAGGCTGCAACAAGATCTCCCTGGAGCCTCCTCTTCTCCTGGCACATTACACCATGTGCAAGTGCTGTAATTGCCAGGTGCCAGGTGGGGGCTGTGTATTCTGTCACAGTGCTGAGGTCACGCTGATCTCAGGTGATAAGTAGAGTGCAGGTCTGTACCATTTCAGGTCAGCTGGTGTGTGGATCACTAACTCCTTGATGTACAACAGTATTGTGTTTAAGATCACTGCCAGCAGGAACTAAAATCAGTATTGTTGGTTTTACATCAACTTATTAATTATGCTGGTGAAGTCCATTCCAACTCTTGGAGTAATTCAGTTTTTTGAGTTAATTATTTTCACTGAATTAGGTAATCTGGAACAGAAATGAGTGTCTACAAGCAAGCTGAACATGGGGCTATAAGCCTGAAGTCTGGAATTGAATTGACTCTGGCAGCTTGGGCTGTAGTTTGTTTTTGGTTCTTCTTGGTCAAAGACTAAGGCTGAACTGAAAAACTTTTATTTCGTTACTAATGCAGCCATTGCATTCCTTATTAGTCCAGTGCATTTCACTCATTTTGTTTCCCTACCTGTCTCCTGGCTTCCTGTTCATTCCTTCCAAAAGCTGGGTGAGCCCCTGTTGTGGATGAGTAGAACGTACCTCACTCAAAAGACAGGCAGCAATGTATTTTGAGATAAAATAATGATTTGACAATTCACTGGAATTTAACAAAGTTCAACAGTGGTTTGATGAGGTTTAATAAGTTTAATTCAAGGTTCATCTTATTAATTAATTAATGGAAGAAACATACAGAAAAGAAGGGTGAGTTCAAACTCATTCATTTATGAGTTCATTTAGAGTGTTTCTCAGAGACTGGCAATGCAGAGAGCAAGGAGCACAGTCCTACTGAGTCACAAGGTTCTGAGTGCACTCCTTGCTTTCTAGACTCAATTTGGAGTCTAGGAGTGGCTGGATCCATTCTTCATCTCAGGCTAGTCAATAGTGCATGTAATGGAATTATCCATACAGTGTTTGTAATAATATGGGATGGATGGATTAGTAGTGTTTCATAACACTAAAGCAACATCCTCTGTCACCCATTGAGGGTCTGTTGTGAGTAAGGCATCTTTCCACCTTTGGTAAGGAAGGATCTCTTCGTCTCAGGTAAGGAATTTCTAACCCTGAGGGGCATCTCTGCTCAAGAGGGTCATCTGGCATCCAGTTAAGCTGCAGTTCAGGCAGAGCTCAAATCAGGCCCATCCTGATTACAATGTTTATAGGGTAAAGTAGTTGGCTGCTGGCCAGTGGTATAGACAAGATAGATGTCCTTATCTTAGTGCTGATATCTTGTTCTGGACTTTGGTTATCTTGCTCTTCTGATGGTTATGAAACCACCTTTCAAAATATTTTTCAAGATACCTCTACTTCCTTGGACCAGGCACTTTCCAGCTTGCACATCTCTCCCAAGGCCTTGGGGCTGGTTGCTCCTTAGTCAGCCTGAAAGTACAATTGTGAGTCAAATGTATCCAGCACAACCCTCAGCTTCAGTGGGAATTCAGTGTTTACTCTCTACCATCTCTGTGCTTAAGTCAACTACGGGACTGTTATGCAACTCCTCGGTTTTAAAGACTGATTTTTACATTTCTTAACTCTTCTGACATATTTCATTGTCTTTGCAGAAAAGGTACAGTTTGGCCGTTGGTCCTCCCAAAAAAGTTCCCAAAGTCAAGGGTGTAGAGTCTGCAGCAGTGCAAGCATTTCTCAGACGGCAAGAAGAAGAAAAGAGAAAAAAAGGTAAAAGTACAAAATACTCCTATGGGAGACTTCCATTGATTCTTTGGTATTTGTCACCTTATTTAAAGTTCTTGCAAATACGGCTGCACATCTTTTTCTGGAATTTATGCACAGAACTGATGCTGAGAGAAAGCCAGAACTAAGTAAGGACTGGGAATGTTTGCTTGCTTTCCTAAGGAGTTAAACATTAACCAGCTATATTAGCATTTATGGTTGGAGATTGAGAAGCAGGTAAGGTGAAGGGCAAAAAACTATCTCAGCTTTTCTTAGGTTAACTTTGAAAAACTTCATCTGTGTGAAAAATGGAAAGAGTTGCTGTTGTTGAGTCTTAATCTAGTGTATCAATGCAGTCTGAATTTTAAAGAGTCTCTGAGACACAATTTTTCCACTTTCATATTTCCTTTAAATAGTCTATGGAATAAACTAGTACTGCATTGCTTCTGATGTTAATGTTTTGTTAAAGGTAACCAAATCTGATGGACTGGATGGCCCAAGTTATTCCTCCTCTCTTGGGCCAGTCATGAGTCTGTTCCTTATCCCTGCTGCCAGGTCCAGCCAGAAGCAAGACTAAGCATGAATTCCAAATGAGGCGTGCTGGCACACTGTGCTGTCACAGCCCTTGACAACAGAATAACACAGACAAGGAATGGTACCTTTGTAGGCACCCAAAATATGAGTAGCCCAATCCATTTTCTAGGAATTTTTACTTTTTTTGAATCTTTCTGGTATTTAGCCCCCACTCCTTGGTTCATCCAGTATTTGGCATTCAGATGTCTCATTTGCCAGCTAGTTCAGCCTGACTTGTCAGCAGATCACAGACACAAGATAGAGAGCATACTTTGGCAGAAAACAGCTAAGCCAGAACAGTAAGGATATAGGATGGACTGTGGAGATAGAGCCCTGTGCCCTATCAGACTTGTGTAATGACCAGCTGCTTGCTTATCTCTGTTCAGCTGCTTTTGTGTCTCCCCTATATCCCTCTACAATATCCCTCTACACTTAGGCTATTTTCCAGATCTTATCCCCCCAATACCCTTATTCCCTCCCCTTCCTCAATTTCCCTTGATTTGAGCATTTGATAATAAGTTCTGTACAGCCTTAAGATTCTCTTGCTCAGTCTCAGAACTCCCTCCACTACGCAGAGATCTCATAACTTCTGTACCTTCTTATACAAAGGTTCTCCATAATTTTCATAGCAAAAAAAGCTGCTTCCCTCAGAAAGCCTTAGTGGGTTTTGTTACAGCAGCATTTGACTCAATTGCTTGCCTTTGTCGGAGAAGCTGATACGGGTGGGTTAGCCTGCCCTGTTGGCTGACCTGTGGTCACTTTCTGGTCTATTTTGCATAGCTATTAGCCAGATATCTTTAAGTTACTGTCCTAAATGGTTTGTTAGTTTGGAAAATATTGAAATAAAAAGTAGTGCTTTTGCATAACTTTCTCCTGGTTTCCTTGAAGCACTGGAAGAAAGAAGGAAGAAAGAGCAGCTCTTGGCGAGACGTATTGAACTGAAACATGACAGAAAGGCAAGAGCTATGGCCTCACGAACAAAGGATAATTTTTATGGCTATAATGGCGTTCCTGTTGAAGAGAAGCCTAAAAAGAGGAGGACTTGTGAGAATGTTGCTCAGGCCCCAGAGGCTGAGTATGCAACAGAAGATGAAACGGAGCAACTTGAATACAGTCAGACGGAATCTGAGCATGAGCAAGAAGAATATGAAGAGAAACCATCCAAAGCTGCAGTGAAACCAAAGGCACCTCCCAAAAGTGCCCCAGCACCTCTGAACTTTGCAGAGCTCTTGAGGCTTGCTGAAAAGAAACAATATGAACCGGTGGAAATAAAACCAGTGAAAAAGGTAGAAGAGAGGCCCAGAACAGCAGAAGAATTGAGAGAGAGGGAGTTTTTGGGACGCAAAAACAAAAAAGTAGAAATGCATAAGAAAAGTGAGAAGGAGATTAAGCCTACAGGGATATCCAGTTCTTCAAAAAAACTGTCTTCTCAAAAAGCACCTGTAAATGCAAAACTTAATAAAAGCTCAGTAGATAAACATTCCACATCTAAAAGCAGTCTGTCGCTTTCAATGGGTGGTATTGATAAGAAATCCAAAGCACCAGCATTGACTGAAAAACACCCACGGTCATCATCTTCTTCCAGACTTGATCAAATGGAAAAAACCTCACAAAATGGTTCCTTAAAAAGCTCTACTGGTAGCAGTCATAATAAATTACCTGTCAATGGTATTAAAAAGTCTGGCTCAAGCTCTCACATGCCACCCTCAAAACCCATGGCCAATGGGGCTCAGAGGCTGCCATCTGCGAAAGAATCCAGCCTGAAAAAGTCTGCCCACGCAAAACCAGGAAAACCTGCAGCCCTTCAACATGGAATCAACTCCAATGCAAAACGATCAGGCAGCAGCTTAGGAAAAGGAGGACCGGGACATCCTGGGGGTGGTTCGAGTGCAGGACCGGGGCGATCAAGCAGCAATTCTGGCGTGGGACCTGGAAGGCCGGGAAGTGGTTTAAGCTCAGGACCTGGGCGACTGGGCAGCAGCTCAGCCACAGGACCTGGGAGGCCAGGCAGCAGCTCAAGCACAGGACCTGGGCAACCGGGAGGTGGCTCAGGCGTGGGACCGGGAAGGCCGACGGGCAGCTCAAGCACAGGACCTGGGCGACCGGGCAGCGGCTCAGGCGTGGGACTTAAGCGACCGGGCGGCAGCTTGGGCACTGGACCGGGAAGGCCGGGCAGCAGCACAAACATAGGACCAGGGCGACCAGGCAGCAGCCTGGGAACAGGACCAGGAAGGCCAGGAATTGGTCCAAGCACAGGAGCCAAGCGACCAGGCAGCAGCTTGGGCACTGGACCAGGGAGGCCCGGCATCAGCACAAGCACAGGACCTGCGCGACCAGGCAGCGGCCCGGGCACAGCTGTGAAACCCAAGTGTACTGTCGTGTCAGAAACCATTTCTTCTAAAAACCTTGTCACAAGACCTAGCAATGGACAGATGAATGGAATGAGACCTTTTCCAGGGCACAGACCTATGCTTCATCCACAAGGTATGCATTAATAGAACAAAGAATTTTTTCCCTGTTGTGGTTTAACGCCAACTGGCAACTAAGTACCATACTGCTCGCTTGCCCTGTCCCCCAGTGGGGAGAAGAATTGCAAAAAACCCAAGTGAAACTCAGATAATAACAGTTTATTAATTGAAGCAAAAATAAATGTAGCAACTTTTTATTTATTTTATTTATTTTTACCTATGCTCATAATTTTTGAAATACAGGTGGTGTGAAGTATCACATGAAAGAAAACTAAGCAGCCTGTGATGGATACCGGTATACGAATGCTGTTAGAAGAAAAAGAATTGAAGGATTGGCTTCCAGCATTGCTTAATAGTTGGTCTATAAAACTTTGTAGTGTCTTAAATAACAGATGCTTGAAGGGCTAGATGAAAAATCACTCACAGGTTTTACATTTCAGTGTTTTGGCAAATTTATCTTATCAGTGACAAGCAGTTCTAAAAATTTATTTCTGATCAGGAGCAAGCAGTGTGGAGTGTAATGAATAAGTGCCTGGAAAGCCCTGAACAAAGAACAGATATCTGTCAAGTGGTTTCCTCAGGGTGCCATTGCTGATACTGATAGGTAATCTCCTCTAGCACAACTCAGAGGAAGTATTTCCTCTTGCTGAATTTCTGAGAAATGCTGGTTAACCTGAGGCAGTTTTCCACCTTGAAGCCCAGAAAATGGCTATGCCCAAGGTATCGCAAGGAGAAGTACTGTTAAATTAAAATTATGTTCATGTTATTAGTTAATGATTTTATTCTCTCCCATCATTTAGGTCTTGGAAGACCACCTATTAGTTACAAGAGACAAATAGAAGATGATGATGATGATGAATATGACTCTGAAATGGATGACTTCATTGAAGATGAAGGGGAACCTCAAGAAGAAATATCAAAACATATTCGGGAAATATTTGGCTATGACCGGAAAAGGTAAGAAAATTGACAATTTTAAGATACTGTAGAACAAATAATTATTCTTCCTAAGAAGGGATATGAATTCATTAGCTGTTTTTTTTTAATGTGTTAAAAACTGATATTTGATTTTCAGGTACAAAGATGAAAGTGATTATGCCTTACGTTATATGGAGAGCAGCTGGAGAGAGCAACAGAAAGAAGAAGCTAGGAGGTATGCATGGATTTAAACTTGGATACAAATTGGGAAGTTTGTTTGTAGCTAAACTCATAGGGCTAAGCTAGCAAATATCCCCTCTGCTTTTTACTGCAGAGGTAAATAAGCCTTACAATTTTTTATAAGAGAGCTTAAGTAAAGATGGAACTCTTAGACTAAATAAGTCATGTGTGTTCTTATCTATCACAAACCTTACTTGTTAAGAACCAATAAAAACCAAAACTAATTCATTTCCAAAAATCCTTTTAAAATTATACATTTCAGTTGAAATTCCAAATCCTTTAATCTGTCCCAAGCATTACAATATTCTGCCAGTTTGAGGTCTGGAAATTTTATTTGTTCTTATCTATACAGATGAGTGTGTCTGTATTTCTATAGAAGTATAAAAAATATGCTGACCAGCTTTTATAGGCACTGATTTAAATTATGAAGATGATATTTTCATATTGGTTTTGACCTTTGGGCCTGCACAACTCTTGTCATCAACTGATTTTCTTTTTGTTTTTTAATGAGTGGTGGGACAAGCTTTGTGAAAGCTATAAGGGTTTTTTATAGAAAATTGAAATATTGGAATGCATGGAGTTACCAAATTCTTTTGTTCTACTGAAGTTTCTATATGGTTATTCAGAATGTGCCTTGAGCATTAGAAACTTGCATCTTTGAAGTTATAGTCAGTGTCCTTATTCTTCCTGGCCCCTGAAGAATAGCTGCAGCCCATGGAAAGCTGTAGTCTGTTAAGTGGAGTTAGGAGAAATAAATGGAATTTTAAAGTGATATTGCTTTTAACCAAACTCTCTGCTGAAATCTTAGAGTGAGGCTTTGCAGAGTTGAATTCCTGACTCACTTCTAACTACACATGCAGCGTAAAGGAAGTGGAGATAAGAAACTTGAGTTAAATTAAATTTTACCTTTTCAATGGATGTGTTTCAATAGCTGCTTTTTGGGAGAAAAAAAGACCTTATGTATTAAATTTGTTAAATTTTTTTACACAATCTTTATTTTTTAACAGAAGCTTTAAATATCTTTTTCCCTTGAAATATTGGATTCTGATCTTATGATTAAAAAAAAATCTTGATTTCTTAAAGCTGTATTCATTCTATAGTTAAAGAAGATCTGATATGAAATTATTCTTCAAATCAGCTGTAGTACTTTTAGCATTGGTTTTCAGGGGTGTAGAAGTAAAACCTCAAGTGTCTTGAGTAGCAGTGTAAAGGATTTAATCTTGTTTGGCAGCTTGAGACTCGGTGTTCAAGAAGACTTGGAAGAATTGAGACGGGAAGAAGAAGAACTGAAACGCAAGAGACAGTCTAAGAAGCTGAGGACACGTTAACTGACTTATGGTGTTGACTTTGTTCATGTTTCTGCTCCCCCTGCCTCCATACATCTCTTCTTCTACTTCAGTTTCCATTTGCTTGTTAGAGGGCAAAAGAATATTTAAAGGGATTAAAGTACTGAAAAGCAAGGCTTTAGTTTGACCTAAATAAGATATTTATTTTTAATACTTGCCAGGGTTGTTTTTTTATGAAGAAATTAATGCACTAATGCATATTAAATGGAATAAAATGAATAGATGTTTCCATTGATTAAACCAGTTCAAGATGCCAGCAGAAATATTGACTAGCTATGCACTGACTTGGAACTGTGTGGGCCATGTACCAGTAAACCAATTTTGCATTCACTTGAAAGAAAGGAATAGCATTCTTTTTCCCTGATATTTCTTGAGACTTGGAGGGATTGCTCTGTATCCTGCCCTGTCTCCCAACATGAGCCTCAAAGTGTTAAAATGTCATCTTCTGTACATCAGCAGCTTGGGTGTAAATTCAGACACAGCCCACAGGTGTTTAAGGCAATAAAGTGCTGCAGATCTTTTGATTTGAGGACCCATAAAAATAATTTGAACCTCTTTATTTCTAAACAGAAAAGTGCATGTCATTTGCAAACTGTGCAGTTATGGATATGGCCAAAAGATTATGTTGGCTTTTGCTGTGTCTGGAATTCCAGTGCCAGTCTAATTCAGTATGAGAAACACACACCCTGAAAACAGAAATTTCTAGTGTTTGTATGTAACCTGTGCTTTTGGGCTCAAGCACATGCTTGGGAATTCTTCTCCTGCCCTGTAAATCTTCAGATTTGTTTAACAGCTTCTGCTGCTTTTACAAATTGTGTTTTTTCTTGCATTAAACATCCGATGTGTTAAATTGTTTAAAATGTGAAGCAGTCATTTATCGAATTAGTTTTACTGTTCAGAAAGAACATCAGAATTAAGTTTTGTTAGAATGCATTTGCAGCTTTTCAGTATTAACATCACGTTAAGTATTTAATACTTGTGATTGATTTCAGCAAGCCAAAAACCTAAAATAATATGTATAGCAGGAGAGTTAGTTCAGTTACTTACCTTAATGCCCATATTTGCACATTATTTCTAACTATGCACTTAAAGACTGTTTGTTTCAGTAACTGAATTTGTTTACAATCAGCACAGGGTTCATGTAAGTCTACAGGAGTTGCACTGAGACCTGAAGCTCAAACCTGGTGTTGCATCTACTTGGATTTCCCCAAGTTGCCCTTCAAAGCTCACCAGTGTCACTACTCCGCTTTGCCTCAAGCTCCAGGACTTCATTGGTAGCATCTGCCTTCAGCTGCTTCAGGCTATTATGTTTTAATGCTAGAAATACTTTTAAAAGTACAAAAAGGGCTTTGGGTGTTGGATGGGCAGAAAAACAAAGGAACCTTTCCTATTGGGGCTATTCTTAACAGTGCTGCTTCTAGGAAGCAGTTCAGACAGCAACCTGTAAGGAACAGTCTTGGAAGCTGCTCAAGTTTAAACATCTGATTCTTAATGTAAGAAAAAACAGATTTGCCTTCTTAAGATGTTTTCTGTCAACGGTGTAACATTTCACTGCCTCAGCAAAACACTGATGTAAGTTACTGGTATAGATTCTATAAACTATCTCAGTATTAGTATTAACATGGAGCCCAGGTGAAGACACCACTGTTGCTCCTCTGTAGTTTTAACTTTCCCTATTAGCTAACAAAAACTGTTTCTCAGTGTATGCACTTGAGACCATGCAAGATAGTGTAACCTCACTGTCTAGAAATGTGTTGTATTCTCTGCTGCATTGGGACCATCTCAAATTTCCTGTTGGAGATTTCCTGGTTTCTAGAATTACCCATTCAGGACAATGAACTTTGGGACCACGATCAAGTGTTCTGGGTTTGTACTTTTTAATTCTTTTTAGCTGGAGAAAGACTCGAGGTCCATCAACCCAGACAGCTATAACATCTGGGAGCAACTTCCTGCCTGGCTGGGGAGAAAAAGTCTCTTATGAAGCAAAAGAAATATATTAATTTGAAATTGGTTCATTTGGGGAAGAAAACTGCATTTCAGACAAATACAGGTTAAGTAAAGCCTGATTATTTCACCACTTTCTGATTATTTAACCATGCAAGATCAGTTAAACTTCTTAATCTGTAAAGCACTTTGTCATTTAGATGGTGACTGGAATGTACTCTGCTAGCCTCCCTAAGACACTGTATAACTTTCTTCACACAGTGATCATTGCTTAAATTTTGTCTATTTCATATGAAAAATTATTCAAGGACACATTTGTAATTTTACAGTCAAGAAGTACTTTCTCATAATTGGCATGGGATGCTGATGGGTTTCCTATTTTGTACAAATGTTTGGCTTTTAATGTGCTTACATATTTGTTGCATATTTGTATGTCAGCTAGGAAGGAACTAAACTCATTTTTTAATTCCTGACCTTGTATCCAAAAACCTGTTTACTGTTTGCCAGATTAATAGTATTCGTCTAATGACAGTATTTCAGTACCTGTCCAAAGTGCATCTGAATTTGAGGTGAAGAAAAACTGGAAGAATGCTTACATTGGTTTATCGGGATCGGATGTTCAGCTAATGATTTAATTGTATTTAAGGAAATTCTGGTTTGGTTTTTAGATTTTTAATTCACTGTTTGACAATGTGCCTTTTTACTAAATTGTGTCAAAAAATAATGAATGTAGGAGGATAAAAAGGTTGGTTTCTGCTATCTCAGATTCTATATCCTTAAACTTGAGAGTGTGAAATGATGTACTTTTCATAAAACCCTTCCAGGTCTGGCTTTGATTGCACAATTAAGGTAGCTACTTCTTTACTGCTAATGCTAAATCAAATGAAGGGCACTTTCTATTGATGACTACTTTTTGAAATTGTCTTGTATTTACAAGTGAGCTGTATTTCACTTTACAGCGATGTCTTTTGGAGGCCAGGGTTTTGCATATCACAGGAAGCCTTAGTGTGCAACTCTGTGCTGTGCTTTAAAATAAAAATCTTTCAAGAAGTATATGAGATCTCTATGGAAATCTGGATTTATTTTTGTGTAAAGCCCAAAATATTGTCCAGGAAAACTAATTTTCTATTTTCTTTTTTTTTTTGCATTTTGTAACGTAATCTAGTAGCTGATGCATATTTCTAGATATAGCATATTTCTGGAGACCAAAACATGTCAGAAAGAAAATAAATATATGGAGAGACTGGTGTTTAAAATGTGATGAATGTACTTCTATTTATTTTGGTGAGTGGGTGTGACGCAATATTAAAGTGTTAGCGTGTAAATAAGGGTGCTTCTAGTTTTAGCCAATGATTTTTTTCTTTGGGGATATCATGTGTGCACAGTGTCTTTTTACACAATGTGACAAATCAGGTTAAAAACTCGTACATAGCCTAACTGCTCTCTGGTGCTGTCAAGGAAGTGTATACTTTAGCACACACCAAATGCATATAAATTTTGCAGAGTATGTATACAATAAATTACAGGCATTAAACATTTTACTGCTATTTCTCATTGGTTTACTTTATGGAAGTTTTATCAGAATTTATTTCTGCTATTTCCTCTGAGCTCTCACATACAGCACTCTCAGTCTGAATGTTCTCTGAGAATGGTTCTCATGCAGCCAGCAAGGAGGTATGAAAAATTTAATGGAGTCAATTAAGCCTTCAGAAAAGATCTGAAAGTTGCTGGTGTCTCCTGCAGTTTAGGCTGTGACATAGTATGTACTTGGAGGAATATGTATTTAGAATGATAATGCACCCAAGTGTGCCCCCTGCCTTTAATCTTTTGCATTTGAAGAGTGCATGAGTAGCATCCTTCTTGGGCTTCCTTACTCCCATGTACAGTCTGAACTCCCTTGATGGCTGTCTCCTCTGGAGGGGTTTTCTGCTTTGATGGTGGAAGTAAATGAATGTTCTGATCAGCTGGTGCTGTGACCCACTTCCAAATGGATGAACGGATACACATCAGTGAGCCACGTGCCTTTACAAGGAACAGCAATGCTTGCACACTCTTGTGCTTTAAAAAAAAATTCTTTTAAAATATTGCAACTCTGCCTTTAATGGGTCCTATGAGTACCTTGCTTTGAAGGCAAGAAATCTTACCTTCTTTGGAACTACCTTGTCTGGAATTCCCTTGAGATTTTTAATGTATCCTAATAGCTGTGATCAGTCAATCTCAGCCATTATTTCAAAGCAAAGATGTTCTGTTCAGGTGGAGAGTGGCTCTACATTCAGTCATTATCTTAACTGAGCCAGTAAAGCTGCTTCTGGAAGCAACAAAATTATTCTATTCAGATTGGGGGAAAAGTAATTACATGTTTTCCTTGGCTGAGGACAGCTTTTAGTTGTAATTTATTTGAAAAAACACTTCAGTTCCATAAGACAGAACTGCAATTTATCTATCCCATAGATAGCCTCTTCTTACCCCTGGAAATGCATATGGAAATATTTATTTTTCCATGAGCCTGGGAATCTAAAACGCCTTTGCCATATCATGCTTCCCATACTCTGTAGAATGCAATTAAGGACCAGGGACATCCCTGAAGTAATCAAACATGTCACCAGTTTAGTCCTGACTTCTCTGTCCACAGGTTATAGTTCTGTTTTTCCACACCACATGTGCTTTGAGGGTTCCTCTGTTTGGTTCTTCATGGGAGTCTTGGGTTTTGCCTACATCCTTCTCCCCCGCTGGCAAATTCATGATTTTTTTGGTATCCTGGATGTAACTTTCTCAACATTCCTTGCTTGAGAACAGGCAAGTGTCCGATGCCATCTCTCATACTATGAGTCTGAAAGTTGATGGCAATCAACAATTTAAAGAATCAAGAGCATCAGTAGGTTTTTTTGGTTGAAGGAATTGGCTTGATTCTGGTTTGAAAAACACTTGAGTGTAGAGTTCCAGGTTTTGTAGTGCATGGGAATAACTGAGCATATACCTGTGCACACACTGAGTACAAAAGGCTGTTTGAGAGCCTTTCATGCACTTCTCCATGCATTAAACCTCTCTTGTGGATTTCCTCAGGAGAGGTAAGTAGCTTCCTTGAGTGATGCAATTAAGGATAGAGGATGTTTATTGTGGGCCTGTCCTCAGCTCCCTATCACAATCAATCAATAATTCTCCCTGCCACCTTCTTTCAGCTCTTGTGTTGTATGAATGCCTTGTGGTCCTTCAACGTGTCCAGTATGTCAAGATTCGGCCGAAAAAAGAAATGTTGTGTATGGTACAGCAGAGCACCTGTGGATTGACCTGCTGCTCTGCAGTTGATGAACAACACTGATAACAGTTATTTTTGGACAGGAGGGGCACTGATGTGACTCAATCCACTTTATCTGGTTCTTGATTTCTACAGAATGTGCAGGAGGGGTTTCTGAGGCCTCCACAGTGGTGTCAAATATGACTTTAAGTGATGTGTAGACAGGCACCTGGTCCCACAAGGTGAGTGTTCAGAGTTCAGGCAGAGGGATGTGCTGCTGTAACCACCCTCTTCCCCAGCCAAAAGGAGGGAGCCAGCAACCCCTTTATTAGCCTGGCTTCTGTTTGCCAGCTGCGTACAAAGGGAACGTGGCGATGGCAGCGCGTGGTGCGTGATGCGGCCCAAGGTTATGGGGACCCTGTTTACAAGCAGTGGGAGCTGCTGAAGCTGGCAGGAAAATAGAACTATTTTGCGGAAAGTCTCTTCACTGTCTTTACAGTTGGCAATGAGGGCTGATGTACTCATAGCTGCTGGCTTAAATCCAGTCTTGGTTGGTTGGTGCTTTGAAAGTGATTGTTATGACATACAAAATGCTCCCAGTGTGGATCACACACATGGGTGACTTGCTGGTTGTTCAGAACAAAGGGGAACACTGAGATAAATAATGCTCTTAGTCGTGATATTTCCTGAGCTGAAGGCAGTTTGGATTTTGTTAGGAAGCTTGCTCCTGCCAGCTGTGTTGTGGTTGTTCTGCATTTATTTCCCAGTCTTTGGTATCTGGGATGATCACTGGAGTATATTTTAGAAGTGCAGATTTTTCCCATAGCATTTAATATTTACAAGTTGAACTTGTAATTTCCATTCCATTACTCTCAAGTTAATTTAGACAACTCATAGCATTGCATGATTTTCTCCACTGGAGAAAATCCTTTAAAATGCTTCCTGGATTGTACTTTCCTGTTATTGAGAACCCTTTCCCTTGGCTTTGCTCTAAGCTAGCATCCCTATAGATACAGGATGTTCACAGGCAAGCAGAATAATGAGACTAGTATTTAGATTTTGAAAATTTGAGGCAGTAGAAATTATGCTGAATAGAATTCCAAAGCTGTATGCTGTAAGAGAAGATCCATGTCACCCCAAGACTGTAATTTTTCTTTGCCCCCTCCCTTAGCATCTGAGAAATTGCAGTCTGTTTTCTGGTTCATTAACCATCTTAACTTTTCTACCAAGTCTTAAAGAAAACATCTTGGTCAGGAAGAAGATCTGTACTGCTGGCAAAATGCTGGTTTTAATACATAGGGTGAGCTTTTATGCAGCGAGGAGTTGTAACAACATAAGACTTGGATGTATTGCTTGATAAATCCCAGTTTGAGAGAATTTCTACAGCTCGTTTGGGAAGAATATATACAAAATTCTACAGCTTCATTTGGAAGAGTGTTCCCAGTGATGGGGGCAAAGGAACTACTAGAGGGTGTGTGGGGTAGCACGGCTGTGTGTTAGCCTGCTAGCAAGATATTTCATTACCTAGATTAGTTGGCAATAGAATCTGTTGATGTAACACAGTTATTCATTGCAAATGATGTTTAGAGAAGATTTTGAGTCAGAGGGCACAGACCCAGCTCGGAATTGAAATGAGTTTGAACAGTGAGTACTAAGAAATTTGAATATGTAGTTTGGGTGTGAGCTTAGCCAAGGGTGACTTCTAGGCCTTAAATACAAACATTACTACCAGCAGCAGTGTGTCGCTGCCATGGGGATGTGGTCACTGTCCTGCTTGCTATGGTTGTTTCGGTTATGTATGAACACAGAAACTTTAAAAACGTTTCCAAACATCAAACTCACTGATAACTGTAAATATCTCTCAGACTTTCCCAGTCGTTTTCACCATGAAATAACGAGAAATAGAAAATTTAGACGCTTGAGATTAAAAATTTCAAAGGAACGTTTTGCTCTCAAACATTAGTCCGTGTTAGGACCTTTGTGAAAGTGTTTATGCGCCCTCCCCCGCCCGCAGATCCACCAGAAGGACAATTAAACCCTCCGGGACTCCCCGCGCTTCCC
>VZTG01001868.1:670013-682140 GCA_013397845.1 Melanocharis versteri | reverse complement strand
GGGGATGCGTTGTTGTAGCGTCCCTCTGAGCTTTTTAATTCCCATGTGTTTGTGTGAAACTGAGGTGGGCGTATTTAAGTTTTGGGTACGCCAAATAATTTTGGGTGCGAAATGAGGAAGGTCTGTATCTTGAGTCACCTCGTAAATCCTAGGATCTTTAGAAGAGGACAGGCTGTTTGATAGGAATGCCTCGTTTTGTATTACAAATAGAAGGAGGCCGGCTAGGGAAAGATGGCTTTGGTTTCATAACCAGATACATCAACGCCCCAAAAAGTGTCGTAAGTGTGAATTGTGTAGACATTCATAATTAGGGAACATTAGATTCTTTTTTTTTTTTTCTGCATGACTTTGCAGAATCCAGTGATGGGTGAAGCTGACTAAAAGGTGTTTTTTGTCAGTAGCTCTGTGTTTTCCTGTGGAAGGTAGGAAATAACTGTGCCATCCCCATAGCTGTCACATTGCTGCCAGGGTGACAGACTGAAGAGAAATTCGATTTTAGCTACTGTTTTGTGACAATTATTCCAGGGCAGTGAGCAGCTCTTTAAGCCATTGTCAGGCAGCAGTTTTGTTTGCTTAGGCGAGGGTTCTAAAAAAACAGCACCAGGTTTCCTAAATGAGAAGCAAAGGTTCTAATCTAGGAAGTGGAAAATACTCATCATAACTTCGGGATGTAGGAGGACGCAAATCTCTTGGAAGTTCAGGTGTTGGACTGGCTGGGGACAGTCTCAGTGAAGCAGCAGTGATTCATTTTCTCAGCTCTCAAGGACAGCTTAAAATTTAAAAAAAATTCCCAGAGGCTAATTACTTACACATTTAACATGTTTGTGGAAAGCAACATCATAGTAAACTCTTCTAAAATGTGCACAGGTTGATCTGAGTTTAACTTTGTCAGTAAGAAAATAACCTCCTTTTTCTAAGAGGTTCATATTTTTATATTCTTTTTAGTTATTGTGGGCACAGGAGGCTAAATTTTACTAAACTTCTGCTCACACAGCTGTAAAGGGGAAGAAATGGTATATAAGGAGTGATGTTCAGAATTTCAGACCTCTTATGTAGCAACAGCAGACCTGCGATAGCTTCAAAGCTCTTTTGTAATCAAATCTTTTTGATAGTTTATTTCACATCAAAACTCTTTATAATACTAAAAGTAATTATTCCCCTTCTTGTGTTTCTGCCTTCTATAGTGTCCTTTCCCCTGTCTCTCGTAAGTCTTTGAAGAAAAACTTTTTTCCTTATATTTTTCTCTCTCTTCTTAGTATAAGTTCAGAGACCTGACCATAGAAGAGCTGAAGAATGTTAGCAAGACCTACCCCAACTTCACATTCTCCATGAACACATACAGTAAGAAGTGATACACTTACTCTGAACTATTTGTGGGGATTCTTACTTCCCATAAATGCAGACTGTGTGTAACAAAATGTGAATATATTTCTGTTGTTTTCCTGTCTTTATGTTGACTTGCAGTAAAATTTCTCAGGCCACGTTACTGTTCCTCAATGCTCTTCCAAGAGTGCATACATGTAAAAAACTCAGCAACTCATTTATTTCATCTTACTTCAACTTGTCAGTAATTATAGAAGACTGATGCTTTAAATTCTTTATATGTTACACCATTTTCCCCCATATTTCATTATGGTATTGAAAGTATCTTGATGGCTTTAGCTCATAGAGTGTGACTTCCAGAATCCATCAGCCTGACTCGAAATTCCTACAACATCAAAATTACCCAGGACAAGGGGTTTTCAGACTAATGATGTGCTTAGTTGTACCAATGCAATCCTTGTTAAAATTTCATTAAGGAAATATTTTAAAAGGTAGGGGGGACCTTAGTAACATTCTGGTCGCGGTTCTTTCAGGAACAGTGTATTTGATTTCTAAAGAAAAATCACTGTTGTATATTTGTAGTTGTAGATGGGATTGCTATGCCAGGTTTGAAAGGAGTAATTATTTTTTTTAATTGCATTTTTAATTTCAGCCTTCAAGGATGGATCCCAGAAGGACCTCCTGAATTTTAGTGGCACTGTTCCAGTGAAGTATGGTAAGATAAATCAAATGTAATTTTCTTGCCAGTTATGAATCTAAATGTAAAATGTGTTGGGTGCTGCCTCTTAACTGTTCACTGTGCAGTGTCTTCAGAGGGGGCTAGAAAGGATTTTGCATGAATTGGCAGAAGCCACTTCTACAGCACAAACAAGTGCACAGATGTTGAAATAAGGTGCTATTAATTAAATGAGTATATTAACTATTTAAAAAATGGTGTCGTTTGAGACTGTGTAGGCAAACTCTTTGGTGCTAATGGAGCTTGTGTGAACTCTCTGAGACCTACACTTGTATAGGCAGTGTCCAAAAATAACTTGTAGGCAATTTTTTATTTTTGACTTAAAGCCTTTGAAGTCTGATGCAAAGCTCTTTATAGATGCTTTTTTGCACTGGGTGTTAAGTCATAAAATAAGTATGAAGTACACATATGAAACCTTTCTTTGCTGGAAAAAGAGGATGTGTTTGCTGAGAGAGGACCCTGGGAAGCAAAACAACAACAAAGCTTTATATTAAGAAAGGCACAATCAGTAGCACTTCAAGTTGATCCAGACAAGTCTGGTTTTGTTAATTAGCCTAAGTAATACAAATACTTTCCAGTGTGAATCTGGAAGTGATCTGTCAGGCTTTGTTCCTTTGTTATTACGAAGTGTGAATCACATCACACACACGAGTGGTCTTTAGTGCCTCTTCCCAATGCAGAAATTAGTAATGGCTTTTATTTTGTGTTGAACAGGTAATTCCTATAACATACCTATTCGTCTGTGGATCCTGGATTCTCATCCCTTTGCTCCCCCCATTTGCTTCCTGAAGCCGACTGCAAACATGGGCATTTCAGTGGGGAAACACGTCGATGCACGTGGCAGGATTTATTTGCCCTACCTGCAGAACTGGAGCCATGTAAGAGGGGAGAGAAGTATTTGGGAATACTGCATGGTATCATGTGGAGCTTTCAGGCAGTCCAAGGCTTGTAAAGGAAGTTGGAAGTGATTTTAACAAAAGAGGGACTGATTCTTTACAAAGCAATGTAAGCCTCATGATACTTTGTTGCTGTGAATAGTGAGACCAGTTGAGTATCCCTCAGGAAAGTTCAATGGAAGTTTTTGCCTTCTGAGTATGTCTCTTTTGGCAGAACTCTGAAACAGCACAGCGATTCAAAAGTCAGTGCTGTTGCTAAATTATTTTAATGCACTGTATTAAATTACTCACTCTAAATATGACTGCCAGGCCAGTAAAAATTATTTAATGGATGCCAGCTTTTTAAAATGAATGGGCTGTATTTTAAATTATTGATACAGAAATTCCTATGGAAACTTCTGCTGACTTCACAATGTGTTTTGCCTGAAGGAGGACTGAATTGCCAGAACTCTGGACAGTTGAGCTTATCTAAGAAGACTGCATTCTCTTTTCTTTAGCTAGGATTTGTCCTTTTTATAATACTGGATGTGGCTATATCAAAGGCTTCCATATGTTCATGGATGCCTTCAAAAACTACTAGCACTGGTAATTTCAATTTTAGAATTCCTTTTGTTAAATTCCTTTTAATCCATACTCCTTTTTGGAAAGTAGCTTCTTAAAAAAATGATGCTGTTCTTTCCCTTAAGTGTTTGTGTAAATGTTAAGAGTGTCAGTATTTATAATCTGATTAAATTTTGCAGGCTCTGGCAGTTCACAGCTGATACCAGTATATGAAATAGCTATTCAGCTGTTTTGTCTTCTGTATTGCTGTATTTCAGCCTAAATCAACTCTCATTGGATTAATCAAGGAAATGATTGCAAAGTTTGAGGAAGAGCTCCCTTTGTACTCACTGTCATCTTCTGATGCAGCCAGGCAATCAGAACTTCTCTCCTATATTGCAAAGATTACTGAAGGTGGGGATGTTTTCATGGACTTGTTTCTAATGTTTTGTAAAATATATTCACCCATTGTCATTACTTGATGTCACAAAGAAACCTACATGGTTTATATTTGACAAATTTTATGACCATGGGATGTATTCACACCTGTAAGGGCAGAAAAGGGAGTGCTGTTTGTGTGGTATTAGTGCCCAGCTTGTTGCTATTGTTATGCTCTTCTATTTCTACTTAGTGAAAAAACATTCCAATCTAGAGAGGAATATTTGTGTTTTACACCTTGCAAGTTGTAATGTATTTTCTGTGGTAAGGCTTGACTGCTGTTCTGAAAACGTTCATGTAACTTGATTTAACTCTGGCACAACCACAATCCTTTATGAAGCAGCAATACTTGTATTGATACAGTGTGGACCAGCACCTGATTTTGTGGTTTTCTTTTAATTGTAGGAGAGACTGACATGAAATCAAGGAGTAAAACTGGAGGCAAAAATGAAGGATGTTTTAACAAAATTACTGTTGTTGGAGCTGGAGATCTTGGCATTGCATGTGTACTAGCAGTTGCAGCAAAGGTACATAATTATTAGAAATAGCAACAGACCTGATTAATAGAGAGGATTCCAATCTAGTTCTTAATATCTGACACTAAGGAATGCCTCATCAGTTTTAGCAGCTGTCACTGCTTTAGGTCATTTGTCTCTTCAGTTAACTTACGGACACGCAGAGATGTTGGTTTTCTTCCTGAGTTTCTCAGTCATCTTTTTTAATTCGAAGGGTTGAATATTGAATTCACTTACTTCAAAAAATCCTTAAAGGATTCTTGCCTGAGTGGTAGCCTCTTACAACAGGGATCTCCTGGTTCTCTGGAAAAGGAGAGTCTGTAGATGGGCTGCACTTCATCACAGCTGTATGTTAGACACAACAATAACGTTTTTAACTTCCCAGAGACAGTTTTGTGAGTTTTTTGTTTGTTTTGTAATGTGTTTTTTTCCAGTTAGACTTCCTAAACTAAATCCTTTTTCTTGTGATTTGGCTGTAATTTTGACCAGTAATTTTGTTTGATTTGTACACAGTACAGCACATAATGCAATGGGAGGAATTTTGGTTTTTATTCCTCACTTCCACAAGAGCAAGTTTTGTTTTGGTTTATTGTTGATCTGTATTATTTTTATTCATACAGGAGATTGCAGACAAGGTGGTTCTTTTGGATCTTTCTGAAGGTGCAGCAAAAGGAGGGACCATGGATTTGGAGATTTTTGCTGTGCCAAATGTGGAGATCAGCAAAGGTATGAGATGTTTCTGGAACAGGAGTGAGTGCTGTACTGTGTGTGCTTGTGCTTGTTTTAACAAGAGCAGGACATCTAGGGAGATACAGAGGCACAGAGGCTGTCCTTTTTTAAAAGTCTGTACTTGCAGGTAAGAGGCCAATGCTGAAATTGGACTCATGCAGAAATACAGAGAAGCCAAGCTAGAACTTCAGTGTCAGGGGTAGAGAGAGGGAGGGAAGGGGGAAAAAGGTATGCATAGGAATTAGTGAAGGCTGTGAAAGCAGTGTTCAAAAGGCTGACAAATAAAGGTGTGTTTCAAAGTGCTGCTTTCCTAGATTGATGTTCATTAAACATGCACATGGCCAATAGTGAGTCCTTAATCACTCTCACTGCATATTCAAACAATGAGTTCGTAATAACCTTGTCCTCAGTCAGCTGTGAGCGTACAATTCAACAGAGTCGATGCCATGTCTCTGTAATTAGTGATTAGTTACAGCCTTTGATGGTCTTTGATGGTTGCAGAGGTTGAGGCCATGCAGCTCAGAAGTTTTTCCACAGGGAAAGCTGGAACTGAATTGAGCAACATTCTTCCTTGCTTACGTGTCATGTTTCCGTGTTCCTTGCACCCTTCCCAAGATGAAATGAGGGATTTTCTTGTGCTTCTCTTTTAATTTATCTTACTTTGAGGACGGGGACTTGTTCTGGTTCCACCAGGCATCTTTGTGGCTTATTTTGCACCTGGCATTGCCTGCTGTACATTCTTTGATCTTATCTTGCAGGTTTTACTGCTAGCACACCTTTTTTCCTGAAGCCTGGTTGTGCAACTGCACCACAAATCTGTTTGTGCCTCTGTGGTTGCCTGCTGTATGTTTGCATTTAGCTGTGCTATAAGAAGCTTGTGTGTTGTTCCTGGCTGTGCTGCTGGTAGTGTTATAATACTACAAAATGCTTATACACTGTCACCTGCTATTTTAGTATGTTTATATCTAGGTTTGGGGCAAGCTGCTATTAATTATACCCTGCTTAGTATGGTTTTAATTTGTCAGTGCATTACACCTCTGCTTTGGCTTCAGCTGGTTCCAAAAGTGGTGCAACAGACAAATCACCTTATTTTTGTGTCCAGGCTCATCATCTGTGTGGCACTCAGATATTCAGAGATACCTGCTCGAGGCAGCTTTGACTTACAGATTCCTGCAGCAAGCATGGTTGTGTGTTTCTTTGAGCTAATAAATACAATTTGTCTTTTATTTGAGTTAATAAATAGACTTTTGGAGTGCTTTTCATGGTTGTCTACATGGCCTTGATTAAGGTATAAGATCAAAAATTATAGAAGCCTCAGATAAAGCAGTAAAGTGTTTCCCCTTCTTTAACAGTTGGAATAAAAGTTAAGGAGCTTTTTCATTGATTTTTTTTTTTTTTTATTTCTTGCCAAGAAAACTTAGAAAAATTTATCTGTGAAAGCTATCTAGTTTTTTTTCTGGTCTCTGCTCTGTAACCTTGGACAAATGATAGTCTGCCTTTTGTGTTTGGCACCTATAAAACAGGAAAGTAGTTCCGTGGGAGAGCTGTGTTTTATAGGTGCTGTGGAAGTGCCCCAAATTCCACGCTAGGGGGTTTGGAGGGGACAAGAGGCAAAGAATCCCCAATTAAGCTGGATGCTGTAGTTCAGCCTTTAGAACAGCTCTTGGTTTTGCATCCAAAACTCAACAGAATGACAAATTTCAAAATATGTTTTCGTTACATTTTCAGATTTTTCTGCTTCAGCTGATTCCAAAGTTGTGGTGCTTACAGTTAATTCTCTGGGTAATGCTCAGACTTACCTCGATGTCATACAAAGCAATGTGGATTTGTTCAGAGGAATTATTCCAGCAGTATCACACTACAGTCAGAATGCTGTTCTCCTTGTTGCTTCTCATCCAGGTATGCTGGTATTTTGCATGATGTTCTGTCCCTCATCTGGCTTTTTCTCTGGCCTGTTTTAAGAATATGTTAACTGCTGAATTACACCCAGTTAGTCAAAAATTCTTGCTACTCTGAAAGATGTTTTCCTTTTCAGCTTTGAGCAGGACACTGTCTTTGAGGGTTTTTTCTTTACTGTTACCAAGATAAAAGAAAATAGTGTACTTTGTTTTGTATAACAGGTATGTATTTCTGTATTTCTGTGCGTAGTTTCAACCTGTGTCTACATCATTAGCATCCATTGGCTGTTGTCTTGTCAGTTGTGAGTTTTATGTGCACATTCCTCCTGTGCAGGAAGGATAGATCCCTGTGTGTTATGTGCCATATGATCACACTCACAGGCTGCTCAAACACAAAGTGTAGTGTTAATAGTAAATATTGCAGCTAGATTTTGGTGGAAGGTTCAAATCTTCCAGGTCAGTGGTACTGTGAACTAAGATAAAGCAAAATCACTACTTAAAGGGGAAAGAAGTAAAGGAAAAAAAGGGAAAGTGCAAGCCTCTATCCTGTAACGCATTGAAGATAGCCCTTCTTACTCTCTTAGCATTATTATTCTTATTTTTTCACTTCTTCCCCACCTGACTTGGTGTTTTAGGTTGATATAAACTGCTAATATGTTCTTACTTGCCTATGCCTTTTCTAAAGTAAAGTCCAGCGTTTTTCATAATGATGATTCATAATTTGCAGTTGTGTTGAATTTTGGGTGGTCCTTCATTGCAATGTGCTTTTTCTTTCACATTTAGTTGAAATAATGACATTCGTGTCATGGAAGCTGAGCTCATTTCCCAAAAGCAGAGTAATTGGAGTAGGTGCCAACCTCGATTCGGAGAGATTTCAGTACATCCTGACAAACCTTTTGAAAGCAGAGGTGCTGGCAAAAGATGCCTGGGTTATTGGTGAACAAGGGGAAGACAAAGGTAAAGTGGTGCTTTATTATGACTATGAGCATGTAATGTCCTGGCAGTGCTTAAGTAACTGAATAATGAAAGAATAACTGAGAAAAAGTAATGAAGGTAATGAGAAAAGTAATAAGAAGAGTGGTAAATTCTCATAACAATGGCTTTAAGTAGTACAGTTTTGGGGTACCAAAGTCTGTAGACCTGGAGTAGTAGCAAAAGTATTTGACATTTGTTACAGGAAGAAAAAAACCAAAACAAACAACAACCTCAAATGCTTTTTTTTTTTTTTTGCTTGTTTCTGTTTAGTACTGTCGTGGACCAGCTGTAACATAGCTGCAAATCAAACAGAAGCAATGGCTGCTCGTAACTCAAGGGAAAAGGTGGCTAACAGGTAGCACCATTACAACATTTTTTTTCCTTCATGTTTAGGCACTTGATGTTTACATGTTTTTCAGCTCTTTATGAAGAGGGGGAAGCCTGCTCTAAAATGTTCATACATTGAGTTTATAGGAAATTGTAGGTCAAGTTGTCATTCACTTTTATGGATGTGTATATGGCCACTGTTTTTCTGAAATTCTTACTAACATTGTGCCTGTGGTGATATAAGGAGACACCACAGTATACACCAGAATATCAGAGCTGTTTGATTGTGTATTTAAAACAAATACTAGACAAGCCTTGCTGCCCACTTTTCTCAAAGCTTGTGTTTGAAGCATTTGCTTCAAAGCAAAGCACCAGTTTGGATGAATTTGACTGATTTAATTATCAGTTACACCTCTTGTAGGAAAAGAGAATTGTTACTCGTGTAGATAAAAATATTGTAAAGAAATTCTTCTCAGCAATTCTTTATTCCATTGAGTTGTTTTCCAAAACAGAGAATCATATTTTTATAGTGCACTTTACCTGATGTGGTATGCTTAAACCTATGGGTTTTACATAAAAACCAAAATAAGAGTAATTAAAATCTAACCATCATGTTTTTCTCCTTTTCCTGGTTTACATATAGAGCTATGGAAGTCCTAAAGGGAAAAGGTCAGAGATCTTGGTCTGTTGGGCTCTCAGTTGCTGATTTGGCTGACAGCATTCTGAAAGATAAAAGAAAGGTTCATTCTGTATCCACTCTGGCAAAGGTAAATGTGTTATTAATACCTTTTGGTTGGCACTGTAATTATATTATTTATACTGGATATGACCATTAATTTTAGCAGCACAGACATCTCAGTGTTCTGAAATAGTGCTACTGCCATTACTTTCTTCCAACAACAGCTCTCAATTCTAGTCCAAAAGTGAGCAAAAATCACTTACTGTTTTAATCTGAACCAATATTAAAAGTGGGTTATTCTCCCAAAAATACAAGTCCAGAGAGAGGGTATATTCAAGGTTGCTGCCCAGCACCCATGGAATAGCTGGATTTGGCAAATGAAATGTGAGTTGTAGTTCCCAAGTGCTCAGTATTGAATGTAGATTTTTTTAGGGGCCAAAAGAATTTTGTATCTTTTCTGAAAGTATAAAATGCATTTTCTGCCAGTATTTTATTTGATCAGGTTTGAAACAGCTGCTTTTTTACTCCTTAGTACTTTCCTTAAGAGGAGAAGATTATGAAGCAATAGTTAACTTAAAATTGTAGACTGAATTTTGTTTGAAGTTTCTCCTAAGAGGCTTCACTAAAGCATTAGGTCATTCCATATGATGGGAGAACCCATATAGAAACGTTTATTTGTCACTTCAATTTAGAGCCTTCAGAAGGACACTTTACATGTCCCTGTGCAGGGAAGTTGAGCTGGCTGCTTATTTTACTAAGATATCTGTATTGGAAAAATTCCCCAAGTGTGGCATGACTCACGAGTTTTTTATCTGCACGGTAATATTTTACAGTTTCTATACAGTAACCCATTGCACAGCATCTAAAATAAATGGAATTTGACCTATCCAAACGTGCCATATGTTGGAATATCCTTGCTTAATTAAAATAATCAAGTCATTTTGTGTAGTTGTATGCTTCTGTGTAGTTGCAGCAGAAATAAGTAACTGTGTGTGTGACAGTGTTCTTTGTGTGTTGTTTCAGGGATGTTGCAATATAAACAGTGAAGTGTTCTTAAGTCTCCCATGTATTCTTGGAAGCAGTGGAGTGATTGAAATGGTCAGACTGGAGGAAGACCCACTGGTGCAAGAGAAAATGCAAAGCAGTGCAGGCTCAATTCATGACCTTCAGCAGCAGCTGAAACTGTAAGGAAGCACAAGGGAAGCCTCTGTGTCTGCTCGCTGAAGTCGGAGATTTGCAAGGCAGAAGAGGTTGCTTCATATATATGGATTTCTGTAGAAAACAGGAAGCTTTGATACTTTACTTTCCAAAAGTGCTTTCTTGGTTTAGGTTTCAATAATTTAATACTGCACCGTACAGTAATTTTTTCCTTGAAAAGTGCACTTTCAGTAGCCAAAATGAGGCAGGTAACATGCAAGAATGTTTTACCTAAATTCAGGTGGCACTTGCCTGTGGTTTTTGGCTGCCAATTCTAGCCTGATTCTTGGGTTATTCTTAGCTCTTTGTACCTCTTTAGGAGGCAGTCCTAGAGAGGGGCTTACCCAGCTCTGCAGAATCTCCAGCATGCAGAGCCCACTTGAACCCTTCATGGCTTTTAAATGGTGCATCTGAGGCTTGTTTAGGGTACAGTCACACTCCAGCTCCTCAGGCACTGGGGATGCAGTTCCATAGCTCCATCTTTCATGGCTGTAGATGCTCTTATGTCAATGGACTCCTGGCATTTTGCTATTTACTAAGGGGAACATGATGTTCGCAGTATCCTTCAAACCTGAACTATTGGCTATGGATTTCTGTTCACACTTAATGATGTCTGAAATACTCTGGTCATGACTTGTTTGCTTTTATGTTGCAAGGACATTCAGAGCACTAAAGCATCTGCAGTTCTTACTACACACATGCAGCACTGGAACAGGGGGTCTTCCTGAAAGGGAGGAGCAGGAGCTGGGCTTCAAATAAAAGATAAAATCCAGCAGTTAAGCAGTGCAGGAGTATCTGCTCATTCCGACCTCAATCCAAAGCCGGCTGAGGGCAGGGAGCTTTACATCAGCCTCAGGAGAAGGCAACAGAACCTGTAACCCTCCTCCCCAGAGGCCAAGGATGTGATGAAAAAGCAGGATGTGGAATTTTAGGTGAAAACCAGATGGTTTTGAGATCAGGGGGCTTTTTGGGTCCTAACTTCTTGAATCACTGCACGGTAGAAGACTGTATTCCTCCTGATTATACCTCAGCATCACATGGCAGGCATAGGGGACTTGGGCTCCACTCCTGCTGTGTGCAGCTTAGGAATGTCACCCCACGTTTACACTTTGAGGGGTGGCTGGTTCAATATTGTTGAAAACTTGTTCTGTGCAAAAGTAGGATCTGTGGCAGAGCAAAAGACCTGACCCTTTGTGCCTTCCAGTTACATCTCACAAAGAGCCAGACATGCAGGGAGTTCTGAGTGTACGCTGATCTCAGAACTGGGATAAAAACAGAAAGAAAAAAACCTTCAGTAATTCAGACCTTTTTTTATGGAATACCCAAATTTCTTTCACTGTACTGGTAAATGATGGGGCAAAATTAGTGATGGCTGCAGGTAACCGACTTTCCTGCTATATTTTTTAAAAGCTGCACTTTGGGGTTTGTTTTTTTTGCTTACTTTGGGAAAAAAAAGTATGAATTTACGGTTTTACATTGTTTTTCATNAAAGCTGTACTTTGGGGTTTGGTTTTTTCACTTACTTTGGAAAAAAAATATGAATTTAAGGTTTTACATTGTTTTTCACGGTGTTGTTTCTCATCTGTTGAGCATTTATTTCATGTGAATAATCAAGCTGTTGTTTATTTAGTTTGGTGTTTTAAAATAATTTTTATCTTAAAATGCTGCCAGCTCTCACAGGTGTGTTCTGTAGATTAATGCTCCTGATGTCGCGTTTGTTTCGTATTCCTTGGAATACCAAAGGGCCGCGGCTCCACCGGCGCGGTGGGAAAACGGGACTTTCCTTTATCACGGGCGCTGAACTCCCAGAAAGGCCTTGTAACACCAAACTGCGCTGCAGAGCCGCGCTCGGAGGCTCCCGGCCGCCCCGGAGC
>VZTG01001868.1:644037-669897 GCA_013397845.1 Melanocharis versteri | reverse complement strand
GGGGACACGCGGCACTGGCGCTCCCCGGGTGCAGCGGGGGGAGGCGAGCTCAGCATCGCTGACCGCGGTGGGGTGGGTTTGGTTACCGCCCCTGTGCCAGGAAACGGGAAGATCCCTTGGAAGGCAAATAATTAACCACTGAATCATGCAGAGCCACGCGTGCCGCTGTTCGGGTGAAAACTGGGCTTTGTCCAGCTGCTTGGAGTGAAAACCCCTAAGGCTGACGCTTAGGGGGAGTTACATGTTTGGGGGGATTTTGTATTTTTCTTAGCGACACTTAATCATATTTATAGCGCTTTAAAATGAAATAAAACAGTTGAGAATACGATCAAAGCCAAAGGTACATTCACCTGCATGGAGTCATAAGCAGATTTTTTTATCAGCTTGAAAATGAGTGTTGAATACGTAGTGTCAGCAAATGAGATAATGTATGTATTTGTGTACACCTGTCTTTGCTAAATGTCTTTGCTACGTGCCACAGAAGAAATAGAATTTAAGGTACTCCAATGTCCTCATTCCCCACACTTGTTCATTTTATACTCCCGTCTGACTTTCTGTAGCTGAAGAAAAATGCTGTTTCATTACATTTATTTTTCAAAAATAGTTACACTTTCTGTTCTAGAGAGCGAAGTTTAGTGATATTTCCCATATTGAATAATTCAGTATATGACATAACAAAAGCTTGACCCTAGTTTGCTGGAACCTAAGCGCTTAATTTAACTTCAGGTATTTACCTGATGTCAAATCTTGAAAAGCCTTGTCTTTCTGTGATCTGTTTCCTGGTATGTAAAATGAGGGGAACGCATTTGCCATCTGAGAATTGGAGGAGGGAAAAAAGTCTACAAATCAAGAATTCAAATTAATCAGTTTTAGATACCTTTGTAGAAATCACTAGGATCTTGTCTTTTCCGAAGAGATTTTGACATTTCTTGGAAATCGATCTAAGTACAGAAGTTAACAGCTGAAATTGGCAATTAATTTTGCTTGTGGCAGTTGCTGGAATCATACAACTGTCTCTCTACTATGTAATCATCACTCAGTGTAAACACAGTTTGCAAGAATATTATTTTTCTTTGTTTTAATAAAGATATGAAAATGCTTGCTTAATGTTCAGGTGTTGTGCCCTAATTTTTGAAAGCTCCCCAGATAACCAAATTTGCGGCTCATCAGCCCTATCAACCACAATGTACAGGATTCACAGTGTGTCTGCTGAGCAGGTTGGCGTTGTTTTATCCGTTTCTTGATTCCACTGACTTAAAATTCCTCTGCCAAAAGTGGAATTAAAGCCTGACTCTGCTTACTTTACTGTGAGGGTGGTGAGGCACTGGCACAGGTTGCCCAGAGAAGCTGTGGATGCCCCGTCCCTGGCAGTGTTCAGGGCCAGGCTGGATGGGGCTCTGAGCACCCTGGTCTGGTGGAAGGTTCCCTGCCTTGGCCTTGGAATGAGGTGATCTTTAAGGTTGCTTCCAACCCAAACCATTTTGTGATCCTTGTGCTTTTTAGGAGCTTCTGTTAGCAGAATCCAGTTCTCTTTTTAATACTGATTATGCCAATAGTGATTACTGTATTATCTTGTTGAGGCTCTGTCCTGAACCTGTACGGTTTGTTCCTATGAAAAGGCCCCTGCCTGTTAAAAGTAGCTGGTGGCTGGCTGTGGGCGCCTGTCATTTGTCCTGTAGTGCCACATGCAGTGGTTTGGGTATGTGCTGCCAGTCTCTGGCTGGTGTAGATGAAAATTCCTCCATGTTCCAGCAATGCCTGTTCCTGCTTCTGCCAGGTGTTGGGGAGGGAGGGAGGAATGTATTCAAATGTTGTTAAAGTTGTCTGTTTGTCAAGCCCCCTCCCAATCCCGCACCCACTTTCCAAAGGAGGCTGAGATGCTTTGCTGCAGCCCTCCTGCCAAAACAGCATCCAAGGGTTGATTGATCTCTGTGCTGATGCTTCCCTGCACATGCAGGAATCCCTGCTGGAGAGGTTGCTTTCTGTCCCACAGACCACCGTTTTGCAGGCAGACCATGTGGCTGTTTTGTCCTTGGTCATTTGAGGAGGATCAGTCACAGCATCACCCGAGGTGCTGCTGCTTTCTGTAGGCTGAGGTGGCTTTGTGGGAAGTGGCATGGTGGGTTATCTCTGCTCAGTAAATCCAAGTTGTCATGCCCGGGAGGAGCATCCTTGTCAATCTCTAGAGGTGACAGGAAGAAGAGTTAATTTCTAAGCTTCACAACTCATGAGTGTTTGTCGGAGCCGAGGTCACCTTTAGCTGTGGCACCACAGTTTGCTCTTGAATAATGTCTGAATTAATTTGTTCAGATGTTGTTAACATTTGCGTGCTTTGGATGTCAGACATTTCATTGTGCTGGGCCCTTTGTCTTCCTACCATGGTTCAATGAAAGGTTGCTGTCTGCATTCCTTAAGACATCTGAAGATTACAATTTTTTAAAATTGTATTAGAATGAAAAAATTGTCAAGGGACAACATTGCCGGCTTTTCAATAGTAATTATCAGGAGGAATGACCACAAGGCTGAAGAGCTGCACTGTGTGGTGAACCAACTGTCTGTTGCCCAGGAGCCTCTTTGCTGTCTGTGGGTTATAGTTCTGAGACTGGTGGATTCTGTAGTGGTGTATCTGTGGTTTACAGGGCATCTGTGCTGTTACTCCCTGCTCCTGATAAAAGGAAAGGGATAAAACCAGTATTATTCCTGCTAATATTGGGCCTTGATATATCTGCTTTCTAGCTGATAAAATACATGTAAATGCTAATCAATGATTGATAAATATGGAGTTGCTTTTTTTTTTTTTAAGATTCACACTTATTTCTCAGATACACTTGGTTATGGTAAAACATGAAAGAAAATGCAATAGCTTTTCCTAAATCACTCGATGCATAGACCCTTGTTAAGGCTTAACACCTTGTTAAAGTTCAGTAAGTTATGTAGGCTGTGGTCAGTTAAGTAATATGGACAAATCAATTCTTATTCCAAACTAAGAGTGAAGAAGAATGTCCATGTATAGATATAAATTTTCATAAATGCTGTCTGTTGGGTAAAATAAAAACTTGAATTAAATTACACTAAAAATTTAGCTTCTGAAGTAATTCCTTTCTCTTTTGTTTTCCAGTATAAGTATAGAGACCTAACTATACAGGAGACAACCAGTGTTATTACTCAGTACAAGGACCTCAAACCTGTCATGGATTCATATGGTTAGTGTGTGCATGAGAAAATTTTTGTTGGTGAATTGTTGATGTGTTAGATGTCTTTGGTAGTTTTTGTGGGGGGAAAAAGAAGATTAACACCAGAAAACGTAACTTGAGTTTCTCTTTTTTGTCTCTGACATCAATACTTCTTTAGAAACACAGGCTCAGTAATATAGTAGAGTTACTTTAGGAAATAACAATTGAACATGCCAAGAAGTGTCACATTTTTCACAGCTTAACTTTACTGTGTCTTACTGAATTGCTCACTGATGTCATCAGTTGGTGTCCTGAGATTGCTGGTATCTTACAAATTCAGCTTTGCTGCCATATAAAGACGTTTTTAAAATTCTGTGTAGGAAGAACTGTAAATCAGTGAAGAAATGCTTCATTTAAAATAATTGTGGTAGTCCTTAAGAGTATGAAGAAAGCAGAGCCAAGTATATAGGAAATTGGCATGAGGGTTTTGTAATGTGAATTATTGATGATGATCACTCTTTGTTAGCTGTTTTAAAGTCTCTAAGTTAATTTAAATTTAA
The DNA here is from genome assembly GCA_013397845.1 of Melanocharis versteri. NCBI lineage: Eukaryota > Metazoa > Chordata > Aves > Passeriformes > Melanocharitidae > Melanocharis > Melanocharis versteri. The sequence goes on along the minus strand of VZTG01001868.1, from coordinate 666,164 downwards.
GTGTGTTAAGTGAAGATGGTATCTAGGGTTTCACAGCATACAGTGAGCCAGCGTAGCTGGTGAGGTCAGCCTTCTTATGATCACTTTTTTTTAACTGTTACCTGTGGGATTCCTCTGTGATCTAATTTATATTACTAATACATCATCAAAAATTTTAAAGTCTTCTGCTTTTCAAATTGTATATCTGGATTGAGAAATATTAAGAAGGGACATGGCCTGGTAAAAGATGAATTAGTTTTAACTTGAGTAGCTGCAAGACAGCAGCTGTTACAGAAATAAAAATTCATGCAGTGACTGAAGAAACAAAACAGGAGTGAAAGGACTGTGGAATAGCTGCACAAGTTTGCATAAGGATGGTGATCATAATTCCAGATATCCTTGAGCTGTAGCCATTTGTGTTCCCTAATGCTCTTTAAGCTGCCTGGAAGAGGCTAAGCACAGAATCACTTACAGATAATCGATATTATTTGTAGCGGTGACATCAGCTGCAAGAAAATGATTACATTGCTGATGACAAAGCTTTCAAGTTCATATTAATGAAGAAATACATACCCCCATTGAAACCCCAACGTGTTCTACCTGCCTTTGCAGAACGTCAGCACCACAGTAATTGTGCACAGTAACCTACATTTGAGTTGAATTATGGCTAGAAACTTTCAGGTGGAATTAGGAAGATAAAAGCTTCCTCAACAGAAACTGATTTATTCAGCTAAGAATAATGTATTGGATTAAATGTATGAGAAAACTAAATACAGCAACTCAGTAAATTTAGGTCAGAGTTCTTGTGCAGTTTGTGACTAAGACTAGAATTTGGCAGGGAGTTGAGCACTCTTTCTTCCTCTTCAGTGAGTTACTGTTTGGTTAAATTACCTTTGCTGATTCTGTAATAAATGCCTGTGGCCCAGGAATTTTCAGTATTGTTACTGACCTGCTTTTTTGAAGAAGGCATAAGGAATTCTTTTATAAACCTCAGATGACAGTTGTTTTTTTAAATCAAGTTTGAGTTCAGATTATCTTTGCAGCAATTTGCATTATTTGCAGTTTGCAAGGTTCCAACATTTTACTTGGTCACTGGATGAGGAAACAGTTTTATTTGTAGAGAAGGTAGTTTGACAGTGATTAGTCATTCATTTCTCAGAAGTGTGTTATTCATGAGGACTTACCTGATTGTGGACAGTCATTTGCTAATCCATAAATGTGCAAGAGCTGAACCTTTCAGGCTGAGTTTATATTTATATGTGTGTAACTTGTGAAAACATGCCAGTAAATAGAAGGGGTATAACTTGAACAGAGATTGACATAACCAATATATTTGTTTTAAAAATATTGTTTGTTCCCTTTCAGTTTTTAATGATGGTTCATCTAGGGAGTTGATGAGCCTCGCTGGAACCATTCCTGTGCCTTACAGAGGTATGCATTTATTACAATTTTTATTATCCCCATTATTTTTCCAGATTACGTTAGAAAATTACTTAGGTTTGTCCTGAGTCAACTTCACTACTTCAGTGATCACTGTTTTCTTGAAATCCTTTACTTGTCCGACGTAAAATATTTTAAAGAAATTGTTCTCTATTTTTGCTGCAGGATAAAATTTGAATGCTGAGCATTGCTTCTTCAGTCTTTTACAGCTTTGTAACATCTTTTTTCTTTCAGCATGGCACGTTTTTTCAGGCTTGTCAGTTGAATGAGGGTTGCAAACCATTTATTGCTGCAGCTAACAGTAGTTCAGATTAGAGTCTTATAATGTTGCATTATAGAACAAATGAGATTGTGTATTAGTGGCAAATGATAATTGTAAATCAAAGTTAAATTGTTCTGAAAAATGTTGAGTTTGTGGCCATAGTGTTACCTATTCATTGGATGTTATTAGTAGATTTTTTCAGCTTCTAACTTTGTACAGTTGCGTTTAGGTGTTTTTAATGAATCTGAATACAGGAGGACAGTTGAAGAATTGAAATAACTTCTAAAATCTTTCAAAATGTCTTTTCTAGGTAACACATATAATATCCCGATTTGCTTGTGGCTGCTGGACACCTACCCTTTCAACCCCCCAATTTGTTTTGTTAAACCCACTAGCTCTATGACAATAAAAACTGGGAAGCATGTTGATGCAAATGGAAAGATATACCTTCCCTACCTGCATGAGTGGAAATACGTAAGTATAGGGAACTTGAAATTCTCAAACTGCTCATTCTGCATTCCTCGAGACAGTTGTATCATTTTTAATAAAAACCATAGTCTTCATTAGAGATCTTAAACCATTTTTTAAATAAAATCAACTGTTTATTTTTTGGAGTGTCTTAAAGTTCAGGGTGTTGCATTCTGTGTTCTGGTTATTTAATGTAATTGTGTCTTCAGTCACAACTTGTCTGATTAAACAGTGCAGTGTAAGGTGTCCTCTTCCCTGGCAGGGAAGTGATGTGAAGATTTGTGAGATAAGAATATTTACAGAAGGGAAATTATAAATTTGTTAAAAACATCTGTGACTTAAACAGACTTGTACAATCACTTGAACTCCTTTAGGTAGACATTCCTGGAGCCTCATGTATATGGATTTATTTGCTTTACCAATTAATAGAGGCATTGAGCAGTGCAGGCCTCATAGAAGTTTTGGCCACAACATGGACTTGTAGAGAAGATAAACTGTGTTGACAAGAATAGAAAAATGACACAAGATGCACAGTTCTGTTGGAAGTGATTAACAGGAATACATTTATTAAGGATGGGTGGTAGTTCAGTGCTTGCATGGTAATAGTGGAAAAAGACTGCCTAGGTCAGGACGCAGGTCTTGCACAAGCAAGAGGATCATCTGAGGTACAGCTGATAGAGAATTCTTTCAGTTTGAGAGGTTGGTGAAAATAAGTAGGTGGATTATAGAGCTAAGTAAACTTGGAATTGGGATGTTTAATCTGGTGCTGCATTCATGATGCTTGTTCTTAATTTGGCAAAATGAAATGCCTATATTAAGTAGTTAGAAACAGAGAAGCCTGGTTTAACTGTATTTAGAAGAGGTTTGTGCCACTCCTTAGTGGGTTAGAATATTTTTTTTCTACTGAGACATTCTGAATCAAAGCAAAAGCTTGTGGTGTATGAAATTGAAATGTCTAAAAAACTTAGTGATCTGTACTTTTTCACATTGAAGGATGGATTTAAATTTTTTAATACTATAATTCATCATTGGATGTTCATACCAGTCATTTATTGTCTTGCAGTTGATATGGAACCATGTATTACCCAGTTTATTCTGGGTGTAAACGTGACTGCTGGTGTGTTTTGCTATATGGTTTTCAGTACAAGCTGGCTGGGTTTGGTACGTGTAATAGAATCCGGAAAGAAAGTTAATTATGCACATATATTTACAGATATAGATGTGCATTTTAAGAAAATTTAAACCCACAAATAAAAGGCATGCTTTTGAGAGCTGATGGAATGGCATCCTGTTGTTGCTGCAGTCAGTTAAACTCTCTGTTAGCAAAATCAAGCACTTGTGATTTGCTTTCCCTCCCAGCCCCAGTCAGACTTGTTGGAGCTGATCCAGGTCATGATTGTTGTGTTTGGAGAGGAACCTCCAGTGTTTTCTCGGCCTACTGCTTCCTCCAGCTACCCACCATACCAGGCAACAGGCCCACCAACCAGTAAGTGCTCATCACTGCTGATTGCTGCAGATAATCATACTCACATTTCAAAGGGATTGTCGCCCTGCACCGTTTGCCCACAAATAATGCATTTTACTTTTTATATGGCTGGCTAAGGAATTCGCCTGGGGCGTACTTTACCTTATTGGACTCAATTTTCCAACCTAAAAGGTTCTATGAGTCTAAGAATTTGTGGTTTGGTTTTATTGTTGTTGTTTTTGGAGGGGAAAAATCAAGTTTGTATTACAACAAAGCAAAACCAGAACACACTCAAATACTCCCAAGCCCCTCAAAACAATTAGTGTCCTGTCAACATTCCAAGATTAGATTTAAAAAGAGATTATTCAAGTAACTGTCTCTGTATCTTAATTTTTTTCATTCTGATAATACAATTCCATCTTTTAAGTATCCTGCAACCATTGATTTCATAAGCACAAGCATGCTTACTGCTTGTGTTTCCTTATGCCCACGCTCCTGTTTGTGTGGTTTATTTTTATTTTTTTTCGAATTGCTGGCTGGATATTAAGAAAAAACCCTGCCTTGTGATTTTTTTAAATTCCTTGTTCTGTGTTGGTTTGGTGTTCTGACTTGGTACCCATTCTTACTTTGTTGCAAAAATCCTCGAGACATTTTAAATTATTTATTTATTTAAACTTCTGGAGGCATCTTATTTTAAAGACCGGGGATAGGTAGGTGGGGGAAAAAGAGGACATGGGAAACAGAAAATCCTAGAAATTCTTCCAGGAGGAGACTGTATTGGGTGGAAAAAACCCAAAAAGCCAGTAGCCTAGAGCTCCTCAAGCCAAAGACTGGGACAGTAGGGAAGGGGGAGCAGTTTAGCTGGAGATTGTTTATTTAATGATGTTATAACAGTTCTACATGAATTTAATGGTACAGTAGCTGTATTTGGGGTTATTTTTGCCGTATTTTTAAGGCTGTGTCAATTTTCTGTTGAAATACAGCTTTTAATTGATCCCAGTGTTACATTTGAAAAGCTGAAGTGTTATTCATTGCCATTTCCAGCAGAAGCCATTTTTAGCAAGGTTTTAGGCTCTGAACCTGTGAGAAAATGGGTAGCAAACATAAATGGGGCCATTAGGAATAACTGAAAAAAGGCAGGTGTTTGGGACTTTTCAGCTTATCCATGGATACCCTGCCTGTGAGAGCACCAGGGGATTGGATTGTCCTGATTTTCCAGGAACAGTGGGGGTCAGTATAAGTGTGGTTTTAGCAGAGGCTGTGACTTATGCCTTGAGGACAAACCTTCAATGAACCACACTTGATTATACTCTTGTAGTCACTCAGGGCTGAAGTGCTTTGAATTACTATTTTGAATTAAATTGAAGTACTAGGAATTACTTCATAGATGAAGTCATTTTAGTGAAAATGTTTCAGGGTTTTGAAATTATTCATTGCTACTTAGTTTTACTAGTGTAATCAGGCTTTCCTTATTTTACAGACATTTAGGGTTTGGGTTTTTTCAAGTTATAGATACATTGTTTAAGAAGAAATGAAGTCCTTTGACAAAAATTTTAATCATTTGAAAGCACTAAAGGGTGGAAATAGCTTGGCTCTTTAAAAAAAAGCTATTTGATGTAATATTCCTAAAATTGCTAGAAATGTAGAATAAGTATGTCCAAAATATAATTTTTGTCAGCTTTTCAAGAAAAATCTTAAACTTACTAAGACTATTAAAACCTTAGACATTTATATATGCTGATAACAAATTTTAAAATATAAGTTCTGAATAGCAGAAATTACTGGATAAGGACATGGTTGGATCAATAAACAGCTAATCAACTACTCTGAAGGTACTTAAATTATGCACTTGTTATTTAGTGAGTAAGGATTATTGGCTGGAAAGGTAAAATTCTTTTTTCAGCTATTATATAAAAAATGGAGACAGCTCTTCAGGTGGGTCATCCTTAATACCATGCCTTTTTTTTTTTTCTGAGTGCCCTAGCTACAAATACTTTTTTGTTTTCTTAGTACCACCTACTTGTTGTGCATTTTTAAATCAATACCTATTTTTATCCATGCAGTGATTAGTTTAAAGTAATGATGAAGAAAAAGAAAATCAATACAACAATAAGATTATTTTTATGTGTGAGAAAGAACTTCTTTACATTGAGAGTTTAAACTTCTGAAATGTAAAAATACACAAAATCCTTGTTTTATTTAGCTTCCTATGTGCCGGGAATTCCAGGTGGAATATCTCCCTATCCACCATCAAGCACTCCAAACCCAAGGTAAGAGCCCCTTTAAACCATCATCATTTACCTGGTAGAGAGTTTCACTGGATAGTGTCCAACCATACCTGTATTGTTTCGCTGAATAGTGTCCAATCATACCTGTATTGTTTCACTGAATAACCATAACTGTATTTTCTTATGGTGTATTTGTTGTATAATTCGTGTTAGCAGGGTTTGTTAAAAGCAAGGGCTGAATTCTTGTCAGTAGCCAAAAGAAAGTTGGAGGAAGGTTTAGCTTTCTTAGTGTTGCTTCAAATAAAAAAAAATATATATCTATTTCAAATAGATTTTGAAATTACCTAACTCCCAGCTGTTATCTTCCTTCACTCATCTATTTTTATAAGGTTGATGTATTTGCCTGACATAGAAAGAAATGTACCCCTAAAAGTCGAGATTTTATTAGCAACTCAAAAATTGAACAAAACTTTGCTGTGTTAATACAAACCTTGACTCCAGCGTAAATGTGGACTTAATTCAGAGCACTCTAATGGAATTTGAAGGGCACAAAGTTACTTTAAAAGCTTTTTATTAATATTATTTAAGATTTTTTTTCTATATAAGAGTTTGAAATAAAGCATTTCTAGAAGACTTGCAGATCTGTTGTAGTAAATAGTGAGATGTTGACTACTGCCTCCTAGTGTGTACTTATATTTTCAACATCATAATTAATTGTTTTTATTATTAAAATCCTTATGTCCTGATTCTGTGGTAGGAGCATATGAGATGTTGATGTAAAATGGAGCATTTTGATTTAAAAAAAAAATTTTAAATATAAACACCTGTGAAGATTGGGAAGGGAGGGAAGTGTTATAAGAAGTGAAAAGTTGGGATTTTTGTAAGTTCTTACAGCATGTTTTTTCCTCCTAGATATGTTTTTTTAAAGTGAGCTTAATGTTTACACAAAAGTGAATAATAGAAGAACTGTTTTTAAATAGAATAATCGAATATCTTTTTTTAAAATACATAATTTATGAATTAACAGAAAGGTTTTAAGAACTATTAAATTTGCAGTTACCTGAAGAGAGACAGAATATGCTTATTTTATATTTTGCATGTGGTTTTGGACCACTCTGTTTAATTATAACTACAGTTAATACTCTGCTGCATGCAGATGTTTGTCAGTCTAGTGCTAATATGAGTCCTTGTTTTAGTTGATAGCAAATGTATTTTAGAAAGGTTTTGTGGAGTGTCATACGTCATCTCACAATTGTTTCAGTGAGCAAGTGAATACTTTTGCCTTCTTCATCCTTCAGAGCAGAGAATTGCTGCGGGAGTTTGTTTCACCTTGCAACCATATTTTGCACAGCATTTTTAGGTTTGCATAAAGCAGTTCATCAGTCCATCTTTTTAACTCTTCTTGTATTAAAAAATATTAATTTGAGATTGCTGTGTGGGAGTTTGTAGCTAGAATAATTTCTTTTGGCTACTTGTGGGGTTTCACATAGCAAGACTAAGAGATTTAGGAGAATTTGTTATCCAAATGTTGACCAGGCAATAACTAGATAGGGTTTCAGATAAAGTGGTATCTTAAATAATACCAGAAATACCAGTTGTGAAAGATGTTGATGTGAACAGGAAAAAGGCCTGCAATTTTAACATTTTATTATGTAAATGAATGTTTAACGTGGTGGCAATAAAGATAATGTAGGTGGATGATATTTTACTAATAGTTGCATAACATTAGCATATCTTTCTTTGTCAAAGCAGCTACCCAAACTATCCTTACCCAGGTGGTGTTCCCTTTCCAGCAACCACTAGTGTTCAGTACTACCCTTCTCAGCCTCCTGTCACCACTGTTGGTAAGTACCTTGGAAAGGATTTCTCTGAAGTAAAGCTTCTCTCTGTGACTGATACGTAGAGAAATAAAACGCAAAAAGGACCGTGTTGTTCTTACTCTGAACTTCCAAAGTATTGATCTTTAATGAAAACATTCAAAGAAAGAAAAAAATACATTTTATGTCCTTCTCCTTATATTTTATTCAGTCAGGAATTCAATAACTTCCTGGGTTTATGCAATACATTGTGTGTGCTTTGTGAATATTTTGAAGAGCACTGCATTTAACTACATGGTTTTTTCTCACCCTTTAACTGTAGGTGACTTTTGATTGTCTGCATTGCTCTGTTCATGGTTTAGAAAAATACCTTTGTCATCATTTAAACATGTAATGGACTCTATACTTTCTTTCCTCCAAAAGTAGTAACTTTCTAAAGTAGCAGTTTGGAATGAGCTTCATTTTTAATGAGTTTCTTCTCCAGCCTCTTCCCTGTTGCTTCTTATTGATCTCTGCTTGTCACTTTCTCCTTTGTTCCCTTCAGCATCAGGGTTTAGGGTATTGACCTGTGTCTTTTCCTAGTCTGCTGCTCTGTGGCCCTTTGCTGACACAGGGCACAAGCTTGCTTTCCACCCTGCCCCTCACTTTTAGTGTATGTGTGGAAGACTGGGAACCAGTGATAAATATCATCGAGCTAAGTGGGAAGCTGGTGCAGTAACTTCCCAGCTGTTGATAGTCCTTTTGGCACAGTTGTATGGTGATGGTGTAGATTGTGTTGTGACATTGTTCACATTGTCAATCCCTTGTAGTCTCTTGCACCGTAATTTAGAAGTGCATCCATAGCTTCTTCATTTAATGTGTGAACTCCCAGTTATTTATGGAATGGCCTGGGTGAGAGTCATAGAATGTCTTTTCTTTCCAGAACTGTGTGTATTTTGTGGTTTTCCTTCACATACATGGGGACAAGGCAAGGGAAGAGAGATGCTTCTACTTTACTCTTACTAAAATGTCTGAGGAGTTCTGTTACTACAGAATTTGAAAGCAGCAGTAAGTTGTATGTTGTATTTTTCTTGTGCCTGATCCCGTCCTTTGTGTCCAAGTTCTTTCAGCCTTTTGAGTTAAGAAAGTCTTTTCTGAAAGTTCTTGGCTGCTTCAGTGGTCTCCTCCACTCCGAGGTGCTGTGAGTCTGCCACACATAGTGTAAGGAAGCTGCTGTCCTACTCAAGCACCTCAAACAGTGCTTGGTGTTGTGGGGCTGCACTTGTGTCCTGGAGAATTAATGGTCTCCACTGGCTCTCATGTAGGGAGCTGATAACCTTTCTAGGGAAGGTTGGCTTTCTGCAGTGTCTTTCTGAAACAAATCCAGTTTTGCCTTTATGTAGCAGAGTGTTAATTTAAAATAGAAATATATTCTATGTAATTTCTTTCCCTCGTTTTTGTCCCCACTGAAGATGAACAGAGGTGCAATATCTGCCAAAGATGGAAGACTCTTCCAGTCCTGAGTTAGATCATCTGGGATACCATGTTGTGATGTTGTAATGCCAGGTTTCATAGTGACAATTTAGCATTACACTGATTCATTTGCTGCAGCTAGGTAAAAGCCCTACACCTGTTTTACATGGCTTATCTCTTGATGAAATGCAAACACATCTCTTTAATCATCCACTACACTTACAATATTGTGAGGTGTTTTTGTTGTGTTTGTTTTGTTGGGTGTTTTTTACAGTATTATTTTTTCCTTTCAACTGAAAATGTTTCTTTCCCGTACAGTTTGTTTGTTTGGCTGTGGTTTATTGTGATAGTTTATTTAGGAGCGTCGCAGTTGCTACAGCTTCAGAATTTTGTGTGGGTGGTGGTGGTGGTGTGTTTCCTGTAGTGAGCGTAGTTTCAATTGAATGAAAATGTTCATGCAAAGTAGCTCAAGTTTTTAACAATCACTGGTTTTTCAAATAGTCCTTCTGCCTTTTTCTTTCTGTTCAGTCATCTGCCATTAATTACTTTCCTGATGCACTTACTGGTTTGGTGATTCTGTAAGGTCACTTCTGAAACCAGACTCTGCCTAGTAAAGGTTAAAGGTTTCGGAGTTCTGTGGATTTAATGACCCTGTGCCATGAAATCTTCCCCAAGCTGGGCTAATTATGGAAGTGACAGAAGATGCTACGGGTTCATGCTCTGTAAGAAGATACATTAATTCAGCGGTATTTTGCTTTTTATGTTCAAAGAACGCTTCCCTATCTGGTGGCATTTCTGTGTGAACTTGCCTTGTGTTAGGCGTATTGTGATTTTATTTTTTTTCCCCTCTGTCCTCCTTTACTGTTAAAGTGAGCCTTGCATAAAAACTCCCAGAGTGAGGGATGTCAGGGGAAAAGAAAGTAAATGTAAGTTCTACTGATACTGGTTCTGGCTGATTCTGACTTTGTGTTAAAGAATAATTCGTTATGTGAAGTAAACAGTAACTAAAATCATGCTAATTCTGTTTTTTCAGAGGGAAATCAGGCCTTTTTGATTTGAACAATTGTGTGCCTTAAACAAGAAGTCCTAAACAGTGAATAAACTCTGTCCAAGCTAGTTTGACTCACTTGGTTCAAGTTTTACTTCTCAGTGTAGAAAGTGCTTTCCTATTTTTCATAAGAAGCAGCAATGATGGATTCCTGGGTTTGTGTATATGGTGCTATTTGACAACTTCTGTTGCTGGCTCTAATAGTTAACCAAATTTTGCAGATTGTCTGGTTGACTGGCAACAGGGTAAATTTTTTAGACCAGAACTGTGAATCAGATGAAGTGTTGGGCCACTCATATTTTCCTGAGGCTGTCTTTGCACCTTTGGTTAGTAATCCAATCTCTTTATTTTTCAATGGTAATTTGCTTATTTTTTAAAAAAAGTACGCATATTCTGGTGCACCTTATATGTTTGTGGAGTGCTCGCATTAGTAATGATCAAAATTTATGTTTTCTGTATTTTAGAAGGCTTTGGTGGATTAGTAAGCATGATGGGCTTCTTTTCATAGTTCCTGTCATTCATTGGCATAGCTTTATTTTTCCACCCATATGGCTTGGTGTAGGTTTTGTGGACAGGAACAGAATAAAAAGCATAGGGAAGAGATACAAATTTAAGCAGTCTTGTTTTGTTAGCAGAAGTAAAAAAAAAAAGTCTTCAACTATACAAGATTCATGTGAGCAGTGATGAGTATTTTTTTCACTTTGTTGTTTTTTGAAATCTAGGGCACTGGGAAATGTGATGTACATAATGCTGTAACAGCTTCAGGGTTTTGATAGCTGTGTCTCTGGATAAAAAATACTCTGGTAAAAATTCTTCTTACGTATTTTCTTTGCTGTTATAGAGCTTCAAATCCTTCTGCGTTTCATTCATAGTATTAAAGTTTAGGCACAAAAGCTGCTGTAATTCTTGCTTTGTCAGTAGTTGTTATAATCCACTGAAATTTCACTGATCTAGAAGGTGTGAGGCACAAGCCTGGTGAAACTGTGACCCTCCAGTTATTGCAACAGAATAACTGAACTGGCTTGTGATAAATATCACCAGTAGCTGCTTCACGTTCTCTAGAGCACTCTGAGCTCCCTGGTCTGGAGACACATTGCACTTCCTGTGACAGAGACAAAGTATTTACCTTTCTATTTAAAAGTGTGTTAGTGACAGACTCTTGAAATTATCCTTGAAAGGCTGATTTGCAAAAGCATTTTCAGGTCTCCTGCCCCTTCTGCTCACTTGCCCGTAGGAATGCATGGTTCTTGAGCTTGGAGAAAGTGATCCTTGAATATTCACCTGCTCTCTTGGACCCCTCTTCCCTCTATGGTAAATTCTCATGGAATTCTTCCAAGAAGCTCTGTGAAGAAGCCAAAGTTAGCTCTCCTGAAGTCCGGGGTTGCAATCTTATTCATTGCGCTGCTTTCTCCTTGTGGGATATGGAACTCCATGATCTCACGGACACTGTAGCCAAGGCTGCCCCAACCTTCACATCTCCAACCAGACATTCCTGGTTAGTTATACAAGATCCAGCAGCACATCTTTCCTTGTTGGCTGCATATGTATCAGAAGGGTATTGTCAGTGCTTTCCAGGAGCCTCCTGGACTGTCTGTTCCTCACTGTGTTGTCCCTCCAGCAGGTGTCAGGGTGGTTCCCCATGAGAACCTGGGCTGCCTGCCCTTCCTGGAAGTATCCCCACTTGAGCTGCATGGCTGCTTTCTATAACTCTTCCTTTGTCTTTCCTACTTTAAAGCTTTCCTTACCAGGCCGGGCAATCATAAAAAAACCCAGAAAACCAAAAACTATACCTGTAGTAGGCAAATTCATTGTCTCAAGCCAGCTGTTACATTAATTGTGGTTGAATATATTCCACCATTTTGTTCTTTAAAGGGTCTCAGACTAATAACATTTGTAGACTTCAGAGGAAATGGTCAGCCCATTTTTAAAGTAAAAAAAGAATGTGGATATGGGAATAGTGAAGTGAATGAATGGATGCATACTCTTAAATTCACTTGTGTCCATCCTAATGTGTGTTTTCTCACTGTGGTCTCTTTGCTGCTTCTGGAAATTATTATGGAGGGCAGTTTATTTTACTGTCTCACATTGCTGAAGTACATCGAGCAGCTTGGCCACTTGCTATTCCAGCTGGCTTTATACCACAGCTGGTGCAGCCCAGCATTAATCCTAGGCTTGTGAAACGTTCTTGTGCAGGACCCAGCAGAGATGGCACCATCAGCGAGGACACCATCCGCGCTTCCCTCATCTCGGCGGTCAGTGACAAACTGAGATGGCGGATGAAGGAGGAGATGGATCGCGCACAGGCTGAGCTCAACGCCTTGAAACGCACAGAAGAGGACCTGAAGAAAGGGCACCAGAAACTGGAAGAGATGGTAACTCGCCTGGATCAGGAAGTGGTAAGCTGAGAGGAGCCACTGCTCCCCACCAGAGTATTCCCAATAGTGAACAGAAGCTTGTAATTAATTAATTATTGAGCATTGAGCATGATAGAAATTACAAAGCTTCCAGCACATTGTGCTTTTTCTCTTTTGCAGCTGGGTGCATGTGCTCAGACTGAAGCAAGTTGGAAATAGCAGTGACTATGAGACGCAGTGTCCTGCAAGTGTCTCAAAAATGTCATTGCTCAGTAGTAGAGGAATAGTATTATTTTGCCCCATCCTTCCTGTGAAAGTTGTTAGTGGTGTGAGATTATTTCATAATTCCATCTCAATTTCTTGATAAAAACGTGTAACAACAGCATTGGAGAACATTTCAGTGTCTTAGTGCAGAGAACACTGATTTTGGTCACAGCCTCCTTGTATAACCTGCCTTGTATAACCTTTCCTTTCCCAGAAGTCTCTCCTACTCACAGTATGCTCAGAAATTTCTGCAGTTTTTCATTAAGGCATCTTCTGCTTAGTCCATCTGCTCCTTGCACTGCTGCTTGGGAGTAAGATTTTGGGATTGATGAACAGTTTATGAAACCAGCACAGTGTTCAGATATGGTTTAAAAAAATTACTAGAAATTATTAATTGGACTAGAGAACTGGGGATACCACACTCCAAAGAAAATAATTACTTTGGCTTTGCTTTTATCATCTTTAGTTTAAATGGTTATTTTTCCTAATGTGGCAACTTGGAAATATTTGGCGCGTTAGCATGCCTTCTCTGCAGTTAAAAATGAGTAATGGATTGACATTATCTAAAGCAGATGTTACTTTTTTTAACAAATCTGAAATCTACAGATTGATAGCTTGCTCTTTTATAAAAATCACAATAGAGATAAGCAAAGAAGTACAGAATGAACTGGTATGTCTAAAAATCTTTCATCTAGACAATTGTATCACAAGAAGATAAATAAACATCTTAATTGTTTTTAGGCTGAAGTTGACAAGAACATTGAACTTCTCAAAAAGAAGGATGAGGAGCTCAGTTCTGCCTTAGAGAAAATGGAAAGTCAGTCAGAAAATAATGACATAGATGAAGTTATTATTCCTACAGCGCCACTTTACAAGCAGATCCTGAACTTATATGCAGAGGAAAATGCAATTGAAGACACCATCTTCTACCTTGGGGAAGCATTGAGACGTGGAGTGATAGATTTGGATGTCTTTTTAAAGGTAGGTTTCTTGGGATGTTTTTAAGATGTGCATTTTAAATGTGTTTACTTTGGACTCTCTGGTTCATCATACTCCTGTTCGTGATCTCTTCACAGAAAAGGACCGTGTAGGAACAGGAATATTTATACATTCAAGCATAAGTTTTAGAAAGTAATTTCAGAATTAAAAGACCAATTTTAAAAGCATTATAGATACGAAGTCATATTGTTTCCTTCTTGTGTAGACCCTGCTAGTTCTGTTTATCTACTGTTAGAAGAACTGTTCTCTGCCCCATGGGAAGTGCATTAGTCTGATTTCACCTTATGGAGTGCATATTATTACTTTGATAAGACTACGTGTGGAGTTAATAATTAATTATTTATTATTATAATTTAAGGAATTAGTTAATAATTAAAAATCGCAACAAATAAACTGTAGTGATTGCATTTGGTAGCCATCTGCCAGTCATTTTAAGCCAAGAAAATGCCATATAGTAGAATAGTGAATTTAGTGTTTCCAAAAAACTGACATCCCATTTGGGTCACAGAACGTGCCGTGCTTTGAACATTTGCATTGCAGTATTACTAGGTTTTTATCAGAACTTCACCAATAGGCAGCTGTTGTTATTCTTTCTTTCTGCAGCATGTACGTCTCCTGTCTCGCAAGCAGTTCCAGCTGAGGGCATTGATGCAGAAAGCAAGGAAGACTGCTGGACTCAGTGATCTCTACTAAATTCCCAGACCTCACCTGGGAAGTTAGATCTCCTCATAAAGCAGCCATTCTCTTGATCTTTCTCTTAATCAGTAGGTGCCCAGAGTAAGTTATTACATCATCCAAGTGTAAGATATTTTGAATCAATAATATATTTTCTTTTTGGTAAAGACTAGCTTTTATTAATGCACTTTCTATCTCCTGTAATCTTTGTGCTGGTGGACTTAATGCTGAATAAAACTTGTTGCATATTTTCTTCCTCTACAGAACTGTGTATGACGTGCTTTCTTTTCAAAGATGCAGTGTCAGCTTAACCATACTTTCACTTTACTTGTGAGATTTGGAAGACGTTGTGCCAAACTGGAAAAATTCATTTATTGTAACCAGTGAAAACTGAAAACTCAAAAGGCTCCTGGTCTCAGCACTGTAACCAGCATGGCTTAAGACTGAGCTTTGCCTTAAGGCTTTTCATGTTACTGTTGGCTCTGAAGAGGTTGGAGTTCATTTTAAAAACTGGGTGAGACTTCTGTAACTATGTAACAGCCCGAAGCCTGCAGCTCAGCTGCACACGTAACATTATTACACAGTTATGTTTGAGCTAGTGTGACTTGAAAAATGGAATTGATTTAGGTGGAAACAGAGCTACATGTGGGAGACAAAGCCCTATAAAGAAAAACAAGGAGACAGAAATAACAGTTTGTGGTTTATTTGGTGTTGTAGTTGGTACTACAGTTGGACAGTCACTGTCTTGTTGCACACAGAAACCTTAACATTTTTTAAACATGCTCTGGAGACAGAACTTACAACTAGACTGATATAGTACACAAAAATACGGTTCTCTAAGAAAAAAATATCCACAAAAATTCCAAAGCAGTGTTAGGAAAATACACTTGGACCTATCAACAGTGAAATATTTAAGCTATTCAGCTGGCAGAGAAGGTTGGTCAATTGGCCTGACAATCCTTTAACTTCAAGAAAAGTCTTTGGTTTCACATTGTGTAGCCATTACTTACTCCTTATTCCTTTGAACCAACATGAAACAAGAGAGGAAAAGGCAAAGGGTTTTTTAGGCAGTGCTGCTTTGAATGCTGGATTTCTGTCATACCACTTCACTGAACAAGACTGACTAGGTTATCTAGCTCTGGCTAAGAACATGGGTGTCTGTGAACAGGGAAAACCCTAGATTAGTTTCCTAATGCTATCTTCAGGAAACTCCATTGTTCAGATTTGAGCTTTTTGTGTGTTCTAGTTGAGATAATACATTGAAAGATTTGACTTACTTGGAAAGTGCAACGTAAGACAAACCACTAAACCCGTTAAACTGCTAAGAGCCAAAAACTGCTTGGACAGGTTTAAAACTGTAGTTCCTTCTGGATTGCCCACAGTGTGTCTGCACTCTTCCTTAGTTTGTCCTCTTCCTCAGGTTTTAGGATCATCTTTACTACATCAGTGATGCCATTACTGCCCAGTATACAAGGAACACTTAGGAAGACATCTTCTTTTATTCCATGCAAGCCCTGAAAAGTACATAAGGATTGTTAGGCCGGAATTTATGCATGTCCTGTATATTTCATAGAACATCCTATCAGGAAACTAAATTTAGCTGAAATTAAACTAGAAAGCGATCACTGTTTTTCAGAATTCCAGAGATACTTAATTCTCAGTAAGACAGAAATTAGGAAAAAGGGGCTGCTCACCTTAACAATGGTAGAGATGGGGTGCACTCTTCTCAAGTTCTTCATAATACTTTCAGCTAGGTCTCCCACAGAAAGGCCAATAGCCCAGGACGTGTACCCCTTCAGTTTGATCACCTCATAGGCACTGCAGAGACACAGATGCTCATTGAAGAACAAGTACCATCAACTGAAATGCTTCAAGTTTGTAAGAAAGGCTTTTGGAAGCATCCTGATCAATCTGGAGGCATCAGAAGCTTGACTGATTAGCTGGCAGGACCAAAATGTACTTGTCAGTGAGTAATTCTATTTGCATTTTACAGTAGTCCCCACAATTATACTGGAAGCCTAGAAGTTTAAGCTCTTTCCTAAATTAAAGTTTACTAATCATGAAAACTTGACTGCCAAATCGACATTACTCCTTAAAATATTATTTCATGTTCTATTATGTTTGCATCCTGACATTTGGGACTACTGCGGTACTCTAGATCCGGGTACTGCAGAACAGAGATTTTTCAGCTCGTCATGATTTGTTCTTGTGTTGAAATTTATAAAAAAGCCAAACCAGTATTTACCTGTCCACGACCTGCTTATGGACCTCCTTCCAGTGTTCCTTGTCTGCATCAGTTCCCAAGTCTGGATGAAGAGCCTTCAGAGAGACGCCAGCAACATTCACTCCACTCCAGACAGGCACTGAGAGTGGCACATAGATTAATTATCTCAAAATACTTAATCCTTCTCAAATTAACAGTTAACATAAGAGCTAGCTGGATTATCTGCAACACATCACTTATGATTTAGCTATGACCTTAAATACAGTGTGACCTATAAGGCCAATCTAAATTGCAGGCTGAGAACCTAGGAGCACATCAACATTTATACACAGTGTCACCAAGTCTGAATACACCTTTGTTAAAGTCAAATACCTGGGCAACATGAACTGAAATGACAGTCACTATATTTTGCAAAGTTTTCTCAAAATAAGAATTGATTTCAAGTGCATTCCTGTGGGTGTCAGGAAGCAGACAGTGCTGCTTGGAAAAGTACAGGGTAAATAAGGAAAAAGTGCTTTCTCCTGTCCTCCCGACTTGCCTCTGCACTTCAATTCCTATACACAGTAATTCAGAGATGCCAGGAAAGGCAGCTGCTAGAAATGTTCAGCCACCTCAGGTTACAGTAATGACCTTTTCCAAGCACAGTCACTCAGATCAAATATAGATCATCTAGGGTCACTCTTTGCAGCAAAAGCCTTAAATCAGGACTTGGTTTTTAAGGTTCTGAAGTGCAAAGGTTTTGGGGCAATGTTTTGCTGTAGCTTTTCAAGGTGTTTCTAGCAAACAAAGCATCAGCCAGCTGGATTTCACCCTTACCACTGGAATCTCCGTGCTCTCCAACAATCCATCCATGGCAGCTCAGAGGGTGGATGCCCAGCCTTTCTCCCATGAGGTGGCGGAAACGGGCAGAGTCCAGATTGCAGCCACTACCAATGACACGGTGTTTGGGGAAGCCACTGATCTTCCAGGCCACGTAGGTCAAAATATCCACTGTGAGGAGAACAGGGGGATAACAAAGTGCCACTCATGAGCAAATTGATAATGAGGATAGTTCCTTCCATTCATCTGTAAGCATTTTACCTGCATGCTAGTTGCATGGAACAGAGCACAAAGCAGAGCCTATGGCCAGGCACTGCAGTGGACTCACATAATGCCTGTTTTATATAACATAATGACTATTTTGAACAGTCTCTCAGCTCTGCCTTTATGCTGTGCATGCAATTATCAGTGACCCTTACTGTGCTCAAGATCACTCGGACTGAAAACTCAAGTTTATTCCTCAGAAGACCAAACTGCTAAGCCTGGAGAGGGAAGATGACATTTTTTGCTATATGGATATCATAGAATGGTTTGGGTTGAAAGGGACCTTAAAGATCATTTCATTCCAACCCCTTGCCATGGGCAGGGACACCTTCCACTAGACCAAGTTGCTCAAAGCTCTATCCAACCTGGCCTTGATCACTTCCAGGAACGGGGCATCCAGAATTTCTCTGGGCCACCTGCCCAAGTGTCTCACCACCTTCATAATATAGAATTTCTTCCTTATAGCTATCCTAGATCTACCTCTTTCAGTTAAAGCAATTACCCCTTGTCCTATCACTACATGCCCTTGTAAGAAGTCCACCTCCCTTTTAGGCCCCTTTAGGTACTGGAAGGTTCTCCAAGGTCCCCCCGGAGCCTTCTCTTCCCCAGCATAAGTATTTCTAAAAGCCTGTGCACTGACGCCACCTTACTGAAGAAACACTATTCTCTAAGCCAAATCCTCTTATGGCAACACAAGACAAACCTGGGTTTGAGACAATAAGCAGCTTGCAGTCAGGACTGTATTTAACAACATTGGGAATGATGAATTTGAAGATATTCACGTTGCGCTGGACCAAGTTAAGGCGGCTCTCTCCTTCTTGCTGCCGGGCACCAGCAGTGACAATGACCAGCTTGGAGTGTGCAGTCACACTGTAATCTGCAGACAAAAGGCTGTGTCAAACATGACCTCTTACTACACGTGGTTCAGAACAGGAGTTTTCACTTCCTTTCTGTACTGAGATCTCAAGTTCTCTAGTTTGACCGTGCAGCAATTCCCTAGTAATTGGTACCCTAGACTTTGCCTCTGTAGAAAATGGAATTTAATTTTAAGACTGTGGCTCATTGCCACAAGTGGCAACACTGGGGCATGTCAATATGGTAATATGCAGCTGCAGGCAGTGATATTCCATGCTTCTCAGCCACAAATGGGACTAGGGGTAGCTGTTGGGATAGCATTCAGGGTAAGCGCTGTGTAGAAGAGGAAGAAGGCTCTGCCCTCACAATCTACTACCTGTGGGCACTGTAATTAAGGTATCAGCTGGTTAAGCCTTTGCCCTACTCAAGGCTGCCACTAAAGGTTATCAGAAGTAAGCATTAATGAGTTCAGGGGTTAACTAGTTGTGAAATAAAGTTCTCTAAGGTGCACAGGCACTTAAGAAATTCATCTTTCTGTATCGAGTAGTGAACCCTGGAAGAAAATTCCTAACTGGACTGACCGTAAGAAGGCGTATTTAAAAATGTCAGCTGAGTACTATATCCATGAGCTTTCCCCCAACAATTAGGGTGACAGGCTAAGTGCTAGACTTGGCTGTCCAGTGTGAGACCTGTAGTGGCTATCTCTGCTTAGAAATAATGAGCACATGAGAGCCAACTTGCCTTTGCCAGAGACAATCTTTGGCGTTTTAAGGAAGAGGCTGCCATGCTGGAGATCCAGCATCTCTCCCCTGAGCTTGTCCTCCACAACATCAACAAGGGCGAGTTCATCAGCCAAGTCCTACAAGAGACCAAGAGTAATGGTAAGTTTGCTGCCTCTCTGAGCAAAGCCCCCAGTTTTTAAACTGTGAAGTTACAATTATTTTAGAAGCTACCTAAACAATCTTCCTCATCTCTAACACTTCACTTCTTCCCAGAGTCCTTCAATTAGTTCCCTGGGATATCCACTTTCTTGAGCTCATTTTGTACTTTTCATAACCACATTCTGCATGAAATAGTAGTACAATTTAGCAGGACGATAACGAAGAATAATTTAATAGCACTTCATATGCAACCTATCTGACAGTCAAGAAAAGCAAGCCTAGTGTTAACCACAGCATTTTCAATATGACAACTGAATGCAGAGGACAAGTCATTCAGAGTGCCAAGGACCAATTTTTCCAGACCACACTGCAAAGAATTATTCCATTGTCTGCTCTGCTCAACACAAAATAAATCCTCAGCTCTCAACCTTTTTGCATATTTAGAGTGTTAGAGAATTCCTACTTAGGAGGGAGTCTGCAAGTCCCACAAAGGTAAATGCAGCTCTTAAAATGATACAAAAAGGACATTCTGTCTGATCCTGAGGCAAACTTCATTTACAAGAACTGCAGCTATTTGTTCTCTGTCAATAGCTTGAAGACTGTTGCTTCATTTCAGGCCCAAAAAAGGATTGTATAACCAGAAGTTCACCTAATAAGGGTGATTATTTTTTTGACCCTCTTTTAGGTCTCAGGTTATTCTGCTGCTTCCTCCCAAGCCTGACACTTACCTTCATGAGGATGCTGATGGCACAGGCCATTCCGACTGCACCCACGCCAACCACGCTAATCTTATTTTCGGCATGACCCTCCTGTTTGTGGAGCGTGTGGATGAGCTGATCCTTGAGAGACATCGTGCACTGCTGAAAGGAAACCAACAGATTATTTCTCCAAGATCTGGAGCTTTTGCTGACACCAGAATATTTGTATCCAGCAAGATACACTTTATTGCAGGATGATAAGAAAATGGATACAAAGCACATGCATAAAACATCTGGTAATACTGCCTGTATGCCACAAAATGGTTGCAAAACTGAATTATTGATGACAAGCCTCTGGTCAAGCTCACCATAGCTTTGCCTCAAATACAGCCTGAGAGCCATTGATTATATTATATAGCTGGTGGCACTCCAGCAGCAGCAGTGGAGTGTTCTAAATGACCATCCATATTACATTTAGGTACAGGAAGCCATTTTAGTACTTCTAAGCACAGCACAGTCTTGCAACCTCTGTTTTCTCACGCTGAAAAACTGGTCTTCTGTGCCCTGAAGCCTTTCCAGAGCTGAAGTCGTGCAACACTTAAGCAAGCCCTCTTCAAGCACAGCATGAGCTTCCACGTCAACTTCATGAACTAGTTTTGCAGCGAAACTGCACACTTTTGAATTAAGATGGCTGGAGTCTGGCGTTACCACCTCTCCCACCCTCGCATTCTAGCTGCCAGCTGCACAGCATCCTGGCTAGACGGGCTCTGGCGGACACGGGTGTGCCGAAATGGCACAATGACGACAGAGGATCGTGCCTTCATCCCCGTCTCCGCGTGGAAGCGGGCACCACGCTTTCCCAGGACATGGTGCAGCACTGGGAGCAGCCTGAAGGGCCCAGGGCAGGAGCAGCCGCACAGACGGATGCAAGTACAGACACAACACGACTCTCTAGTGCCGAACAGGCGGCAACTCGCTCAGCGCATGAAGAGCCAGGCACAGCAGCAGCAGGGAAGGACTGTAAGTTTTGGGGCTGAGGGGAGGGACAGGAAGCCAGCAGTGCCCATATTCAGGAAAAATCAACCAAGCTACGTCAGTCTTCATCTGCAGAAGGCTCCTGAAGCGTGGCCAGCGTAGCGCACTCTCCACGTGCCAAGTCCTCCCTTTGCACTATAAGCATTTTAATGTGCAAGGCTGATGAGATGTACCCACTCAAGCACGTCTGTTACACTTAAAAACTCAAAAAGATTTTGCTTTTAGAGTGCCATACCCCTCAAAGAAACCAGTCAGGGGAGTAGTAGGAAGTCCACTAATGCTGTGTTTCAAACGCAGCCCTAAGCCCATCCTCAAGTCCCTTGGCAGGATCACTCCCCGGGGCCGCACGCGCCGATTAAGGGAAGCAAGTTAATCCACGGAGGCTCAAGGGGATGGAGGGAGGGGACGACAGGGGGGTTGCGAGTGGAAATCACGCCGGCTGGACTCCAGCCCGGGGCTGTGCCCGATCCCACCACGGCCGGCGGGGCTCGGAGGAGCGGGCGGCGTCCGGCGGACTTTGTCCATTTGGCGCCGCCTGCTCCGCCGCGTCCCCCCGCGGGTTTGCGGGACGGCACCGCCCGCAACCCCCCTTCTTGCAAACCCCCTTCTTGCAAACCCCCTTCTTGCAAACCCCCTTCTTGCAGCCCCCCTTCCCGCAGCCCCCCTCTCCCTGCAGCCATCCCAGCCCGGCACGGCGATCGCACCTACCGAGCGTCCTCACCCAGCGCGGCTGTGGCGGCGGAGCGGGGGAGGTGGCGGCCGCCGCCTTAAATAAGGGCCGGGCGGCTGACGTGCGGCGGGCGGGCTGCGGTGCCGGGGACGTGCCCGCCGACACGTCGGGGTGGGGAGAGAGGGAGAGGGAGGGGGAGGAGGGGGGAGGGGCGGCGGGGCGGGGCGGGG
>VZTG01001868.1:599900-643998 GCA_013397845.1 Melanocharis versteri | reverse complement strand
GGGGGCGGCGGGGCGGGCGGCCGGCGCCGGAGGGGAGCTGAGGCGGGGCTGAGCGGCCTCGCCGCGCATCCCCTCGGGGCCCGTCCGAGGGCTGCCGTCGGGGGGGATTCCGCTCTCGCTGTTATTAGCCGGGATGGGTGAAAGCAGACTCTGCGGCTCCGGAGAGTTTGTGGGGAATTCGAGGCGTTCCTGCCCTCCTTTCCTGCCCGGGCAGTGCCAGCCGGCCCTGTGCTCCTCCTCGGGTTTATGGCGCTAGTTCCGGATGGGGCCTCTTGTCGGGTGGCTGGAAACCAGCTCCTGATTTCCATCTAAATCAGTAGATGTTTGGGGGTTTTTTTGTTTGCTTCCCCTTTCCGTGTATTTACATATCCAATTCGCACTCATTTGTCGTGTTAGGTTATATAAGCCGAGCCTATTCAGCCCTGCATGGTCATGCAAGTGGTCATTGGGATGTATGTTCTGCGGGACTTTCTCAGTTTAAATGCTTTTAAAATGCTTTTTCTCCTGAGAGGGGCTGCTGCATGGAGCGTTTCAGACAGCGATGCCTCAAGCCCAACACTAATGTTTTCCTGAAGTCAGTGGAAATTCCATGACTGGACTCACACTGGTCTGTTTCAGTCACACCATGTCAGTTTCCTGTCACCCTGCGGTTGGTTAGTAAAGCCAAATCCTTCTCCCATTCACTTATTTCTTGCTAGGACTCCAACAAAAAGCAAAACCAAGTTTTTAAAAATTTGTTTCCTGAATGCCTGAAGTTTCAATTTTATACTATACTATTTTGTGGGTCATCCTACAAAACTGGCTTTTAGTAAATCCATGCTACCTCTTATCCCTTTATTATTCATTGAATATCATGTTTTTAGTTAGATTCTCCTTTGCAAGTTTTTCTGAAGAACTGCACAGACATCAAAATCACAGACCCAAACTGCTTCCACCATGGCTTAATTCTTAGAACTTACTGTTCTCTGGTCCTGTGGTAATGCCTTCAAATAGGCAAATTTACTTAAGATCTTTTGGATTTGTGCACATCAGAGTTCTGGAACTGAGAATGCCTGCTTCCTCCAGCTGGAAGACAGCGGACTCAATGAGTTTTGCTCACCATCTGTGACTCGTGTTCAGTTATTATTCTTTACCCGTTTCTGCTTTCTGCCTCTTCTCTTAGTCATCCTTTTTTTACCCCATGGATTATCATGTCTATCCATACTGAAAATCAGGTAAGTATGCATTTAATCTTGTGTGAGTAGCTGTGTTACCTTTATTTTCCCTTTCTTGTTTTTACAGTGACCATTTTTTCTTCCCTGTTTTGTTTGTTTGTTTGTTTGTTTGTTTGTTTTTTCATTTCTTGTAGTTGTGGATCTGATCTTTACAATCTTTGACTTAGTTTGCTTTTGGGATTCTGACTCTAACTGACTTTTGGCCATATCTGTCCTCAGCTCCTAGGATGTACTTGAGTTCCTTTCGAGGTGCTTGTCTTGTTGTGGCATGCCTGGTCACACACAGTCACAGTGACAATTCCCTCCTGCTGGGGTGATCTGACAGGAATGGTAGCCCAAAGCCTCATGGTTTATTTGACCCCATTGGCAAAACAAAAGAAACAAAAAATACAGGAGAGGAAACATCTAAAAATGCTCAAAACATTGAATTTGTGTATATTTGCATGAAACAAGACAGAAAAATACAAAACTCTGCTTATTATAAAGACCAGTGCTTTTAGCAAAGGAGGTTAAAATAACAGGCTATTGGTCGCAGAACTAGATGTGCTTTGTTCCTTGCTGCTGCTGGAGGGAGGAGCGATGCTTGTGGGATGTGCCGTGTCGGAGAAGACTGGTCACTAAGGAAGGGAGGTGTGGGTAGATGCTGGGCTGGCCTAAAGCCACATGAATGCAGGATGAAAAGGGAACATAGTTCTGTCTTTCTGCATTATTCTGGGTTCACTGAGCATCTTGTTCGGTCAGAAGCCTCAAGGATGGATTAGGAAGTTTAGTTCTGCATCCCAGGAATCTGTATTTACAGTGGCTCTATATGAATGGGACGGGACATCTCATCCGGGTTTGAGTTACAGACATCTGGCAGGACAGAAAATGAACATTTGACAGGAATTAAGACCGATAAGAAATATTTTTGCCTATAAAAACTTTCCCTTCTAAAGAGTTTAAATGCAAGATAGGAAGCTTCTATGACAATACTGAATAGAATAATAAGCATTTAAAAATGGGTAACTAATGTAAAGCAAGTGATATTTTACTATTCACAGTGAGACCAAGGGGCTCCTAAGAGAAGAATATTGGTATTGTAAGATTCTTCTTCGCCTGTGGCTCAGACAAAATAAACTTGGACGTGGTTTTCAGGGTGCAAGTTCCAGTAACATCTTCACTTGCATGTGTTCGTGTTGCTTGTTACTGAGAACAGAACCAAGAGTGAATTGCTGTTATCCATAAGGCATCAGGCTGTCCTTATCTCTCTGGTGCCTATTCAGATACCAGGGGTCCTACTTTTAGTAGAGCAGGCCAAAGCAAACCAACTGGGATGTTTCAAGACCATCCTAGTCCCAGTGTGTCCTCAATGATGATGATAAGCAGACCAGAGCCCTTTTTTCCTTTGTTAAAAAAAAAAAGTCAGCTTTTAACATGCCAGTGTTAATTCACCTGTTAATTCATCTCAGTTACAGAACTTAGAAGGCAGCTGCGGTGGCCAATTTTTTTCCTTTTATGTGGCCTTTGTGATCTTATTATCAGCAGTAGATGCTCAGGAGGAAAGCAGTCATCTGGCATGATTGACATTGATTTTCTGTCTCAGAGAACATCAATGAGAGAAGGCTCAGAATGGCACAAACAGACGGGGTGAGCAAATTACTGGCATTTTTCTTGCACTTGGAAGATGAAGGCCAGGTCTATTTTGATTTCCTGTAAGTGATTGATTGTAGGGATGGGCTGACTTGTCTCACGTGTGTACATAAGGAGTTTTATTCTTCCTGTCCTTTCTCCACTGCTGCCTTTTATCATGGTAGCAGGAGGTGGTGTTGATAGAGTGATGGGAATGCCAGAAATGTGACAGTGTCTCTCCAGGGAAGCTTGACCCTTCCTCAGCCTGCTTGCCTTCCTTTTCATATTAGTTTTCACAGATTAAACATGAATAATAAAGCAACAGAAGTTGCTGAATGTAGAAACATTTATATTTTTGTTCTAGGAGTTAGAAGCAGAGCCTTTCCACTGGCCTCAGGTGGCATTTGATCAGGATCTGAGTGATAACAGATGGAAACAAATGCCACATTCTTATTAAACAACGTGTTTGCCTTTAAACTTCGAGATACCATTAGACCATTGTCACAAAAATTAAGTCCAGAGACAGTTACACAAGGTGAGTTCAATGTGTACATTTTGCTATTTTCAGTAAAACATGAAATGTTACTAAATTTCTCTCCATTTTGCTAATGTACAAGAGGTTTTACATGGTGGCATTTAACTTCTGCTCTCCCCGTTTGCTCAAGCCCTGGCTCATGACAGACTGAATCAAAACTGATGGTGCTGCAGGGGTGAATAAGGACACCGAACCAGGAGCTGCAGGTTTGCTGCGTGACCTACAGCTCAGCTGGGAGGTTACCAGTAACCCAAAGCCACTGGGGATGCTGACCAGCCCTGGAAAGGTCAGTGGCATTTCTCCACTCTACCTGAGAGTTGAGGTTTAATTTGCCCTTAAAAATCTTAGGGGCTATTCTATTTATGATCAGTCCTGCCTTTGCTCTGACATCACCAAGGGCTTTGCTTTCACATGGCGTCAGTGTGTGAGGGAAAGACCTGGCACTACACGTAGCTACCTCATGTTCCAGTCCTGTCTTTCCCTTTGATTTATTCTGGGACCTGAACAATTTCCTCTGGCTTTAATGGCTTCGTTTCTCCTTTGTAAAATGTGAAGGTGTTTTTACCTACCAACCTGATAGTGGTACTGCAGAGATTTGTTAATTATTAAACATTTCAGCTTTGTAAAGCAGCATGAAAATGATGGACAGTATTTTCCTGAACCAGAGAGGCCCAGACCCCAAAGTGAAGCTTGATACCAAAGGTTCATAGAGCCAGATTTCTTGCATTATTATTTTGAAATACTTATTAGGGTAAGTTGGTTCAAACTCCATAAAAATCCATGTTTTGTGTTCTTCCAACTTGGTCGGTATAGCCACATCAAACCATTTGAACTGATCTCCTGAGAAAACTAAAAGCTGAGAGGTGAGTTTCATCCTGGCTTGCACTAACAAGTATCTCTGCACATAACTGATTAGCCATGATCCATACGCCTCTGGGTCCCTCTCCTTGGCTGCTTCCACGCACATCTGAGGGTGCTGGTGTTACAGAGATCCAGAGCTTCTGCTGCTTCACGCCCTCCCTTTCTTTGCACTGTCATTGTGGGGAAGGGGAGGGGCTAGCTGATGCAACTCTCATTCCCTAGTGTTTACGGGAAACGTGTTTCTACAACCTATTTTTAAAAGTGCAGGAGGGAAATAAATATGGAGACCTGTGTAAATAACAGTCAATTTCTGGAACACCCAGACTTCTACAATGTGGGTTTTTTTGGTCAGTTTTATGTTTTTGATTGCAAACTGGTTTCTAGCTGACATCTTTTAATACCCAGAACTTCCAAGTTACACCAGTTTTTCTTTTCCCCTTAAAAAGTTGGTTATGTTTGCAAGTACAGCTGCAGTGGATTATGAACTCAATATAAAGCTAGATAAAACTGTATTTTTTTGCAATAGCTTCCTAAATCAACACTCTAGGTAGCTGGACTAAGTAGAACATGTGATTTTGTCTTGTTTCTCTAAGGAAATGAATTTATTCATGAAAGCATGAGTCATCGTGTAGGATTCCAAGTCAAATCAGTCCCTTGATGCAACTCTGGAATCTTACTCATTTACTGAGGAACTGCAGGAAATGGGATGCTCTGATAAATGACATGCACTTAACTACACAATACTGCCTCCCTTTTGGAGGGAGACAATTTTCTAGCGTTTCAGACCTTATATATCTGGTTGATGCTCTGTGAGATAGCAGATTATGCATTCTCTCCCAACCAAAAATCACTCTGTCCAAATTTTCATTTCTGTGAATCAGAGTTCCAAGTTACATTGCTGGGAAGTCGGCATCCTGTGAGGAAGAAGTTGCTGGGCCATACCAACCACTGCAGAAAGCTGAGAGTATTTCTCAACATTACAGACACACAGACTTAGTGGAGGAACCTACAGATGACTATATAATAAGTGACTATCCCTTCCTTGGAGGAGGAAGATGAAGTTGAACTTGCAGTTCAACAAATGCAGCAATAGAATGGAAATAGGCAACCAGGTGCTTTCACTTCAGTTCCCACACTCGGGCCACCCCTGAGACTCCTTAAAAAGCTGCAGCTGGGCTGGCTGAGCCCGAAGGTAGCAATCCTGAGGGGTGATTTTGGCTTGTGTTGCAGACCTCAACTCTTCTGCTCTTCTCAGAGGGGGAAAAATAACTTCACTCTTTCTGCACAAGGTATTCTTTTAAGTGTTTGGTTTTGTGGTGGAGGTTGTTAGCAGCTCTGTAGGTGGATACAGAGCCCTTGGCAAAAGACACGAGTGTGAAAGGCAGGCACTGTCCTGGGAGGTTACCAGGCAGAGTTTTAAATGTCATTTTTATCCTGTGTACTGCCACCGGGGTGTAGTGCTGGAGTGGACAGGGAGCTTCCCCCAGCAGAAAGCTCTTGCCTTATCTCTTCAGAAGTTCTGCTACCAGGGGTTTTAGTTTTGTTCTGTAGCGGAAGAAAAGCAAGAAGGTAGCCAAGATAAAGACACATACTGTTTTCTCAATGACAAGTTCTCCTTGCTTGTGCTGTTGGGGATTTACACCATCACCTGGATGTGCTGTGCCTGTATGGTAGCTGGCCACTCCTAACACTCTGGTAGTTGAGTGTTCAGTGGCCTGTGCTTTTCCCTGGATTGTGGTTTGGTGCTGGTCACCTCATCCTGCTCACAGCAAAGCTGGATATGAGCCCTGTTGTCATATGTATGTTCAAAGTGTGGTGTGTCAGGCAAAGAAGAGTGATTTCTTATCCTTTTCAGGAAAGAACTCCTTTGTAGTCCTAATTTCCTTCCTCACCTTTTTAATTTTAAGTGCCTGTGTTTCTTAATTGAAACATGATATGTTGTACCATGACTCAGTACCAAAGGTCTGAACTCTGGCAGTGATTCCAAAGAAAAATAAAGGTGGGGAGAGAGAGGTGCAGCCTCAGTTGCTATCGGGCAGTAGTCTTTCGACCCAGCTCCATCAGGCAGCTGTAGTGAGATCATTAATACACTTCAGGCAGGCACCAAGCTGAACATCTCTGTCGGGAGTACAGGTGTTGTAAAGGCATGCAGCAGAAAGAGCTCATCAGCTAAAGAGGCAGAACGAAGCAGGGGAGTGAAAGTGGAAGCAGAGTAAAGCAGAATAATTGCCAAATACAGTGCTTGGTTTGGCATGCTGTGTTTTCCAAGAACATTGCACAAATACCAACCCTTATCTCCATTGATTAATTCATGGGGTTTTCTTTATTTATACTTAAGTTTTAAATAGAAAATGAAAGGTTGCTGCTTGCCTATGGACTGCCAATGAATCGTTTTCGCAGTGCTATGCTAAGTGTGGAGTTTCTGACTTGTGTTCCCTCTGTTTCTCTATTTGGATGAAATTGCACAAATGTTTAGCAAACATTTGCAGGGCATGGCCTTGTTGTTTTGCAAACTGTGGTGAGTCTTGTTTAAGGAGGAGAATATTACCAAATGGAGGAAGCATATGACTTTTAACTCCTGTGTGGGAAATCCTGATACTTGCAGAGCCTGGTGGTTCTCTGAGTTAGGCCCTGTAGTAAGAGGAGCAGCATGCCTGTGTCCTGGGTGCTAAATACAAGGTACAACCATTTCTCACTGGCTACCTCCAACCCTATGTTGTTTTTCTCATGGCTGTGTGCAAAATCAGTTGTATCCCTAAACCTTATGCAGTTCTGGCCTTAAGAGGCAGTATCTCAGTTCAAGAACCCTTTAAAAGCTGCCAATGTGGTGAAAATGTGAGATGCTGGGAGATGGTGTCATGTGTTCTCTGTGCATGTGTGCACATGTGCACACAGCTGGATTTCTGGAGGCTGGGTCTCCTGAGCAGTTCAGTCTCCATGTGTTCTCCACATCCTTTTTGCTAGTTGTACAGCATTGCTGCTTTATACGTTCTATAGGCTGTGTGTTTGTGTGGTGTTTAATGCTGTGATGTCAGAAGGAAAAAGATGCCTGAGTGCTTTATCTTTTGCTCACTGTGTGAGGGCAAACAATGTCTGGGGTGGCAACAGGGCTGTCCCCTGGGTCAGCATTAACTCCCTGCCACATGAGGAGCCTTTGGGCAGCTGCTGGAGCAGTGGGGCTCACCCATGGCTTCCCTCTCGGCCTCTGGACTGAAAGGTTTGCAGTCTGGGCAGTGCCAGTTTGGAAAAATGTCAGCATTAGAATTTGAGAGACACAGGACAGACCAGAGCCCGGGTTTCTGACTGCTGGGATGTGATGTGGTGTATTCATGTGCTCTGACAGGTGGAGCTAGGACTGTTGCTTTTTTTATGGAGTATCATTCTGTGTGTGTGTTTGGCTGCTAACCCAGTGTTCCTTAACTTTTAATCTCATAAATTCTGTGGCGGTATGTATTTTGAAAAGAAATCTGTTTCACTCTGAAACTTTTGGAGCTTTTTCTTCTCCACGTTTGGACTTAAAAAGTGAAGTCGGTTAAAGGCTGAGGGTACTCAATAACTTTTGGAAAGTTCTGGATTAAGGATATGTCTTTAGTATTCTGTTTGTATGTTTAGGTGTAATGTTGAGCATACATTCCTTGGGTAATAATCTCAGGCTTGCAGCCCCTTTTAAAATGTGCTCCCTTGCAAACAACATCTGGAGATTTGGAGTCAGTAGTGTGTTAGGTTATGGAGAGAACTGAATTTGGTTTTTAAAAATAATCTCTGCAATGTTTCATATCTCCTAGGCAAAAGTTACTGAGGACCAGAGTTAGTTCAGTGCACGACCCTTGTAAGAGTTCTTAGGCACATAAGAGCAGCCAAAAATAGCTCCTTGGAAGGTCAGGGAAGGCATCCTTTCTGTGTGTGGGTAGCTTTACATTTCCATCCTGAAACATCTATGTGCCTTAAGGTAAGCAAGAAAGAAGGGATGGAGAAAAAGTAGGACATCAGAATAGGCTTGGAGGGCAGCCAGAGCCTGTGTGATATGTTCCTGTGTTCATGGGGTGCTGCCAGCCTTGGAGGCTTTTTTGTACATGAAATGGGGAAAGCCTGCATTAACTTCCAAACCATGTTTCAGAGACAGAGTGGCCAAATAAAGCTTGGATTCAGTCTCTTCAGTGGGTGAACAACAGCAAGAGGGATCCTTATGTTTTAAAATTGAGCCGTAGGCTCACATCCAAGTGGTTTTAAGCTTCTGACTGACCCTGAGCTTGAAAGAAATTTCAGCTTGTCAGACCGAATGTTCTCTTTGGTCTGATGTCTGCATGCTGAGACAGAGTTTACGAGAAGCTTTTATAGCAAATCCCGAAGTAAGAGTCACCACAGAACACTTTAATTATTGAATAGGCAAGGGCTAATGTGAGAGGGAAAGGTTCTGTGGCTCTCTGCATGTTAATCTCCTCCCCCGCCCCTTCCTGCCCAAATCCTCTTGGTTAATCAGGTTATGTTTGCCCTATTTCTCTCGGGAAGCATGCAGAATGCAGTGTTGCTGCAAATGGAGGAAGGAAAGGCAAGGAGGAGAAGGGCATGAGGGAAACAAGAGTGGGTAGAGGATGCTTCAGAAGTTAAAGCCTCGCTCTGGCAGGGTTCCCAAGATCCCGGCAGGACGCCTTCAGCCTGTGGCATGTCTCTGTGACCTGTCAAACTTGCTGACATGCGTGGTCTCACATCCCAGGCCGTGTGCCAAAGGACAGGGAAGGGGAACCTGTCTGCCTGCGTTCAATCTGGAGGCACTGGTGGTCTCTGTGGCCAACATGTCCCTTCCCAAGCAGCCACCCAACAGCCCATTTCAGCTGAGAGCCCCTGGGAGGGGGTAGCTGATGTCCCTGAGGGGCAGTGGCTGATGTCCCTGCGGAGCTCGGGCTGCCTGCTATTAGCCAGGAGTGCAGTGGTTGATCCTGGGGACGCAGTGTGTGCTGCATGCTTCTGTGCTGTCACACAGCCTTTAATTCTTGCTGCACTCATCCCCTCGGGCATGTGGCCGCAAGGCACAAGAAAATAGCACAGATGGACCCACCAAAATAAAAAGCAACTAGGAGAAACAGGGAGCCAGCACAGACACAGACAGCACCGCCAAGATCTGTGCTGGTGAATCTAAGTTGCCTTTAAATCTGGTAGTTCTGGAGTTTAGCTCTGAGTTTGCTAAGATTAGGGTGGTTCTTCATGTGGATTCATGCCTCAGAAATGCTCATACCTGCTCTCCTGACTGGGAGACTGAGGTCCAAAGCTCTTCTGTGACCAGTATCTAAACCCAAAGCTTGCAGCTGAAACTGTTTCAAAAATGTGCAAAACAGCATGTTCTGAAGTCTGGGTCTGATCAGCTATGGGAGAACTGGGTAATTCTTGACGAGAGAATGAAATGCTTGTGGCTTGTGTGATTTTGGGACTGTGGCAGATAATTCAGAAGGATGTAGATTTGCAGGTATGTGTGTACATTCTGTGTCTTGAGGTGAATTTATCCAAAGGCTCAAAACCAAACCTGTCTAGACCAAACGACAAAGCTTCAGGAAGTTTATGTGTAACCCTCTGATCCTGGCTCAGAATCGATTGAATGTCAGGCCATGCTTGCATTTCACTTGTTCCAGGAAGTGCCGAGCCACACGAACATTGCCTAATTCAATTTTGATAAGAAAACATGTGTGCTAATGTCTTTACAAACAGTTCGATGGGTGAGGGTATGGGTGCTGATGTCTTTGAAATGGCTCT
Organism: Melanocharis versteri; assembly: GCA_013397845.1. Taxonomy (NCBI): domain Eukaryota; kingdom Metazoa; phylum Chordata; class Aves; order Passeriformes; family Melanocharitidae; genus Melanocharis; species Melanocharis versteri. The sequence goes on along the minus strand of VZTG01001868.1, from coordinate 634,035 downwards.
TAATGTCTCTAATATCTCTACCAGCTTCAAGCCTTTGTTACAGAACCCAGACACTTTGACTCCTGAAATAGACAAATGGGTCGGCACAAGCCTGAGGTTCTGAACTTTGGGGTAAAATGACAGGGTCAAGGGGGAATATGTGGTAGGCGGTTTGGGAAGGCTGTACCTTCCCAGCGTGTCAGCCAATGGAGAAGGGAAGAGGGAAACATGTGGCCGGGAGTTCAGGGTAAAAGGATGCTGCGCCCTCCTAAACCTGGAGAGAGAAACCCCATAGGAATATACCCCAGTGGACACTCTCTCCCTTTATTGGAATGGAGTTGCGGGACTCTTCCGTCTCCTTTATGGACACTGGCTTTTCATAGTGTGATTTTTCCGCACAGTTTTGTGTGCTGGCTTCTTTGCTTGGATCGTGGTGCGCTGTTCCTTTGAGAGACGTGGATTAGAAGAGGTTTTTAGCACCCGTCTTTGTTCACAGCATGTATCAGAAACATTTCTGTAGCTCAAAACCGGGTGAGTGCTCTAAGGCATTCTTCCGAAAGCGTAAACATCGGCAAATGCAGACCTGAGCCGGTAAATCCTGGAGCTGTGACATGTTCACATGGTTTCACATGTTCTCCGGCACAGAGCAGCGCCAGCTGGGTGGCCGCAGATTCCGCAAGAATGAAGACAGGCAGGAAATGAACCTCCAGAAACCATTCCTTGGCAGGAGAGAGCTGTGGTGAAAGCAAGCCCTGAGCTGCGGCAGACAGACCTTGCAGGTGCCTTCAAGCCACGTGGGGATGCCCGCTGCCTTGTTGCCATGGTGCAGTGCCGCTGGAAGCGTGTGCTGGCGTGCCCAGAGCTTGTCGATGCCCCGGTGGCCGTGGGCTGGTTGCGCACCGCTGCAGGACCAGCCACCAGCTCAGGTGGCTGTGCTACGCTTGGGCATCCTCTGTGCGGTCCTTTTTGCAGCTCTGCGGAGAAACCCGGCCGTGCTCCACAGCGCTGCAGCTTCCTTTATGGACAGCATCCCCGGCCCGCGGGAGCGGCACGGATTGAGGGGAGAGCGCTGAGCCGCCAGGAGCGGCTTTGGGTGGCATCGGCAGTGGCAGCAGCGCCTCGGCAGCCTGTGCGTGGGAGGGCGGCTGCAGCAGATGGCTGGCATTCCCGGAGCTCCCGGGCTGGCCGGCTCCTGCGGAGCTGCCGGCTGTGTGCTGTGCGCAGGCAGGAGGAGGATGGTCGCAGCGTGGCAGCCTGCAGGCTCGCCCAGACACGCAGGAGGCTGTGTCTGGCTTGGGGGCTGAACAGCAGCGTGATCCAAAGAGCGCGTCTCATGAATTGTTTTCAGGTTGACAGGAGGCTTTTTCAACTCCTCTTTGAGACTGTGAGGTAGAAAGCTGTCACTTGCACAAATACATACCTAAATCTCCTTTTCTCCCCTACCTCGCCCACTAGGCTCCCAGAATTACATGACTTGATTAAAAAATTGGAATTTACCATCTGGTGTGCTTCAAATTGCCTTTCTGTCTTCCAAAACCTGAATTTCTGTTTCCAAGATTCTTTTTTATAAGTGTGGAACTGTCTGTTTGTTAACCAAGTCCCAGGACTCCAGAAAGCAGATCTTAAGGAAAGCCGCAGCAGTGGCTCAGCCCTGGTAGCACCGAAAGGAAGCAGAGAGGAAAAAGCCTGCGCTGAGAGGGTGAGCCAGGAGGCAGGGCTGAAACAGTGGCCCCATTGTTTGACCTCTGCTGCAGCCCATGGATGTGGCTGCATGTCCCAGGGAGCTGTGTCTTACAAATACATAGCTCATGGTGTGCACAGCAATCAAATCACAAGGTAATTACTTAAAAGAGGCGTGCAAATAGTAGAGGTTGTGAAATAGGTTTTTAAAAAAAATCAGCACTCTAAAGTTCAAAGCTCTGCTCGTATGATCTGGTTTTAGGTGAGAAAGAAATAGGAAGTTTAGAGATGAAGAAATCATTATCTTGTTGATAATGATTTTGATAGGGGCTATGGCTGTACTTACTTCTGTTCCCAAACAGTGAAGTTTTTAACCACTTAAAACTTTAGGTATCTAATGCATTGAAGGTCTGATTTTGCAGGAAATACTGGTGCAAAATGTCTATTAAAGTCAGGGCACTAAAAAAAATATATAAATCTTTAGCAACATTGACACAATAACATGGGATGAATTTGACACACAGAGTTCTTCACGAGATCCATAGGGCTGGAGCTCCTTGGCCAATAAAAATGGAATTATTTTGATCTAAAATTTCTTGTCCTCATGCTGTTCTGCTGAATATGACATGGAATTTGGGGAGTGTGGAATAAAATGTTAGGATTTTAAAGCGTAACGTACATTAACATGTCAGTTCTTATGTGCAGTTTCGTGTATCCTGCAGAGATCAGGTTCTTGGAAGTTGGATACTGCATGTCTGGACAACCAGTACTTCCTCTAAATCCAGTCTTTTTAAGCTGTGGCACAGTTTCTGTGCAGTTTATTGTCCCTAGATTGACTCAATCTGTCTGGAAACCTCAAGCAGATTGATAAGCTCTTTATTTCATATGAAATCTTGAATGTGGGTGTGTGATGAAGTTGATAGATGCTTAATATTGGCCAATATATTAAATAGTTTGTTGCATTTCTAGTACTTGTAATGCAAGTAGCTTGCCTGTGATAAAGCAGATTTGAGAAACTCTTTATGTGTCAAGTGGAGACAAGTTTCTTTTCCTATGATTTCTGTCCTTTTGAGGGAGGATATAACATCTAGTTTCTCTGAAATGAGTATAATCACTGCTATCTCCTTTTGACAAAGAAATACGAGAAACAAAACCTGTTTCCCGGGAAGTATTGATAACCTGCCCAAGTTACCTGTAGATGCCTGTAATCTCAACCTTGTAACTGGACTAAAGATGTCATTAAAGGCCCGCTGTAAAAATGGTTGCGCAAGGCCTTCAGTAGGAAAATTAGTTTGAACTTTGTGCCGTTCCTATTTCCTGACCTTATGTAACTTGCTATTCTTACATGCAAGTAATGGGGAGGAAAAAACCAATGTACCCAAAAGTAAGGTCAACCACTGGACTCTGGACTGCTTGATGTAGTGTTCCCAAAGATAGAAAAAATACTTCAGGGTTAAAGATTTGCCTTTGCAATTCTTCTGTAAACTGCATGCACCTAAAAAGAGCCTGAGGGCTGGCCTGGGAGGTGCTCAGAAAGGTTTTTGTCCATGTAGCTGTGGCACTTCCACCAGGGCTCCTTCCACAGTCAACCAAGCGAAGTCATTCCATGGATTCATCCTTGGGAAGAGCTGAAATTGATTTCTCTTCTCCTTAGATGGGTTTTCAACCACTGTGGTTTGGAGACCCTTAGAGATGTGTGTGGATCTTTGCAAATAGAAGACAAGTTTGTTTGACCTGAGGATTTTTGCACGTCTCTTGCAATTAACCTGTGGACCCTCAGCAGCCACAGACACGACTCTGATGCAATCCATGGTTTTATCTTCCCTGAGAGGGAGTAGGAGCCCAGCTTTGATGAGCTGAAGTTAGCCTTTGTCAGTATCCTTTCTACTTCTCATCCACTCGGTCTGCTCCTGGGTATCCTTATGTATGGTGTTGGAAGTCAGGAACAATTTAAACAGAATAGCCAATTCCTCTGGGACACCTTGCTGAAAAACAAACCTCTGTCTGTGACCTAGATCCAGTGAAGTTTTGAATTATTTAGATCACATCTTGCAGATGATGCAGGAAACTTGGGTTTGGGAGAATGCTCTTTTAGGTTGAACTAGGTAATGGTCTTTTCTTTAGAAAGTTCGATGCTGACTAGGGTCAGCTGAAGGGCTGTCTTTGACCACTGCTACTGACTTTTTGATTACGTAAATATTCTTAACAGATGATGGTAACCTTGGGAAATGACACATCCTAAGTGTTGGCCCTGATGGATTTTTTCCCTCATCCTGTTGTTTGGCAGATGCAGATTCCAAAACAGCTGTACAGGCTGGGTGGGCAGCTGCCAAGGTTTGGGCCCTGTGCTGCCCAGCTGCCCTCTTGCCAAGCAGAGTCAGCAGGGATGGCCCCAGGGTTGGATTTTTAAAGTCCCTGTAAGGATTTTAATCCTGCTGCATCTGGTGGGAGTTAGATGCTCAAGTCCTCACTTATAAATTGTACCGGGTCGATGGGGAAGCTGCAGACAGGGCTTGGGGCTCTGGCTCACAGCACTGCTCTCTGGAGATGCCATATGGCTCTTGCTGCACCAGGACCTGTAGTGCTCCTGCAAGGCACACACTGCTGCAGCAGGGTAGTTCAGCCAGCCCTTTAAAAGTGACAGAGCTATCACCATGTCAATCTGCTGAAAGTGGGTAACGTGAGCTGTTTATCCAGTTTATTAGTGTGAGTTATGGTAGCTAGTCCTGTGCTTCCTGGTGCAGCTGTAGGAAGAAGTTTGGGCAGGAACTTGCCCTGCTGCTGTAGGGAAAACAGCAATGTGATAGAGCTGTGGAGCCTTGGAGTTTGGAGCCTGGCTTTTGAGATTAAATTAATCAAAGTCATTTCTTGATCTAGCAGTAGTGCCTTGGCAGTGAGATTTGCATGGAACTATGAGCAGCTGTGTCTGCATTAACAACCTCTGTGCCATAAAGGGGGCTGGATATTGTGCAAACAGTTGATAGTAAGGGCTGGACATCCACTTTGTGTGTGTGCTGGAGGTTTTACTTCTGGCTAACTCCAGTCTAGTCCTGTGGACTGACACCCACTGGTGGCTGGAGCTCACCTCTGGTTCAGTTTCAGACCAGGGAAATCTGTTTGCGTGCTCTCAGACTGCCTCGTCATCTGAACCAAAGCCCAGTAACCACGACGACTCAGGAGATTTTCCTTTAAGAGTTTGTCTGTGATGTGAATAAAATGCAAATGTAGCTTCAGCCGGTACCCAGGAGCTCCGAGCTGTGTTGTGTAACACAGCAGTGTGTGCTGCAGGGGTGTCTAATTATAGCTTCAGATTCTGATCGTGGAGAGCTCGATATTTATCACTAAAAAGGGGGTGTGGGTGATGTTTGGGGGACAGTAATACTGAAATAATGTAGTAAGCTGAGGCAGCAGCGCAAATGCCGGAGCAGGAGGGGTGCCTGCCCCGCAGGCTGTCTGTAGCCTGGCACCCGGGTGGCCGCGGCTCCTGCTGGCACCGGGCATCGCCGGCTGAGCAGGAAATGGAGCCGAGTTGCATAAAGGGAAGCGACGGCTGTGAGCCAGGCCTGCAGGGGAGAGGCGTTCTTGCGGGGCACGAAATGTCAGCGTTCGGATGGAGGGGTTCTGGGCAGGGCTGTGCTGTGCCCTGTAGGATTAAAGAGGAGTCTGACTAGGGCAGGAACAAAACTGCTTCTGCTTGCCTTTCGGAGCTTTTTCTCCCTCATGTCTGTGGGTTTCCCTGTGGTGGGAAAAGCATTGGGTAGTTCTACACATGAATCATGATACTCCTCCTTTCCCAGGAGATGCAGTTTAACCATGGACTGAACCAAGCTGGCAGGAAATCAGCCACTGGATTGTAAAGTGCAGCTTCTCTATCCGGTGCTTCTTCCAGCAGAGGATCTCCTGGGCACAGTAGGGTTTAATGCTGCTGACCCTGACACATCGAACCCTTCTGTGGACAAAGATCTCTTTGAGCAAAAGGACAAGGTAGAGCCCTCACGCCTTCTGGCAGGGACCTGGTTCTGGCTGCCTGATGCCAGCTGTGTCTGGAGGAGAGCACAGAGCCACCCTCCGTGGAGCCAAGTCCAAAGTGATAAGAGGCTGCAGAAGGTGCTGTTCCATGTCTCAGTGCCCACACTCTCCCCAGGACTGGGGGCTGTGTTTGTGAGTGTCTGACAGCTCTGGCTACACCCAGGCAGGGACTGTGTGCCAGGTCAGTGTCGCTCACCCTTCCTGCCTGTCTCCCTAGGAATCTGCTATTTCTGTCTGTAGCACAGAGCTCCTTAGGCCTGTGGCATTCTCTGCGTGGGTACAGCGAACAGCTGCAGGGCAGAGGGGCCTGATCCGCACTAGGATGCTGTGACGTGGCGAACTTCCCCAGAGGTAGCTCTCCACACTGAGAGATTTCTTCTGGCTGGTTCCCAAGGGTACCTAAATAGTCACTGACCCCCACGGAGACTGGGCTGTGCCTTTAGGGCACCTCTGCTCCCACCTCAGGTGGCAGGGAAATTCGCTCTTTCTTCTGTGTCTCCAGATACGGAGTTTGGGGATTGGCAGGGCTTTGTCCCGGCTCTCATCCAGCTTGGGCATGACAGGGAGCTCTCGGGGAAGGGCCCAGTGCATGTCTGTGGCCTCGGAAACCAGGCTGCCCACACTAAATAGGGGTGGGGGTTTGGGATCAAGGCCAGGCCCTGCCAGCCATGCTTGCCAGGACACTTGTCCAGTGTCATGGCTCCTCCAGGGCTGGTATCCCTGAGGCCGTGTTCCCATCCCAGCCCCACAAAAGGCAGTTACTTCTGCAGGAGAGGGGTGAGGCAGGGAGCAAGGGGAATACAAAGCAGCCATTTCCCTTTGCTGGTAGGAGAGAGTGAGAATGAGATGTCCCTACCTAGGTGTCTGTCACGATACTTATCTGAGCAGGGAATGGCTGGCACCACTGAATTTGGGGCTGCTAAGGGAACGGACATGGCTTTTTTGGGGGGGTGGTTTGTTTTCTGCCCCCCATGTGCTTTGGTATGAAGGTGTTTGGCACAGAGTCAGCCTGTCAGTGGTATGGCTGGGGAATGAGGTTCAAAGCTGCTCTCATCAATCTCCCCTCATGAGAGAGAGATCAGCACTGATGAAACTGCTGGCAGTCTCTGCTTTCCAGATGGGAATGCCTGGGCTTGGCTGAGATCTGGGATCATTCTCTTTTTAGAACTAAAAGGGTTATCAGTCTTGTGATGTGAGGTCTAGAAATTGTGGCATGAAGGGCTTCCTGGGAGGGAGTATGATGAGGAGGGATTCCCTGCCTCCCTGGGGAAAAATGCATCTTAAATCCCTGGTCAGAGATCCTGAATACTTTAGCTGAATAGGACCTCACTTAAGGGCTGGCTCACAGCTCTGACACTGGTTCTGGTTTACCACGGTGGAGTATTGGTTTGCTCAGCGTAAAGTGGTGGTTATCACCTGAGAATGGTAATCACAAAATCGAATTGTAACCTCTGTATTTGTCTTTGGACTGCTGTATGTGTTTGCTGTTGTTAAGGTGAGGTGAGGAGCTGTGCCCAAGGGAGTGGCAAGCCACGGAGAAAGGCTGTTCCACTGCTGCAGCACCCAGCATCCCTGGCCAAGACTCAGGTCCCTAAAGGAACATTCCACTGCCTGCTGTAAAACAGCACAAGCCTGTTTGGGAGCTTTGCCTGAAGGGTGAGGAAGGCAGAAAGCCCTTGCAGAAGGCAGAAAGACTTTGAGGGTGCAATTTCCTGAGCTCTACAGGGCCGCAGGGCGAAAGGAAACATTCTGGTTTTGGTGACATAACGTCTCGTACAGAGATGTCTCCCCCAGGTGCCCGAGCCATGCTGCTGTGAAGCATTTTGCACAGTGACGTGCTTCACGTGGCCTGGTTTTGCAGAGCAGGGTGGTTGGTGCTTACCAGCAGGGATATCTGCTGCCTGCTTCTGGCCCAACAATCTTTGTGCTGCTGAGTCACACCTGGCAGAGCCAGCCAGGCTGATGCCAGCGTCGCTCCGAGTCCCTCGCTGCTGCTGTTTCCCTTCGTGATCAGCTCGTGGCCGGAAGCAGAGGGGAGCTGTGCCCAGACTCAGGGGTTGTCACTTAGGGACCACGTGGCTTTACAACTTGGCCTTTATTTCCTTAACATACTATCTGCAGAGCTGGGTAAAGGTAGAAATGGGCGGAGTGCTTACAGGGAAGTGGCTGTCGTGGGGCTGTTGCATTTGAGTTGTCAATTCCAATCACAGGACATGTGGTGTGTCAAATAAAGTTCCTGTCAGTGCTGTTTTATCTGGATCAGCCCATCAGCTGCAGGTGAGGTCAGAGAGGAAGCCAACACGCTGCTGTGGTTCATGTAACAGGCTGGAAGTCCCACCTGAGGCCAGCACTCCCTGGGCAGTACCTGGAGAGAGGCAGCCCCTGCCCCAGAAAGTCTGGTCACCTCTGGCCAATTCCCAAAGTTCTTGAGTCCTGTCTCTTTAACACAAGCTTTAGCTTGGGTATGCTCCAGTGCTTCCCTCTTTTCTCTGGAACTTGCAGTCCTGTTAAGATGATGCAAACAGGGCTTAGGGTTTAGGGGATGAAGTGCACAGCTGTGGGTGCACATAGATTGTGGTGGCAGCCAAGTCCTGGGGAGGTTGCACAGAAGGGATCTGGGATTCCCAGGCTATGAGGTGCTTGGCCATGGTGTCCTAGTGGGGTTGGAGACAGCGTTGTGCCAAAGAGGTGATGGACAGTCCTGTGGGTGAGCACACAGGGCAGGAGCTCGCCTGAGGAGGGCGGTGCAGGGAAGTGGGGATGTCAGCAGTGCTTGGGGCTGCTTCTGCTGGGTGCAGGAATTCTAATAAAATCATGGCTTGTCAGGATGTGCCTGTGAGTGAACTTAGAATGGAAGTGGATGGAGTGGGGCTGTGTGGAAGGTTTATGGGTATTTGGGGGAAAGCTGCCTTCAGCAGATTCAGATTTAACTTGTGGTTTGTGAGGGCTGTGGGTGAGATAATAAAGCAACCGGATCTTAGCATGCAGGGACGACAGGGTCTAAGTCCAGGACGTTTTTTCCTTGGGGATTTGCTGACATCTGAACTACCGCAGTAGTTTGGCTTTTCCACAACGAAGGGTGCGTGGACTTTTATTGGGAGAGGAAGACCAGAGGGCTGTCAAGTTTTGGAGGGGATAGAAATGTTCGTGGGGGGAAACACAGCAGCTGAGAGCATGTGGCTGGGGAAGTGCCAGCAAGGAGCCCCAGCCTCGGCTGCATTCCTGAAGGCGCTTTTCCCGTCACTGTGGTGGCACTCTGCCACCCGGCTGTGAGCCCAAATCTGCCCGCAGAGCAGCACAAAGGAGAACTGGCATTGTGGGGGCTGGGGTGCAAGTATGCAGAGCTTCCTCACTGAGGGCACCAGGGGTCTGTGGGGTGCTTGCTGCCCAGGGCTGGGCACAGGAGTGCCCAGGGGTGGCTGGGCTTTGGTTCGTGGCCTCTGGCTCCTTCAGCCAGGTCAGCTGTGCTGGCTGCATCTTTCACCTCTGGGTCTGGTCTCTTCCAGCCCAAAAGAACCCTCACAGAGCACTCTCCATCTAGGATGTTAATAAACTTCCCTGCTGTTAGCATTACTGACAAGGGCTTGGCTATCTTTGGGGGAGAAGATGTGCTCAGAAAGCTGACAGGAAATGCAGTATCCTGGAAAACATGTGGGAGATCAGGTTAGGTAATTTAGCGGTTCCCCAGGCTTTAGAGCTCTGCTGTAGGAACACATCTGTCATTGGGTTTATAGAAGATCGGTGTTAGATCACTTTTTGATTGCTATTCAGAAAGTTGCTGTGTCCCATTTGGATCGAGCTCCAGTTCTTGCTGCAGGGCATGGGAGAGCACAGAAACAAGTTCAGAATACCATGGCTCACACTCTGAAACTCTTGCAATACAAAGGCTCCAAAGCTGCAGGGATGCTTGGGCAGGCTCTTCCCTTAAGAAAGGGAAACAGGATGGATAATAGAAAACTGGGTCTTAAGCTTTCTTGTCACCTTTCCTTCTTACACAAGTGACTTTCTGGATAAAGCAGCTGTTCAGTAGGAGTTTGGGCAAGGATAATGAAAGCTTTCTAGCTGACACCACCACCTAAAAGTTGTAAGGATGTAGATACAGTGTAAGTAAGGGAAAATAGTTGTAGCTCTAAGAAAAGCACCATAAGCAGAGTGTGGTGGGGCAACTCATCCATCTGGGAAAGCACAACAGGGCCTTGGTGAGATCTTTGCCGTGTTAGGAAGCTGCAGATGATAGTCTTGAGAGCTACCCTGTGAGCATGTAAGAAGCTACTTGTAGGGTGGCTGCAGTGGAAGGCTGTCACCTCCTGTCCCTGACTGGGGTAGAGCTCTTGAGAGAGAGTTAGCCCAGCCTTTTTTGTGGTGCATCTCAGTATCTTCATGTGCTGAAATGCACAGGCTGGCATCTGCGTTACCCTTTCTCTGTTTCTAGCAAACCTTGGATTAGAGTGACTGACAAAGCTCCTGTGCAGCTCTCCTGAACCAACAGCTGCTGAATCAATATATGGAACAAGCAGAGTACTAATCCCTGGAGATTTAAGAGTGGCTTTTCTGTGATGGGGAACAGAGGGACGGTAGCAGTAGTAATGGTGTAGATTCCTTGTGCAGCAGTAGAAGTTTTCAAATCCTGAAAATGATACAATTTCATAGTAATTATACTGTAACGCTTTTGCTGCTGACCTATCAGCACCAAGGAACAGCTAAGTGAGTTATACACTGTTCTCTCAATTTAGACCTCAATAGAGCCTGTTAGGGATTTAATTCAATCAGAAAACACAGCCTAAGCATTAGAGAAGACTTCACTTCAGAATTCAGTAGGGTTTATTCTACAAATCTTAGATCAATGCCAATGATACAAGTTTTATGAATTCTCATTAAAAATACAAGTCAGTATAAAGATTCCGATAGTAATATAATGCATGATGATTCAGTTTCAAAACTTAAGGAATGAATCTGTGTTTTGGACCATGCTACAGAAAAGGGGAACACAATGTAGAAAGAATATTTAGTTTACCTCCCTTTACTTGAGGAGGGGCCTGTGCCTTATTGCCACAATACCTGAAAAAGCAGTATGAAGTGCATAGCAGCCTTGCCTGTACAGTCTCTAGGCAAAACTGTTGAATTTAGTATCATAGTCCTCTTCCCCCCTAGTTCTGGTCATTAAGGTACATTTTGATAGCCTGATATCATTATAATAACTTAAAGCTATTGCAACACCATCCCCAAAATTGTTATAAACATCAGTCCTTGGAGCTGTAAAATGTTCTTGTGATGCACTGACACTTTTTCACTATGTTAACCATTTTGCCCAGTCTTTCCAGGAACACTAAATACATTCCAACTTTAAAGGTGAATTAGTTCCATATTCAAAACTCTCCTATGATTTTTTTAAATGAAGTCTCAGTGCAGTCTAATACTTAAATGCGTTGTTCATAGCTTCAGGCACAGTTAGAATGTAAATCAGACCTATTTTCTTGACCCTAGCCCTCTGATATGATGAAAGGTGTGTTAGCTTTCAAGGAACGGTTGGAATTTGGCCCCAGAATTGCTAGATCAAATGGTTCGGATCAGGGGAGAACAAAACTACCCTTTTTTTTCTGGGAGCTGCCTGCACTTACAAGGGGATTTGGCCTTACGAAGCCATACCCTAAGCCTAAATTTTAGAGAAACAGTTTAGTTCTCACAAGACGTAACTCTTGAGAAGATGTGCACCTCATCCCCCAATGCTGTAGTGCATCTGTTTACTCCCAGTGATGCTTTCACCCTGTCAAAAGCAGTGGGCATCTCTGGTTGAGCCCAGTCATTTCTTGTAGCAGAACCACACGGACGGCACAGAGCAGGGATCATGCATGGATCTGCAGCAGCAGACAGGGAATGAGGCTGAACAATATGCACACATTTCTGAACAGGACTTTGGTGCAGACAGTGATGCTTAACTGAAACTCAGCTTTTACCAAAATATTATAGCATAATACAAAAATCTGAAAGAAAAGGGTCAAAAGAAGCTGCTGACTTCCACGCACCAGTTAAAGAAAAAACCCCTCTTGCATAAACAGAGCAGCAGCACAGAACAAGCACCCACTTGGCTACACCAATACATCTTTTCTGCTGTAGGAATCTGCAAGAATTATCCACCCAACATCATACTATCATGTTTTAGCATCATACTAAAATGTAGTATTAAGCCATCATGCAGGTTTGGGGAATTTCTTCTACTGTACTGAACACTGCTGTGCTTACTTTGAATACATATTGTCAGGCTGATTTGTCTTTGTAGTAGATGCATCTTTAACAGTCACATTTAATCTGAAGTAAAAAAGTTCACTAGCCCGTACTGGGCTTTTGTCCCGTCAAAGTGACAAAAAAAATACAGGGTTGTCATTAAACTGCATATATTCTAGAAAAGGGGATTACTTTGCATTTAAGTCCCGTTTAATACAAGACAAGTTGGTCTGAAACTGTGAACTGATTCTATTTAGAACAAAGTATGGCACAGATTCCCAATACCTATGCACACTGTGTAAATAACACATTTTTCTCTTTGCAATGATTATCAATTCGCCAAAAACAGTATAATAGTCAAAAGGGAAGAGTGAAGGAAAACAGATTTAGGAGAAGAAATAAAAAATGCCTAAGAATTGAAAATAAATGACTTCTTTTGTAAGAAACTTTATTTAACTTCATTTTTAAAAATGCATTCTCTCCTCAGAACAAATGCCACCGTAAAAAAAAAAAAGATTGCAGTAGCACACACTTGCACTCAAAAGGAAACATGCAAAACTGATGGCTGAAAAAATTTTGCATAAAAATCGAAGACTTCAGGCAAAAGTTTGCCCCGTGTACCTTTAGGGACCCCAGACCATGAACAGCTTTCAGTGCAATGTCTCTTGCTTCCAATTGGTGGGGAAACATATGGCAGGAGCTTGTCTTCTGACAGTTACACTCTCCCAGATGTTTGAAGCAAAAACAGTCTCAGCTATGTTTTAAAACATCATTGTTAAACTGTTGCAGAAAGTACAAACAGAATTCAAGAAAATGTCAGAATCCAGTGAGGAAAAACTTTTGAGATCTACCCTGTGCCATACACTTCTTAAAAAAAAATTAGACAGAAAAACAAATTTTATTAATACACCCTCTTTAAATTTTTTATTTCTGAAAGCAGCTCTTTATGCAAATCAAAAGCAGTTCCTGAGTAACTGCAGTAAACAGTGTCTTTTAAATATTTTTGCGCCTCAGCTCTTCTGTTTTGGTTCTTCCTTGTTTTTCTCCCCAGTTTTCAAGTTTAGTCTCAGTTCTTTTTCAAAAATGTGCAAGTTCAGTTAGCATCATTTCCAGAAGTCCACAGCTTGCAGGTCTTCCTGCAACAACTCTAAGATCTGCACATACCTAGGCTGTAGTCCTACCCTATTGCAGGCTTTGCTCTCAGACCTGTACAGGATGCGCCCTCACGTCTTCTTCAGCATGCGCCGGGACTGCCACGTGTGGAACTTATTGTAGGCTGTCTGCAGCATCTCTTCTATATGACTTATCAACTGAAACAGGAAAAGGGAAAAACACTGTCCCATCTGCTGGAAAACAGATCCCCTCCCCTCTCTTTCGGGTGGATTCTTCCTTTTATTCACTTTGAGTAATCTTGCTAAAATCAGAGAAAGGACCTCGAGGCTCTGTTGCAAAATATCCACAGAGGGAGCAGTGCAGAGAGCTGCTGAGCTGAAAGGTCACAGGGGAGTGACACCTCATTGTGCTGTCTGTTCTGGTATTTAGTCTGTGACCGCTTCAAATCTGACATGGGGGGTGGGTGAGTTTTGAAGTTGCCCAAGTTCTACTTCATGGTGGAAGTGAAAAATGAAACGTGACTTCCCTTTTCTGTTCTATCGCTCGGGTAATTTCAAGTTATAGTTATTGTCAGTTGCTGGCATCATTCAGCAAGTTGGACAGAGAGAGATGACTGCTTGACTGTGTACCCAATTTCCCTCAGGCCCTTTCTTAGTCAACAAAAACTTGAAATGCCCTAGGATAAGAAGTAACAAAGCTACCATCCTCTCATAGTTAAGACTGAAATTACTGATATGCACCCACATAATTAAACAGTACTCTCCCCTTACGTTTGTGCTTAAATATTGTCTCCGAATCTTTTCTTGGAATGGGCAGAGCTTTGTAACCTGAAATCTTTCCAAGTTGCTCCTCATTTTCACAACCTGAAAGAAGCAGAAACCAGTATTACAATATTGAAGAATTATAGTAAAACAGAAGTTTCATTTCCTTTAACAAACTGTTCTCCAACAGAACACTTTATAACTGATTCTTGGGACTGCTTCAAGTTTGTGTAGTTTGAGGAAGGAAAGTTATTCAAATACCAGTTTTTAACACTTCTTAGATGTGTATTTATTTTTTGAGTTAAGTGCAGTATGACTAAAAGTGCAGTGTGCTACTCTGATTATTATATCCTTAATAAACACTATAAATAGATATAAGATATTCACAAAATGGTTTTTTGCTTCAAGCAAAGATTGTGGATTTTCAGGCCACATTTTGCAACAGACACGTAAACGTATCTGAATGCAAATTTTTATCTTTGTTATCCATGTGAGGCCAAAAACAACAGAAAAATAGTTACAATCATAGACCTGGCTGTAGATAAACATCTGTCCTTGAAGGCAACTTAGTTGTGAAAACCAGTGTATGTTCTGAAGGTATGACAGTGATTTTTGCAATGGATAGAAGAGTAAGGAAAACTTGCTTGTACTGTCACTGCGGAGGTAATTTCTTGGAGCTGGGGAAGGGAGGCTTTAGTTTTTGTGTTTTAAACTGGAATGAGAACCCTGCAGCTGCAACAGAGCTGACCATTCTGTCTGAAACTGGCTTACAGCTACTGCTCCTAAAGGGAGCTAACAGGGAGGCAGGGACAAGGATGACTTTAACAGCACCAGCAGAACTGCTGAAAAAAATAAGGTTTTATGTTATTTTGTGACCTCCAGTTCTAGGGATGAGTAAGTGCTGTACTGATTTGAGGCATGTGTATTAGTTCTATACTTCAATAATGACAGCCATTCTAAACCATGGTCATTCTAAGCCACATCATAAACAGGCCCATAAGGAGAAGCTCTCTGCCTTACCTTTTCTTCTAGGAATGGCGTGTTAACAGGGAAGCAGGACCAGAAGTGTCGTAGCAGTTCCCCCACTGCCACGTACAAGTGTTTTAGTTCAGACTGAATGTCGTTTGGCACCATCTCTGCAGCAGGAAAAAGGGTTTTTTCACATCACTCAAACAATCATATGAAAAATGAGAGCTAAGGCTAACAAAGGAGCTCAGCAATGTACACTTCCACTAGTCACAGAAAGGCTGGCTGGGAGGGAACACTGATGTGCCTCACACCTCAGCAGCAATTAGATCAAGACTATCAGCAGCTATTAGATGAGGTCAGCTGCTATTTATGGCTCTATACTTGGAAGCTTGTGTATTATTTAGGGAGATCCATGCCAGGCAAAGAATGGAGACCAAACTTAATCCAGGATTAGAAGCAGTGTATTTGTATTGTTCTAAGAGTGTGGCAGTGCTGGCACCAGCACCATGTTGTCCTCACAACAAAGCGGTAAGATCTTTGTGGTGGGAACTTCAGGTTTGTCCCTCTGTCTTATGTTGGCAATATGGTTACAGCATGTGCAAGATGAAAAATCCATACAGGAAAAAAAGACTGTGTCCCAGGTACTCTTAAAGAAGAAAGGGTGACAGGGTTCAAGAACAAGGAAAGAGCCACAACTGTAAAAAACCCAAACAAAAAGTACAAGTAGTCACTGAGGATGAGCACAGTGAACTGAACAGTGAATATCAAATTTCAGGATGAGGCTGTTAAAAGAAAGAAGTGGTGGTCAGGCTCAAAGAAGTGAAGCGTAGCACCCAGTATGTCAACCAGGATGGGTAAGAAAGCCTCACTACTGCTGGCTGACTCCTTTTCTTTCAGTACCATAAAGAACTCATACTTCCCTTTTCAGCTGTCTGAATTAATTTCTGCTGCTTTTCAGACCAATTAACACAAGATAAACTGGAAAACTGTTAAAAATCCTGAGAACAGGGATTCATCTGCTGTGAGACTAAAGAGACAGGAACTCAAACTGGCAGCAATGTGACAACAGGGAAAGGGGCGGTTGAATGGAGGTGTGAGAAGGAGAGGTTGTCTGATTTGCCCTTGCAGTCTACAAGGAAGTTGCCTTTTTTCACAGCAAGCTGTGGATCTTAAATGCAGGTTGCAAAAAACTTAGTTTCAGACAATTATCTAGGCTTTGCTTCCTTAAGAGGTTTCACAGAGTATGTTGCATTTCTACAATCCAGGAAAAAAAATCAGAACTGCTAAACAAGTAAAACCCCATATATGTAAGACAATTTGGTATCTATCAGGTGTTTCCATCATTATTTGCTGCGTAAAATGTTCTCTCGTTCACTTGCCTCAGCACTGGTGTAGCCATTACCACCCCCATGGTGTGGCTGGGTTGCTGCTTTTCTTTTGTTGCTGTAACCCAGTACTACTGCAGCTACACGTTTCCATACTTCCCTTTATCACTGTAACATATTCTAAGGGAGAGATGAAACAGCAAGCCAGCTAGTGCCGTGCAATGCAACAGGATACAATTAAAGCATTAGACAGCCCAAATCCTTACGGTTTATGGCTTGCTGTGTTCCACCCTGCATAAGTGCTCCTCCAGGTGACAGGACTGCAATAGTGCTGGCAGCATCACCACTTGAAAGAACCTAGAGAGAAAGGGAACAAATATTTCAGGTCACTTTTTCCAGTAAATTATTTTTAAAATAAGGTAAGTTGAACACATACATGGAAGCTCAGGTTCTGCTCTTCTCCAGAATTAGTCAGAGTGTCTTTAAGTGCTATAGCTCGTTTGCAGTGGAAACTCTCCAATTAATTATAACCTTTTCTCTACCTGGACCTTAACCTGGCTGTGCACTTACTCTGAAATAAGACAGAGCATTACTATGCACAAGGGTAGCAGAGTTGTGGCTGCTTTACTTAGGGCCAAACTAGGTTTACAAACAGACAAGTTCAGATACTGGCTGGGGAGGTTGGCCACAGGGCTCTGCTGCCCTCCAGGTGCCAGCAGAGAGCTTCTGTTCAGCCCACAGCAGACTGGCAGTCAAAGCGCATTTAGGAGCAAAAGACCAGTTCAGTTAAAAACCTGCTCACTGAAACCTCCTAAACTTCTCAGGGTGGGATCAATACACTGGCCTGTGCGTGACTGTCCTGCTTTACTACCTTATACCTTTACCATTTCCTCAAAAGAAAGCAGGAACAGAAGAATGTAACTGAGCATCAGCAATGACTCAATGACCCAATTTACCCCATATTGTGTAGATTTTTAACATGACAGCTCAAAAGGTATCAGCTAAACCTGTAAAATAAATCAGTTAATGGAAATTGGAGATAATTTAAGTTTACCATGAAAAATTGAAACTTCAGTAGACATGAGACACAAAACTGTATAGAAAGCAAGACGCTAAGTTAAGATCAGAGGGGCATTTTTTAAATACTCTTCCATACCTGAGTTAGTTTGGGTACATATGCTTCCATTTCTTGTCTAATACTATGAAATGAATTAATTATATCCTGACTGGTTGCATATTGCTGTGATTGAATTGGAGTTGGACCATGGTAATACCTGTGAGGGGAGAAAAGGGAAGAGAAAAATGTTATTAGTAAGAGTAAAGCAAGAGAGCAAACTCCTGGACAGTTTTTCTAATGTTTCTAATTTTAGATGCTTTGCAACTGTTGACACTACTTTATTTATTAACAGAGTACAATACATTGCCACATGGGAAGTGATTGGGTTAGGGATGATATGGCAGCAAATAAGAGCTTTTATTGCTGAATCTGTGATCATAATTTTGCAAATGAAAAGCTACCCCTGCCACCAAATTCTGGAAATACCATTAGAATGGAGAAATTCACACCACTTTCAACTGAAACTAAGCTAAATGAAGTTACGTGCACATGTGGAACTGTTCTCTTTCTTGTAGTATCACTCCTTTTCTGAAGTTACATCTATAGTTCTCAAACTCAAAAGTCTGGAAAACAAGAGGACTACTACTAGAAAACTCCTAGACCAGTGAGCAGTCCAAACTATCCCAATTGTACTTTTTTGCCTGGGAGTGGATTTTTCTTGCAATTCCATATATTTTCATATGTAACACATTTCTCCACGGAAAGCTGCAACGAAGTGCTGAACTGTGAACAGATGTCTGTTAGGCTTTCACAGAAATTACACCTCAAGGTCATTCAGGCTGGCTTACAGAGACTCAACCCTCCGAAAAGCAAGATGAAATTTAGCAGGGGCATTGGACTAGATGATCCTCCAGATGTCCCTTCCTACCCCAACCACTCTGAGAAATAAAAATACAAATTTAAGAGGGAATCATTTGGAAACTGGTTTATATAAAAGCTCATATTAGGTTTCTAAACTTAGTTGTAATGCACCTGAGTGTGGCACAGTAGGGACTAAATCAGCTGGTCCTGTGTGGGCTGCGATGAAACCCCTGATAAACTGGCCCTGCTGAAATAGCTGCTCATTATTTGAACTTACCTATCAGACTTCTTTAAGTTTAGTGCAATAGTTTTAATGCTATTATTCTCTGATAAATCTTCGTATTCAATGGCCTCCTGCAGTTTTACCTAAAATGAGCCAAATAATGATACACATTACTAATGAAGGCACAATTCCATACATCCAGTGCTTTCTTCTGGTTCACCAAGTCTGAGCTGAAGGCTTACTAAAACCTTAAAGAAAGCCCATGTATGGAGTGACTCCTGCCTGCCCTCCAGAGGGAGAGATGCCCAGTGTTGTTCAGGGTGGGCCGTTTGGAAGTCTTGGCACCATTGCTTTTTCTCCAGATTCTGGCTAAAATTTGGCAGTCCCTCCCACTTCCAAAGAGTTCTGCTGCACATAGATAATAATTTGTGCTCTCTATTTATGTCCATCTAACTCCAGATTAGCAAAAATAGTAATGATTTAAAAGCTGGTGTACAAGAGTCTAAGACTAAAACCACAGTAATTACCCCAAGCTACCTGGTGACAGCAGAGCTGTGGAGTACTAGCAGTGAGAAGTAACAGCACAGTGATAGCAGACTTTGTACAATGAGAAAACTATTTTTGAAGTCTATTCTCCTGCTACTCTTTCACTCCCCTTTTTGTCATATTTCTTCTAGTCTTGCTATATCATTTTCTGCTCAGTAAAACTTGCAGCTTTTGGGAAGTCAAAGACTACCCCAACATTTAATAACACATGTATTCTACAAGGTTTTCTCACAACACAGCAAAGTTTTGAGTCCCTCTGACATTTTCTGTTTAGGCTGTCAACTCCAGGAAGAGTATTCAATTCAGTTTCATAGCAATTACAGTACTCTCTTCCACTTTGTGAGCTGCTCTGGTTGGTCCAGACCAGGCTGTTGCCCTGTATTTCATTGCACCAGGTGTCACTACACTCTCAGTTCAACCTCACTTCAGCTTCTGACTAAGACGAAGGCTGCCATGTGCCAGTTTCATCATCCCCTCTACAAACAACACACCTGACAGGTTAATATTGGTGCTTGAACACCAATATCCTTTTCTGATGGATGTTCTCTAGAAGTTTTCAGGCATTTGAAAGAAAAACAAAAGGGAGGGGGCCAAAAATAGAACTACAGCAAATAGAAAGAACCAGATTTCTGTGTCCAATCTGAAGCATCTTGGAATTTTTTACTTTCATTGGGCACTACTGAAGAGAAACAGCACAACACTTCAATGTGTAATTTATCTGTGTTTACTAACAGAGGTACAAGGCTTCTTACAGGCTGGCAGGTTGTTACTCTATATACTTCTAAAGGAGGCTAAAAAAGTTTCACTTCATATGTGTCATAAAACACGTAAGGAACTTTCAGCAATTTTTTGAGAGAGAGCGCTTCCAGTTCCATTCAGTTAGAATCACATCAGCTGACTTTATACCTTTTTCAGTGGTGGCTGAAAGAAATCTGAATCCCTGGAGTTTCCATCCGTACTGCTGGTCTCACTGTAATGGTCATTTTGTGCTTCTCTTAAAATAGAGAAACAGCATTAAGAATTCACCTCACAGGAAACTTAAGATACAAGCTAGAGACAAAGTAAATACATCTGTTTCAAAAACTTTATATGCACGTTCACATACTTTTTTCCCCTTATGTCTTAATTTCTAGCAGTTGATGTAGACAGTAGGAACCAAATCCTCACATTAACCCTGTTTGTCATGGGGGAAATTCAGCAGCAGGGGAAGGTGCTTGTCCCTCTCTTCAGAAATAGCAGCATGCCAACAGTGCACGTGGGACACAGCAAAATCATGGCTAAATTGGAAACACTTTGTATACACAGTTACACAACCAGGTATTAGCAGAGCTCTGGGAGCCCTGAAATACAACTGTTCCAGGAGAGCTGTCCTGTTGTCCCTTTCTGAACTGAGAAACAGAAACACAGGTTGCCCAGAAGAGATTGCTTAAGGTGCAGTGTTCAATTTGTGCAAAACAGAACAACGATGTGAGGGAGCCCAGCTAAAGAGAAGGAAGTATTAACTAAGAGCTCTCACAGTTAAGGTCTGTAGGATTTGGGTAGAGTGGTGATCCTTGCTGGTTGTCCATAAAGCAGTTGTGGAGCAGATGACCTATAGATGTTTTTGGTCAGGGGCAGGATACTGCACCTGAGGAGTCTTCCATCAGATCCACCTATGCCACACTGCAGGAAGCCCCAGCAGACCTGCTCCTGGAAGGCAGGCAACAGGAACTCCCTGCACCAGACCTCACCTCCACACAGCACACTACTTCTGCAGCCT
The DNA here is from genome assembly GCA_013397845.1 of Melanocharis versteri. Taxonomy (NCBI): domain Eukaryota; kingdom Metazoa; phylum Chordata; class Aves; order Passeriformes; family Melanocharitidae; genus Melanocharis; species Melanocharis versteri. The sequence continues at coordinate 613,511 of VZTG01001868.1, read as the reverse complement.
TCACCAGGGCTAGACATCTAAGGCAGAAACATTCTTTCCCTTTTAATCTGCTTTATACGATAACTCAGTTAAAAATAGCAGTCATCATTTCAAACAGCTCTGAAAAACTTCTATAAAGTAAAATGGAACCTGAAGGTATTTTCATTTCTAGAGCAAAATAATTAATTCATAAAAAATTAAAAGAAAAGGTTGGATGAATAACTGAGGCTGTGCTTTTGTTTTGCAAATTCCTTAAAATTTCCTACAAAAAAGCTTTTACACAACACTGAAACTTACTGTTTCCTGAGGCCAGCTGCAAGGACCATGGCACTATGATGATTAAAGCGTTTTATGATGGCAGCATTGCTACTTTCTCTAGCAGACTTTGAGGCATTTGATGTAGAGGCCACAGAAGCAACACCGTAGCCCTACAAAGAAAACAACATTAATTCTTTCCTGCCCCCAGAGCAGCAGGACAATTCTGTTTTCCCTTGAGTCAGGAAGCCACCTCCTCTGCATCATCATCCAGAGCATCATCTTCCTACCTTTGCCCCACCATCTCCTTATGTACTTTGAAAAATCTCCAGTGATTGTTTTATTCTGCTAACACTTGGCAATTTAGAGGTGTCAGAGAGAAGGTAACAAGTCTTATACAGAAAATTTTATAAGACCATGATATAATTAAAACAGAACTATCTTAAAAAAAAAATTAAGGATCACCTGTGCAAAACAGGCACTGATGGCAAGGAAGAGATAGCAGTTGTTTTACTGACCTCTTTTTAACATCTAGTGGGACACCAGCAGCCCACAGGCTAAATGACACCTGTCAGGAGGATGTGGTACCACTAGAAATTTCCAAAAACCTCAAGCCTTAACATGTTGGCAGAGTTCCCCACTTGCCAGGTGGCTGAAGGCAACTCACTTTACCCCATGGGCAGTTTCATGCTTGCAGTTAACCAGCCTGAAAAGCAAACCAGGGCAGTTTGCAGAGCACTTCAAACACACCTATCCTAAACTCATGGTCCAGTTTCAGACTGCTAGCTTTGGACAACTCCCACAAAAAGAAAATGGAAAAAGGAAATCCAAAAAAACACCACCAAAAAACTTAGAAATACAGCTTCATTATTAACTACATCTCGACAGTTTCAGTCAAATCAACCGCAGAAAAGCACATCTCTAAGTTACTTCACATTATGGTACACCACTGATATCAATTGTTTTAACTTGTACTTGGAGGCAGGTAATAGTTCCACTTACTAATAATTTTAGCAAAAAAAGGTATTTGAAGCTAAACAAAGAAAACTGTATAAAGTGTCCTTCAGTTAGGCTGAATCAAGTAGCAATGTTCAAAGTAAGAACAAATCAAAGACTTTTTCCGGTTTTGTGCTACTCTTCTGTCATTGTCACAGAGTCTAAAAGGTAGGAAAAAAACAAAGAGTTCACTTCAGACAAAAAAGCCAAATGAAAGAGCAATTCTTAAAAAAAGGGAAGTCCTGCATTTGCACCCTGCACACCAAGGCAGATGTGAGCCACACAGGTCTGTGGGCAGAGTCTCCATTTCCCTGCACACACACAGCAGTAGGAACGTACCCAACACCTGCAACTGCCTAGTAAGGGATTTTAGAATTAGCATTTGGAGTGGTTTTAAAAGAAGGATCCACTTACTCCTTGAATTAAACTAAGGAAGGGATATGGTTTTCTTTCAGATTTTTTGTTTTCTGTTTTTTTCCCCCAAGTACTTACTTCATCTAATGTTTTATCTTCCAAAGCTGTTAGATCTATCAGGGGGTTTTTCACTCCTTGAGACACCATTGCTTTTAACCCTNAAAAAAAAAAAAAGGAAAAACTGTATCGAAACAAATACAATAATTGTGGGATCATTAGGTTATATTTAATCTTTAAAAGACAAAGGTTCTGCACAGGCCCAAATAACACTGGGACTAAAACTTTAAACCCTCTTTAAAGTTCCATTTAAAATAAGCAATAAATGTGGGAAGTTACTCTAAAACATCTTCCTACTAATTAGCCCAGTTTTTACCAACTTCTACACATCACTGAACACTGATTAAAAAAATAAATTGAGATGCAGTTGTATTAGTGGGAACTGAGAAGCCTCAATTGTGTTTCTTCTAATTTTGGCACTGTTTTGCTGCCCTGCCTGGGTAGTATGACAGCTTATATCTGGTGATAGCTTTGACTTGTGAAGGGTTTTGCATTCCTAATAGAAGGCTTTCATTAGCCAAAACATGTATTATGGAATGGTGGTAAGTGATCCCAACTCCCCACATTTCTGTATCATCACAAACCTATCTTAAAAGTTCGTAAAAAACTTAAGCCAGATAATATTTTAGAATTTCAGATTAAAAACACTGACATAGAACAGGGATGGCAACTCCTCTGGAAAATCTGGACAAACAGGAATCTCGTTTACTAAAACCCCATCTATAACAAAAGCTGTACCTGTTGTAAATTGTGCACATACTACAAAACAAAACCGATTGTGTACACAAAATTATTCCATAGTAACTGGTGGCACATAATCAGTCTACCAGGACAGTGTATTACGGAATTTGTAGTAAAGCCTATTTCTAGTGCTGCCGCTTTCCAAAGGATAATTTGTTCCAAGAAATGCTCTCACTATGAAACGTGCCCAGAATGGCAAAGCTGTAGCTAACTCTCCATGACCGTCTGCAGCTTTCAGAGACAACCAGCTTACCTTTCTCATCCAGTTTGGCACATTCTGCAAAGAGGTCTTTTGAGCCTGTATTGAGCCTGTCCCGATGAAAATAATGAGACTGAAAAAATCGTGTCCAAAATTCCCTCTCGGTCATGTTATGTGGAACATTCTCTGCATATTTCATTTTTACTGTGAACAAAACCCACAACGATTACAAACTGTTCCACGAATCTTAACATGGTATTTTATGTCAACATTTCCTTGCTGGTTTCCTTGCTTTCTGGCTGCCTCCATTCATTCCCATTAAATGGAAGGGACTGCAGTAGTTAAGCATGAGCAAACAGGTACTCATTTAAGCCTGTAAAGCTTTGAGAAGGAGTGCAGGTTAACAGTGGCCTGAACACTCCTGAATTGCCCCACACTAGGGGCCAAAATGAATCAGTGTCAATGCTCATTACAGTGCAGGGGAAATGATGGAAATCAGGTTCTTTTCCTCCCAAAGGTGATTTCATGAAAAATAACAATTAATTGGAACGCTGAGTAGGAGAGTATTATGGGAATCAAACATTTACTCACAATTTAAAAAACAGTAAGTCAACACATGTTAAAATGTTTTGATTTAATAAAATCAAGTTTTCATTTCAAAAGCATATTTTATGCTTTCACAAAACATGTGAATATGATTCTTCCCATCCCTCTATTGAGACAGGGAAAATCATCCAGAAGACTGGAAGATACAGTCCCTTATACTTCCAGGCTCAGACTAACATTTTAGTCTTTCTATAGTAAGACAGTAAAAAGACCAATCTTGAATGGATGTGTTTGATATGTAAAACACTGCTCTTACCTGCAGGGTATGTCCGAAATATGGATTCAATAATATCTGAAGTCAAGTTGTACCTCAGCCCATTGCAGCCGTCTGTCTGAGGCCGTACATCAGCCTGAGGAAAAGCACACAGGGGAAAAAACAGTCATGTCTGGATGCCTTCTCTAACTGGAGAAGGAAAAGAATTGTCATCTTCTGAGCAAGGTCCGCTGCAGGTAAAATAATCTTCTTCCTCCAGTAATCCATAGGTATTTTAGAATGAGGAATGAATGAGCAAACATGAATTACTTTATTATACTTGCCACTTAGGGACAATTCAACAAGCAGACCGCAGGCTTTAAAAGCAAAGAGTACTCCATTGGTCAAAACAAGATATGCTTAATTCATTTATGCTTAATTAATTTATGCTTATCCTTGTGTCAAAGTAAAAATAGGTAAATGTATTGTATATGTCTCATTTTTTATTGTTCACTCAACAATTCAGTTAGTGAATAATCAGTGGCCATAATGAAGTGACAAAAAAGGATTTATGGCTCTTATACCTTATTCCTTTATACACTAAAAACATCTTAGTATAACTGATAAGTAACATTGTATTTACAGCTTGAGTGTTAGCCTTAGTCAGAACTTTGAACTTAAATCTCAGTGATCTCTTTAGGAAGTTCTGGAGGAGGCAAGTGCTCCATCCAGTTCTCAGAAACAGGAAAAGTACGTGATTGCACAGGCTGCTGCCTTTTCCTCCTTTTCCTGTGTACCTCAAGTCTAGCTTTTGTACCATCTTCTTCCTAGGCCAACACCCATTCTGAGCAGAGCCAGTCAGATTTAATTTGAATTGGGACACGCAAGTATCTGAAGTTTTCTTCTTCACAAATGCAGAGGACTCACACATTACCACTTAGTTTAAGAACGCTTCAGTTTTGAAGGTTTGGTGGGTTTATTTTTAATTGTGGTTTGTTTTTTTTTTAACATTAAGGTATAAGAATAATGGGAGACAGGAAATCAGAGCAATCAAATTTGTTTGGCAACTAATTCAGGTATTTCCAAGAGGGAAAAAAAAACAAGTGGTTGTACAGCAGCTAAATTAAAACAATTCCTACCTCCTCTTTCTTTCCCAAACCCACTGTGTGCACAGTCATTACAAAGGTGGAAGTGGGATTCCATCTAAAGAGTCCTACCTGTGAATTTTGCTGCAGAAGTAGAAACATGTCTCTGTGTGAGGAATCTGAAGTTGTACCTAGACTAGTTTTAGACTGCACTGAAATTACTGAAGCATGGTTTCTACAAATGGGTAAAATAACTGAAAGTTAGAGAAAAAGAGGGAGAAAATGAGCTTTCAGATATGCAAGTTGTTCTTCAAGTAGCTGAAAGCATGTATTGGTTTAAAAAATTAGGAAGGGAATAAAACCCTTATGTGGAGAGGTTCATTTATGCATGTCAATGCTGCCGCAGATATGCTCTTTAATTTATTGAGCTCATACACTTTAATCTAGTGACCACATATTCACATCACTCCCGTTTCACAGAAGGCAGGGCAGCAGTACAAACATCATCTGCCTACTGGCAATTTAAAGTTCAAATTTGGCATCTTAAACTGACAAAATTTTGAGGTTGCAGATTAGCAGGAAACTTTTTTTTTCCTCCTTTACACTTGGAATAGCGGAGAGATGTTGAGGAACCAGGAAAGTACAACATTCATGTATATGTGAATAAAGTGCATGAGCAGAACTCTCAGTTTCTCCAATTTGTTTGCTCTAAAATCCTGTAAGTTAGAGGTTCAACATACCAGGAATGCTGCAGAGATGCCCACATCCTGCTTATTAGGTGCTGCAGAATTATCCCCTGCATTCAGGCTTAAACGGTTGGCCCAGAATTCTTCAGCACTGATTACTTGGCTCACAACGAGGTCTTTATAGAGCTGAAACAAAACAGGATCTTCTTGCAGCATTCTGGTAAAAGAATGTATTGAATAGAATTGAAACACTGCAGAATAAATCACTAGTATTTCCACAACTAACACAAGTTCACAAAAGGAACAGAAACCAACTTTTCTTTCAAAATGCTGTGCATTTCTTAACAAGACTGTGTAAACAACCGATGTCAATAGCACTACTTGTCTGAAAAGACTTAAGAAACGGATGTTAATACTGAAAGTTAGAAAACAGTAATGCCTAAGAAAAAGTTAATGTGGGATTCATGTCTTGTCCTAAAATACTCTGTGGTGCTTTTGTGCCTTTGCACACCAGGACTGGAATCTCCTGAACTGTAAAAGCACAATGAATTTTCCTGCTGTTCCATAACAAAAGTATGATGGGGGAGAAAAAAAGAAGATTTCAGCACTGTCCAATTCTTGGTTGAAGATCTTAAAATTCAGTAGCTACAGACTTCTATTCTAGTGCAAGAGTATAGATCACAAAATATGCGTGGGATACGATCCCTTAAAACACATTATCCCAATGGTTGTTCATTTATGTTTCTGTGGTAACAGTAGGATCTTCATCCCTTAATCACACACAGCACAAGTGTGAGACACATTCTGTGTCACTACTTCCACCAGGGAGCAATGTTTACAGAAGTTATCATCCACGTATCAGGTATCACCCTTACTACCCAAAAGGCAAAGACTATGCACCTGGATGTTCACTCATGTTTAAGCAGCTGTTTTTACAGCTGTGCACCTTATTTGAAACCCACGGGGCTATTTTCAGGGAAACGTGCGTGTGTGTTCACAATCTGCCAATAACCTCACCAATCTTTAGCATGTACCTCAGGGTCTTGATCAATTGCAAACAAAAAAAAAATCAGGAGTCTTATGGATACATAGTACATGGTCTGGGAAGAACATGGATAAACTGCAATCTGGACAGAATGAAAGTCTTCAGCTATTCTAAGGACGAAGTAGGATGAGGTGGAAGTGAAAGCTTTGTGGCAGGATATCCCTATTATGTTTTAACCACCAGGGTTTCTCCAGTTTTTCTTATTGTCACAAGTATGGATTAGTGGCAATTATTACAAATTAGTGCAGCAGAAAGCAGTCTGTTATTTTGATTATTTCATTAAAGCTTGGAATTTTGGTACGTACCCAACTCCCACCCCACATGCCAATAAATGGAGGAAGTGCACTGGGGACTCTGGATGTTGTACCCTTCCACAACAGGCTGAATCTTTTTTGCCTTATCTGCTGCAATTAAGCTAATGAAGCCCCATCACTAGACCTGGACTTCTAATCAAGAGAACACACTATTGGCTGAGTACGTGCAGGGATTCTGGCTTTTCAGTACCTAGAAAAGCTCTTGATACTGCACGGTATGATGCTGTAAAACTCCATTTAAGGAGGCAAAGATTCAGAGCTAAGACTGCCCGGGTTCTCAGCACCAATACTGTCAGAAACAAGGCACACAGCATGAAGAAACGAGTATGGGAACAGTGCCAAAGCAGGCTGCACTGCTGCAGACCCTAGTGGTTGCTGCAGTACTGGAACCAGTTAATCCTGATTGTGTCACAGCTCCAGCACAAGGGCTCTTGCCCTTCTGCTGGGAAATCTCCTTGTTACGATCCAGTCCGTCCCACGAGGCAATGCTTTCATGTTTTGAAAAATCTAGCTTTAACTTAGCTATGTTCAAAGCTAGAAGAGTCTTTGGAAATGGAAGCCATTAGACATAGGATTCACAGCAGACACCAGAATGAAGTGAAACTCATCAGGGGAGATGCAGAGAAGGGAGTTCTGTGGCCACAGGGACTGGTTAAACACAAACATTTTAAAGGAACGGAAATGTATCTCAAGAGCCCATTTGGCAAAAGGACTTAGGTCCTCAACATCTTCTCAAAACATTTCTTAGAATAAACATCCTGTATGCCAAATAACAAACTGCAGCATCTCAAGTGCAATATATGAAAATACCTAACAATTTAGTAGTCTATAAAACATCAGAAAAGATTTGAGGGGGAAGAGGCTCTATGGGGAGGGGGAAAAAAATCACCAGGCTCCACGAAATTTCTGGAAAAAGAAAAAATTATCTTTCAAGCAGCTTTTCTAACTGATACATATATATTTAAGAAGACTAAAGAGACAGCCTGCCAGTTGGGTGCTCTCCTCTCATAGCTATGGATAAGGAAGACCGGGTGGCAGCCAGACTGGCTGCCTTTACACCTCAAGAACGTGTCACTAAGCACACAAGTGTAGTCTCAACATGTGACAGTTATGCAAGTCTCAAGGAACTGCCTCAAAATTGAAAGCAGGGAGATTTCTACTAGGGAAACAAATGCTGTATCATTCATGATGTTGAAATAACAACAACTGTTAACAGAAATACATGATGGTTAGCTAACAATTAGAAGAAAAAAAGAACAAGCTTTTAGGCTGCTATCCCTTTACCTGTTCTTCTCCTCAAGTTCTTTATTAGCTTTCCTTTTGAACTTGGGCAACAGTTGCTGAAGAAGATCCTTGACCGCATCTCGCTCCTTGACTGCTGTGCTTTCATTGGAGAAGTGGAAGTTGGTTGTGTCCCCTGCGTGCAATACCAGCTGCAGCTGAATTTTAGCTTTACCTTCTGGACTGATTTTCTGGCCTGGATTGCAGAGAGACAGACAGCAAGCTTATACAAGAAACTGTCTTCCCTAGAGTATTTGCTTATAAGCACTTATCCTCATCATCCAATTAAATACCATTATCCTCTGTGTGAATTGCAGCCGTGAAAATGGAACAGTCAGTCTTCCCCTTGAATTAGTTTGAACTTGGCACCTTGTTCACTCTAAAATACAAGACACAGACAGTAGCAGCCTGTTGCTCAATATCCTTCAGCTCCTGCTCAGGAGTCCTGATTCATCTTTGCATTCCCCACAGCATCCATTAGAAAACTGCTGCAAATGAGGCTGTCATCACCTGGACACTTTAACCTGGAACCAATCCAGGCTGCTGCTGAAAGGTGACCTTATTCCCCCTTTCCATTTCTTCCTGCTGCATTTCTTGTATGATTGCTAGTGTTTGTGCAGCAAGCTGAACCAAGGAACTGATCCACTGAAAAGCACCCCCTTTTGTTTTTCCAGCTGGCCCAGCTCCCGCAGAAGGACAGTGGCAGGAAAGCAGAGGCAGGGTGGTTAAGAGCACATCTGGATCCCAGTTTGCAGTGGCAAGCTAAGTGCAGTTAGCCACTACTGCTCCCCAAGTCAATTACCAATGCCTCCAAGGTACTACTACACCCTCATGACTCATAAGAAAAACCTAATTCCTGCTTCCACTCTCATAACCAGAGGGAGCAGAGGCTGGGACACTTATGTTTATGGACTGTTGTGCTACAGTGACTTTAGCGAAGCACTGCAAATGGCACTAACCTAACTTTTAATATCAGCCTTTCCTCCAGTGCAAGTGAGAGACAGGAACCAGATGTCAACACTAAATCGCTTTCTCTATTACAAATTTACAAATACATCTCACCCTTTTTTTATTTCAGATGACAAAAAAAGCATCTTTCATCTAAGTTAAAAATACTTCAATGCTTATACATGTACATATTTAAAATACAAGCTGCTTAAGTGTAAGTTAATAGCTAAGTAAAACCTTCACAAAGTTGATTATTACAGGTGAAGAGGGCTTTTGAACTCATCACTTTCATATTTAAGAAAAGAGCATCTTAGTTCCAGTCCATCACACACTTTTGTTCATGCTGCAGTGCTTGTATGTGACTTCAAACAGCAATAATCACTAAACCATTACCAAGTGACGCACACGACTTACTTTTTATTCCTTCTTTGACATTACAGCACATGAAATACGAGCGCTAATTGGAGCCAGAAAGGCAGCATGCTATAGACATTTACTGTTTAGTTTTGACTTGCAAGTACTCTGCTGTTGCAACAGCAAATGCTTATTCGCAATGTTACCAGCTAGGCCAAACTACAGAAGCTGACACTTCTGAAGCTATGGTCTGTTGGATGAAAATAAAACTGAGTTCATTTTACATGAAAATCGAAACAGCTTTAGATACTGAGTTAAACAGATGACATGCCAGATAGTTTCTGTGTTAGACTGAAAATCCTATACGCTTCCTCAGTCCTCCTCCCACCCTTCCCTCTACAAGCATATGGCATAGATTATTTTTCTGTTCAATTTATTGCAGAAGTTTATCAAAGTTAATAGTAAATGTAGTGTAACTTAAACATCTGAAGACTATAGAGTTCTGTGGTAGCATCCTTAAGCTGGTGACTCTTCACCACAGCCCTGACCTCTGCTGCTAGAGTAGCCTTGCCAGAGCTCCAGACCTTTGCAACCTTCCTCACTCACCTATACCTAGCACTATACGGCACATGAGCTTTGTGTGATATTTGCATATCCACGGCAGTAGTGCTGACTGCAGCAGGAGGGTGTCCACTCACATTTGATGTCTGCATACATGTGGCTGACGGTGAAGCGGTCCTTGCCCTCGGGTGCCCACGCGATGCGCTCGGCCATCAGGTACAGGGCCCCATCCTGCTTCTTCTGACGCACCTTCTTCACTATCAGCAACACTTCTTCAGATGACGTTGCCATTGTGGCTACAACGAGCTATTGAAAACATATGGTTGAACTGATTAGCTGTAATTATTTTTGCTGTAACTCTTTCACGACTCCTATCTATATTAAAGTATTACAGCCCACTTTTACTTGTTCATGCCTATATAATTTTGGGAGCATTTCGGATGAACACACTCCCCTCTTTCAGTACAATCAGCAAATTTATTGAAACAAAATACTCCCAGCTACCTAAATAATTAATCTCATTATATTGCTGATACTGTTTTTGCTCCAGTAAAAGACCTACAAATCTTACATTTAAACTGATAACTAAATTTTCCTGTTTTACTGTTTCTTTACTAGTTTTTCAAGTTCAGAATACTGAAGCTAAGCAATGATAAATTCCAAATCTCCTCTGGCATTGGCAGCAATTCCCTTCTTCAGTGGGAATGGCAGATGCTAAGTCATTTCAGAAAAGGGAAGGATACAAGGTATGTGAAAAATCACGGATTTTCAGTTCGCTGTGCTAAAGATAAGGTAGCCCAGTAAGACTGGGCTGTTCATGTTGTGATGGGTTTTGCCCAAGGCTTGAACAACGTTTTGTACACTTGACTGCAGCTGGCCAATCCCTCTCCTCCAAAGTCTGAGGAACTAATGTTACACGTACTACAGCACAATGATAATTCTGTCAGCAGTCTCAAACCAAAGGCCTTTGGATACTTGCTGCATTGTTCTCCCCAGCAGTCACTATCATTCTCTCCAGGTTCATCCTACAGCCTTGAATCTTTCAAGAAGGATATGGCAAGTATTACTACACTTTGTCAAACATAACTGTTGCACACTTATCAAAAATGTACGTCTTTGGTAAGTTTGCTGAAAATGTTTAGTATGCGCAATTGCTGTATTTTGTGTATCATAAGCTTTACTACTGATATGCAAAATTGTATTTTCCAATGATGATAAGAATGTTTCATGTGCTTTAGAATACCTGTAATATTTGCTGGGACCCACGCCAAACTTCAGATTGTAACCTGCATCAGCTATCACACTACTAGTAGGTATCACAAAATGGTAGTTCTAAGCACTGAAATTCACATACTTCTTTTTTCGTAAAAAAAAACCCCCAAAAAACAACAAAACACCAACCAGCAGCAAGGGGATGCACATTTTATTCTGACAATCTGGACAGTAGCATAGCATTCTCTTCAGCAAGTCTTACAAGCTCCTGTGCAAATGAGTTAAGTAAAACACTAGATGGAAAGACTTAATGGCAAAAGGGCTCTGCACTTACACTTTGCTCCTTCACCATTCCAGCCATCCAAAGCTTTGCCAAAGAGTTCAGCCATGCTGAGCTGAATGTGGGGTTTCACATCAGCACCACTGCAGCAGTCACTAGAACACACTGTGCCACATTCAGAGCATCCTTGGATAATACTTCTTTCTCAAAGAAAACGGGATGGCATGATTTCAGGACTGTTCCCTAGCATAATCCATTACAGTCTCCCAGCAGCATTATTCCCTTTCAGTGCTATTCACACAACCATTTTATGTAGTTTCCTGTTGCAGGTCTGCAGTCTCATCAGCACCTTATCCTTACTGGAAAAAGGCAGCTGGCCACAGACTCTCAGAGACTGGAAACCTCACCACGTGAAAGACTAGGGATTTTAATATTTTTCTCCCTTTGTTACTTTATAGTCCTTTAAGTCATTATAATTCAATGCAGTGGAGGCAAAGCCACAGAATACAAAGGAATTAAACCTGTGCAGAACTGCAAGAAAAAGGAAAGCATTTCCACAGTCAGGCTCATTCTGATGCCAGTTGCTCTGCTTTTCTACCACGCCATTTCACCTACCTACACCCAGTCTTTCAACTACAGAAGCAAAGGATCAGCAGCTACCAACTTCTCCTTCAGAGCCTTTCTAGTACCCTGCAGTGTGCAATCTGTGAGAGCACAATTATCCCACAAGTGGCTCATTCTACCTTCTGGGAGAGTGAGCACACTGGCTCATGCTGTTCTTCTTTCTGTCACTGCTGTGCTTCCTTTTTCCTGCAGTAATTTACGGTGGCAGTGGGATGATACAACTCACAAGCACAGTAAGCATTACCCAAAATGGAGAAAACCCTGAGCTGTCTTTTGAACAGTACATCAGAAAGAATAAAAAACCCTATTAATAATCAGGATTTAGGAAGGTTACCGTCTGTCACCAATGGGAACAAAATGGCTTCTTGTTACAATAAGTACAGGAAAAATTCTAAAATAGGAATCTTGCTTGAGGATTCCCTTCCCTCTCTCCTACAGGGAAGGCTACATCCTCGCTAAGCAAAGCACACTCAGTACACAGCTCAGGCTCCTTCTCTTTTTTTTTGGAAATGTAAGGCTTACTATACAGCAGAGTGAGAGCCATCAATGATGTACTTGTGCCTGCCCAAATCTCATAACCTCTACATTTAACAACTGAAGTTTCCAGGAATCAGTACTGTGGATGATGACACTGCTGCTGTGAGGGGCAAGAACTGCCACATGCACACAGAGAATTGCTGTTATTTTGCAGCTTTAAGTGAGAATTTTAATTTGCTGCAGCATTAGTGTTCTTCAGCTGCTGGTTCAAGTATCTTCCAGAATGAGAAGGTCAGACAGTTTATTTTAAATTCCCCATCAGCAGAGCTTGGTCAACACCTCTAAAAGCACTTGGATCAACCAGAAGCCCTAACCATGAGGTACAACTCATCATCAAGCTTGTCTTGAGGATGTTAATTTCAGCTGCAGTTTACAATGGGCAAGGTCTATCAGGAAGCTTCAATGTTGGCATAGACCAAAAAAATGTTCTGTGTGCTTATCTATCTGTAAGCCCTCCCCTCCCAGCTCTGTGGAAGCAAACACAGCTTCTGGAAATGCCATCAAATTCCAACAGCTATCCTTCCTCCATTGCAGTAAATCTTCCTAACCACTTTTAGGACCAGGTACCTCTCATCTATGTTCTTTACCTGTTCTGAACATTCTCCATTACCAGCATTTCACTCCAGTCTCTTCCCATATGGTTTTGTCGAGTTCCCAGCAGAAATAACGGAAACGTTTACACGTTTTAATAATCCTGACTTGGCCAGGGTGGGCAGGGGCTGGCAGGCGAGCTCTGACAGATCAATGCAGGCCTTGCCGCTGCTGGGCTTCCGCTCCCCGCAGGCAACAGCAGAATCATGGAATATCTGTGCCAATGGCCCAGCCTGACCCGCAGCGGCACAGGGACGCTGCCAGCTCCGGGAGCGGGCAGAGCAGCACCCCGAGGGGTGGCAGGGTTCTGTCAGCGGGATGGAGAGGTGGCAGCAGTGCCGCTTGTCCCGGGCACGGCGGGGGGGATGCACGGTCCTGAGAGACCGGCCCGGCTTTCCCCCGATCCGCATCACCCACGCACCGGGAGGGATGTCACCCTGCGGCGAGACGGGCCCGAGGACACCCGCACGGTCCCGGCGGGGTCTGCCCGGCCGCCGGGCCCCCGGCAGCAGGCGGGGAAAGCGCTGCCGGGGCACCTCTTTGTCTGCCGCCCGCACCCGGGCCAAGCGCCGGGGCGAAGCGCGGTGCCCCCGGCCGCGGTGCCGCCGGCGCAGCGCTGCCATCTCCCCGCCACCGCCCGCGGCCCCGGGGAG